>VYXH01009749.1:24300-50958 GCA_013397275.1 Burhinus bistriatus | reverse complement strand
AAAAAAAAAAAAAAAAGTGTGAGTTGCTCTCTAGAACCTTAAATCTGGTTTGGAACAGAATATGGATCCTTCCTGTCCTGACATTGCTGTAATTTGTGATATTTAGGTTATTTAAAAGGCATCGTCATCTGTGTGCAATGCAAGAGGTACTTCCTGGGCAAAATATTCCCTGCGATTATCTTGGTCAGTCATACGCTTGGTATGTTGACACTGTTACTGCTAATGATCTAGGCATTCAGAAAACACATATCAGCAACAAACCAGTAGATTCTCTGTATCAGTGCTTAGTGTCCTAGCATCTCAACAAAGATGTTGAGATGGCAACAGAAATTGCCAGTCTAAGGCAATTGCTTTTGCATTTCTTCCTTGTTGGGAAAAAAAAAAAAATTGTATGAGGGGAATGAGGTAATGAATTTGTTTTCACAGACTGTAACGCATTCCTTTCCACTAGTGACTCTTTCAAACAACTGAAACCTGCAGACAAAAATAGAAATAAAAATAATCAAAATTTAATGTTAACCAACGTTGTGATACAGTTCTAAGTTGTTAAATACTTCTGTCGAGCTGATTCAAGGACAACGGTTCTTGAGACTTCAAGGTTAGATTTTTAGTTATGAGGACAGTTTCCCTAAAATAACCTAATAATCGACAAATTATGAAACACTAAATAACATCTATGTCTGTTTTGGCTACCGGTCAAATCGCAGGGAATACAGAGGAGGTTTACAGCCTGTCAGCTTATCCATGGTCTGCCAATCTGGGACTGGAAGAAACAGTACCAGAGCCAAGATGGTAAGTAAGATGAGAACAGAAGTTCAGCATCCCTTTGCCTTCTAAACTGTATGTTGCCTGGGCTATGTTTTTGGGATGGATTTCTGTCTGCAGATACTGATACTTCCTGGAGGAGAGGAAACAGCCTTGGCAGTAGGTAGCTCATGGGTTGTTTGAGACTTGCAGATCTAAAGCTCACCTCTTTTTCATGCCTAAAGCTCATGAAAGACAAAGAGTTTTGCCCTTTCTGTGTGAAAGGGAAGATTGAACCTGAAACAATTTGACAAAAGATGCAAGAAAATTTAAAAGGGTTATATCACTTTTGCAAGGTTTTGCTGGAACCGCTATAGGATCAACATAAGCAAACATAATCAGAAGCAAAATGGGAGCAATGCACAATATTAGGGCAGATGAGACCTGTGCTTCAGTCTGAAGCAAATGCTATGTTTAAGTGGATCCAGCAAATTAATTTGTTGTTGGAAATACTAGCACTAAAAGTGAAGTCAAATTTAGTAGTAGGTAAAGTAATTCATGGGTTTACTGAGGTGAGCTTATTCCTGCAAAGAATCTAGGTCATTAGAAAGTATAAAAATATGGCAAATAAGAGAAAAGCTATGGTTTGTAATGCCGGCATTAAAAATACCCAGTACCAGATAAAATAGTCTAATCTCATGTCTTGTTGAAAGGGATGATGAATCCCCAGGAGGCACAAGGCACCAACAGGGAAGACCTCTTTCAGAGAATGTGGGAGCTGTTTTGGATCGTGCAGAGTTGTAAATGCCAAACTGTCTCAGCAATCTTACCTGTAGGAGGAGTCTGGAAGAGGTGTGTGTTAGGCTAATTGCTTTCAGCATCATAAGTGAATTAGGAATAGATGGCAACAAGTCTTTGGCTGCACGAGGAGCAAAGATGAAACCTTTTTTTTTGTGTGCTTCCTTCCGAAATTGTTACTAGAAAATTAATCTTTGTTAAATGGAGAGGGACTCTGAAACAGAACTGGTATTGAACCATTTTTCTACTTGAATTGTCACTTAAGATTCTGGTAGGTGCCCTAGAAAATGTGCATGTGTGAACAACCACACTTGGGAGAGATAGCTTTCTTAGAAAAATGGCACCAGTGGTGACCTTGCCTGATGCATTGCAGCAGGAAATAGTGAATTTTGTTTTGATACATTGTTCTCTTTATTTCCAGCCTCTACTTATATGAGGGCGTCTGTCTTGGTGCTAACACCCTGCTGAGTTCTACCTCACATTCGTGTTTGTGGACCCATTTCTGCAAGCAAAAAGAGATCCAAGAGGTACAAACGTTCATCTATTGACACAAAAAAAAAATGCCCATGTAGCTTATTTATTTGCTCACAACTCGGTAACAACAAACAAAATCCCAGAGCATGGGATCTACAGGATTATTTGCTTTTGCAATGTTTTTGCAGTGTGTTTGGTAAAAACAGTAAGTAGAGCACATTTGTTAATTTTATCTTCCATCCTCATTATACTCCAACAGTATTTGTGGCTGCCTCTCACTGTAAAAAAAATAGAATGAAAAAATCTCACTTCAAATATAATCTTTGGTTTTGGAACTCCTTGTTGAGGCAAAGACTTCCATTGTGGCACTGTTTTAAAGTCATTAAGATTGTAATTTACATATGTTTCCTGGGCTTATATAAACCACTATCTATTAAAGTTTCTAAATATTATTATCCACCCAATTCTTTTGAGTGTACTGGTTTGTGAGGGAAAGGTGATAGTTTCACTTGCTACAACCTTCTCTATGACCCTTGTTTCTTTTCCTTCTGTTCCCAACTTTTTGCCACTTTTTTGATGGTATAGGTGGTAAATGGAAAAACTGACTCTGTGTCCTGCAAGCCAAAAGTCTATTTAAACATACGAAAAAGTTTGGATTTGCTGATTATTTTTTTTTTTACTCAATAGGATGAGAGATAAAACTTGTAAGCATAATACACTGGTTCAGCTCTGTTTTGTTGGCTGGTGTTTTTATTGAAATAAAACTAGTAAGAGGGAGTAGGAATCAGCTTAATTATATGGTTGAGATTTGAGGGGGAAAAAATATCAGATGGTCTTACTTTAAATGCTTGGTTCACAACTTTCAGTGCTGGGAATTGTATTCAGTTTTCCATTAAAGTATATCTTAATGATTGTATGAGTATTAAAAAAAGTCTGCTCCTTGCCTATAGAAAAAATGAAGATAAACAGGATTCTCTGAGTACATTTTCTTTAATAATTTTTTATTATTGAATCAAAAATTCTTGTTTCTGTTAAGCTTAACATCTTTCTTACAAAGACGGAAACCACATGCCCTACCTTTATTGTTCCATTTTCTCTGCTATTGTATATAAGCTCTTTATATCATCTGGCTTTTTTTTTTTTAATTAAAATAGAAAATTTTGATCATATACAGTGTTACATCGATTATCCCTCTGCAAATGAGCTTTTCATTACTTCTTTTGCTGGCCAGTGTGTCCTTGGGCTCACTTTGTGTGACCTCTTGGTTTTTTTGATCTCATTATACTCTTTGAACAGTTTCTTGATATCTGCTGTCTCAGTAACATGAGGATTGAACACATTCTATTTATCAACATTTTCTAATATCCTCCTTTCTTATTCTATATCTTGTAGGTATCCTGATGGATACCTTTCAAAAGGTGCCAGGGTCCCCACATCTGCTAGTAAATTTGGGAAAGATGGTGGTTGAGCTGTAGCAGGGATAAACAATATATTTGTTATTTTCTTCTTTTAGATTGTAGGTACCTGAAGGATATTCTTCACACATAAAACTAAGCCAGATTTTCCTGCCTTCAAGTTTTGTAACAAATTGACTTTGGCTTTTTAACAGTTGCAGGAACACAAGTCAATTTTGTGTGCATGTAGGTAGGTTGATACTTTAAAGATGTGCAAAATTAAATGTTTCTTTGTTACCCAGACTTGGCTAAGGCATACGTGTGTTTGCAGATGCAAATTCCGCAGTCTTGCAGTGATGTCTGTTTATGATGCTTTTAAGTCTCTCTCACCATGACGCACAAGTGAATTGAGTGCTTTCAATAGGAATGTCTAACAAACGGTGCTGGGAAGAAGAGGTTCCCTTTTCTTGGAAACAGAGAAGCTTCTACATACCAATATTTTTTGCTCTGGGTGTACCAAACTATTGCCATGGTGTGAGAGGAGGTGATGTTGGACGTTGGTGGCTCCAGTTAAGTAACATGGTGGAAAGCCCACCTACACCCATCTACACTGGTGCAGTGCTCTCTGAGATGTGGCAACTTCATCGCTGAGATCTTTGTTTTTGAATATAACACAAGTAACTATGTGTTATGCTCCAGCAAGCAACCTGTAAGATGTGATTTTGTCCCTTCACCTTTGCAAATGTATGTTTTATAATACCCTGCTGAGTTGAGATTCAGACAGGTAGAAAAGTTTGCTTCTTGTGAACCTTATAGTTGGATGCTGTAGCACATCAAGGTTCATCTCACTGAATATACATTTTGATCTCTTAGGAAGTCGAAGTCAAATGATAGCCTGGCTATGCTAATCATGCACCACTTTTCAGTTAGAAGGTGGTTTTGCAATACATTAGAGAGGTAAAATAGAGAAATTTGGATAGCTGTTGACCTAGCAAGATCCCTACATGGACATAATGTCACATCTTGTTGCATGAACTGTCTATAACTTTTAAGTCTCCCTTTAATTGGTGATACCTTAGCCATACAAATACCAGCTATGCCCCAGTAGCTAGTATTTGATTTTGAAACTGGAATGATGTTTATGATTAAGCACCAAAGTTTGGCACTTACAAAGTTGGGACTACGTTGTTGGCTGAAGTACAGCTTTGAAATCCTGTACCTTATCCCTGCACTGCTTCCTGTCTGTTGATTTTAGTTAGCTATGGTTCTGTACCTAAAACTGTGTAACAAGGAGAGCTGGTACGCTAGCAAACTCTCTTTGTTGTGATTTTTCTTTGGCTGCCTATTTGACTGCTACTGCCTTCAACCAATTACATACACACAAAACAGTCCTATTTTTAACTCCAAAAGAGAGGAGAAATAATAACTTGTCTTACAATTCTTTTTTCTACTCAGCCTTAAAAAGTCAACTTCTCATAGCAGAAACTTGTCAGGGACTTGGTGTAAGGTATTGGAGGTAAATCAACACAACACAAAGGTGTTAAGTTTATTACAAGCAGCTGAATGACTACATCTGTAACTTTGAATAAGTATTTCTTTACCTAATGGCAGACGAAAGTGTTATCACTTATGTTAGGTTCTCACATATAAAAAAAACCTTTTATTTTCCCTTAATTTGAAAACATGTGTCTTTAGACTGTATTTGTATCATTATTTATCTATATTTAATATTCATTTGTCATATAGTTATGTAAATAAAAGCTTCTACTCCAAAAAGTATGTTTGGTAGCAATGACTAATTACATTGGAACTGAACATAAGCTGGCAGCTCTCTTTCAGAAAGAAATATTTTTGAGGTGCATTTAAAGGAACCAAAACCTTTGTCCTAAAACCTGGTGTGTTTTTACTGAAAAAAGCACCAGATCTTCTTTAGAGAATTCTTAAAAACTGCAAGTTTATTTTGCAATTTAAAATTAAGTCAGATTAACTTGTCCACAATGATTGATTTTAATTTTTGTCTATTATGTGTAGTTATAGTCTTTCTTTTTAAATGCATACTACACATCTTGTCTCGGATTTCCTGAAGAGCAATACCCTATAGTTCTTGTAAGCCACCAAACTAAAACAGAGGATAACTCAGCCCAAGTGAGAATGAAGTAGGCAGATACCAAAAGCAGACCTAGAAGAGGTTCTCTGTTTCTTCCATTTGGGAGACAGGGAAAGTATTAAATGCATTTTGGAATTAAAGCTTACGTGTGAACCTTAAAAAATTCCAGACCTCTTCCGGCTATATTATTTAAAGGAGAATGGTTTTGGGAAAGGTGGTATAGTGCGTTCATGTAGTCTTACCCTTTCTAGAACACCTTGATCAATTGCAGTCTATTTGTAACCTCTGCCACATTTATGAAACTAGTTCTATTTCTTTCTTTGATCATTGAAGGATTATTGTTTCATTCACCTTTTTGGCGATCCATTTGTCTTTACTTTTCTTAATCCTCATCACTTTCTGTATCATATGGAAGTATTTGGCTTCTGTGCCCTGGATTTTTGCAATGCGTTAACTTACCTTCATCTCTCCTTATTTCTGTCAATTGTGACTTGGTGAAAAGTATACTTACTGAGAAGCATTCCCAGTTATTTAAGGAAAATGCATTTAAGGCAGCTTATTTTAGGAGAAAGAAACTTCATCTTTTCGTACTCTGGTCATCCTGAATATGTCATATTTGTATTTACTAAATCCAGTCTGGGAAAATGTATCAGGTAGCCCTTAACAGAACAAATTATGACATTTTGCTTCATTCTTAGCAAATGTGTTTATTCTTGTGCAAATGCTCCTACTTGTTTCTGGAAGTGAAGGACTGTGAAACATGCAGACACAGAAATAGAAACGTGGAGGAGAGCTCACTGCACATTGTCTTGCTGTGAATTCTGCTCTACCTGTTACAGAATGGGATGTGCCATTGGGCAGAGCTAGCCTGAAGGATATACTGGTGCTGCCTCCACCCTTCTTGGTCCAATGATCGTGATGCCAAGTTAGTGTTGATAACAGTCGGAATTAATTCCCTACCTTTGCCATATTGCTGTTTCCCTGAAGATTTCTGTGATGAATATATCTAGATCATTTTTAATGTTATGTATTCTTTGCTGTTGAAGAAGGAATTTTCATATGTGTACAGTGAAAGGTGCAAGTCTTCAAGGAACTTTGCCATTGCTTTCTTGAGACAAACATGTTTTGTCCACTAGAACTAAAAAGAAAACATTTATTTATTTAATCAGCTATGCAAGGGCTTGAGGATCCTTTTTTAGGAATAATAGATTGGGACGGTTGCAGCTATTCTGTTATATTCCTTGAGATCTCATAAGCACAGTACATAGGTTTTTTGGGGGTTTTTTTGGTCTCATTTCTTCTCAATGACCTGGTTATATATACACAGTATTTTTGAAAGAAAAAAAAAAAGAATATTTTATATTAGAGTAGAATATGTAATTACCATATTAATAGGATATGGGTGGATGAAAATGTGAAAGTTACTCTGAGATGGAAGCAGTATTCGTCACATAAATCTCTGCAAAAATAATGACACTAGCACAAAAGAGGCATAGACGAGGATCTTACAAAACACAGTAGCATGCCATATATGAAAACCTAATGGATTCAGTGTATATTTTAATACTTCTTTCCAGCTTGATAATTTGTATTCTGACCACAAGGATAAATTCTTCTGTGTAGATACAGCGGTAGTAAATGTGAGAATGGGAATGGACCAGAAAAATTAGTAGCTTTGTGTTATCGCATGTTCTTATGTTGCAAGATCTACAGGTAAACCCAACTAAGGTTATTCTGTGGAAACAAGAAAGGCTCAAGCCATCTTCTGTGGTTTGATCTGGAAGATTATTTTGCAATTTCCATTCCTAAGAGTTAGTTGATCGTTTGTCTTCTGGAATTGACAACACAAGTTTTAAACCAGCTTCAGATGATCCTAAGCTGGGAAATTGGTCCCACTGAGCTTTATTAGGATTATGGGCTAAACTGACCCAGCTAAACTTAAAGAATTTAGGTAAGGAATTTACAGGTTCCAGCTTAATCTTCTCAGCCCAGTTGCCACTATTTGCTCCTGAAGCTGCCCTGCCTTCATGGTCCCACAACACATCTTGCCCTCTTTCCCCAGGGCACTGTGATACAACATCTGGAAATAGTGACTCCCAGATACATGATACAGTGGGGCAGTGTTTCAGTGGAGTGAAGGCCGTCAAATGGAGTGGAGTGAAACCCTCACAATGCAGAGCATGTCTCGTAAGCTACTCTTTGTCCATTTGTAGAGCACAATTGGTGCATGAAAGAAGTCAGCAGAAATCTACATCTGGAGTAATTTCCAACTGCCTTATGTAAATGCCAATACTTTCCATTCTGCGTGCCAAATCCATGTGTCTCAGAACCATTTGTTTCCAAACATTGTCTTTGATAATAGGACCAAGTCTTCAAGTTCACTTGGTAATGGGAACTTCAAAAACTTTCCTCATTTTTATGCATGAGCTGGGAGCTAAATTCTGTTTAAGCACTTTGTATATATCAGATTAACCTCATAGTGCTCAGTGAAGCTGCATTAGATTTATGGCATCATTACTGAAAGATAATTTGGTCTCTGGCCACCAAGAATGCAATGTATCATGAAACAAAGACAGTAGGGAGATACTCTAGAATTCATCTCTGGTTGAAGCAGAAATGCATGTCAGAAGAAGGCAAATCACAAGTTAAGTTTAGGGTCTTTCTAAAACATTTTGGCTTTGGGTCGTATTTATATTCTTAATTTCCAAGTAGTATATTTATTGAGAAAATAATATGCACAGATATTTACAAATCAATTGTTCCGTCCTTTGTATGTGCTTAACTCTTCAAAGGCAGCTGCTGTATGAAGTATCCTGGCTTTCTAGTGATGTTAACCACAATAACAATACAACACTCTTTTCTCTGTTCCCAGGTAGATCCTGTTCTACCAATATGGAAATATATGTACTGAAGTAGATCTACTAGTGCACAGAATAATTGGTAACATCACCCTCTATTTCAGTATAATTATGCCATCTTTAGGGCTTTTTGCTTATTGGTAGAAAAGCACAGTTAGAACCCTAAATTAAATAATTACTTGCGTCCTGGTATAATTTCGACATGCAGATGAAGCCTTGAAAGTTTAGGAGGCTTGTTCACTGTAATTTCCATGTCATGGAAAACAAACGTTTAAGGCAAAGTCAACTATTTGTGGTTTCATGCTTTATTGCACCAGCTAAATGAAGGAATATATAGGTTTTTTGAGTGAATATTTCTCGTTTGAAGAACTTTGCATACCATACTCTGGTTACTAGTTAATGAAGGGAAAATATTAAATCGGCAGAGGTTTTTTTCCTTATTCAGTACCTTTGAAGTACCTGAATAGTCAGGAGGTTTCTGAAACAGCATTTTCCAGTAGAATCAATATCAAAACTGCACATTGTCATCTTTTAGTCAATATCCAAATTTTTTCCTGTCTCTTTTTTTGTTAAATATTCTAAACAAACAAAGTAGATGACATTCTGACTTAATAGTGTCAAAGTCTGGTTTTATTTTTCCTGCAGATTTGAAAGAAAATCTTGTAAAATCACAAACTTCTGAAATATAGTATTGCATTGTTAGATTATTGAAGTTTCAGTGCTCTGCCTCAATGCTCCACTTACTGTAAAACTGCGTACTGAACATGAGCTATCACACCATATGGAATTGCAATTCCGTACCTAAGAAAAAGGATTGCATGTTATGTGGGGGGGAAGAATGCACTCTGTATCTGTATCCATTTTCTGGAGAGTGGACACCTGTTTTAGGAGAGAGCTGGATGACATCTTCAAGGAGGTTGCTGAAAGATATGCAAGGTGTCAGCTAAGGATAATGGTATCTTCTTTTGCCAAGTTTATAATGACAACTCTGAAAGCCATTTAGAGCATCTTCCACTTTGCTTTTTTTAATAGAAATAAGAAGTTACACAGTGAATCTGTGGCTGATTTTCCTGTAATCTAACCTGGCTAGTGAGTTTTCCCACGGAGTCTGCAAACTGGTTCCCTAGTCTTTATGAATCCGGGCCTGGTGTCCTGTCAGATGTTTACACAATGCCTGTGTAAACTTCCTCCTGAAGCAGTGTCAACACATGTAAGCATACAACCAGAAAAACAAAAAACCACACATGTAATCTCTACATCTTTCTGGGTGATGGTTTTTTTATGACATTTTTCTTCAGTGACCTTCTGCTGCCACCTGCCTCTGAAGGATTTCCGTAAAATCTGCAGTTGAAGGATGAAGCTCAGAAGAATACCCTACAGTGTGCACAGAGCTGGCACTGGAGATTTGCTGGTCAATCTTTTAAGCTTTGTGCAACAGAAAAATAGATGTCACCTGTAGAGTGCAGAACTTCTACCTGTGTCAGAGATTAAATGCTAATTATGATGTGGTAGAGTGACACAACACAACACAAGTTTGAGTTTTGCATGGCTATTTTTCTGTGAATTTGTGTAAGCTGTGACATGCAGCTGCGGAAGCGGATAACCCAACAGATGTTAGCGTATAAAAGCTGAAGTTAATGTTTCCATTGTAATGGAGACTGCCTTATATAGGGAAGGCTGATCAGTCAAGACTTCTGTGGGTAGGAGGTGTGAAGTACTTCTAGTCTAACCTTTCATTTCATACAGAGGGAAGCAATTTTGTAGAAGTGGTGAAGTAGCAAAACGGTGGTGAACTAGCACAGGGCAGTGTGCTTGTCTGTCTGCCTCAGGTATATAAGTCCCCTGTACTGTGGTAGCCAATGTTTTCTTTGTCACTTACTAATCTGCCTTTGCAACACTTATTCTGGGTTTGACTATGCAAAGAAATGGTACATGTAAGATTCATTATGGGTATAATTGCAATTATAAGCACATTAGTTCAGCAGTAAGACTGTTCCTACAAAGAGTTAGTACATTTGAATTCCTATGTGATAGGTAGATGTGTAGGGACAACAGACAGACAAGTTTTTTGTAGTTACGTCAAAAAATGCCCCAGCACAGGAAGACCGAAAATCAGCACTTCTCAAGTGATGAGAAGATAAGAATGAGCAATGTGGTATAAAATAGGTGTGTGCATGCACACACACACAGACGCTCACACAGTTCTCGAGGATAGTTTGTTAACCAATCAATGGGTTAACATGCCTAAGATGTGCTGCCACAACTTCTTCAACGTCAGGTGGCTGCACTGGATAAAAATGCAAGATATAGATGAAAAACTCAGCTCTTGCAGTCTTGGTTTAATGGCAGAATCACTAGATTTCACAAAACATTCGAGTGCATAGATACATCTTTTACTAAGTCCTGAACGCTTTTTGCCTGCAGGCATCCTAAATAACATACCTAGGAGTCTTCTGGAAGTAATATGGTGATGAATTCTCTTCCTTCTGCTCTGTACAACATCCGGATGAACTTGCCTACATTCTGCTTTTTGTTGTTGTTGCTGGGCACACTATTTAGCAGCAAGTAATGTGTAGTTTGATATTTTGAATGACTTTATAATTACAACCTGAACACTTAATGCCTGTCCGTAACCTGGGGTGTATGAATGTAAGTTCATATAACTATGACATATTGATATGTGTGAGGCACATATGGATGTCCCTGGAAAAATGCCTGTAAAATTTGTTTGTATGAGATTGCAGGACAGGCTAATGAAAAAAGAAAAGAAACAGTTTTTTATATGAGTGTGGAACATCACGATAATGACGAACAAAAATAGCTTTCTCTTGAATGAGTCAATCCCTGCCTCTGTAAGTTCTAGCTATTGTGTGATTGTCAAAATTTGCCACACCACTTTTCAAAAAAGAGACTTTACCATAGTTGCTTTCTATTTTCACATGGCTGTGAAGAACATCTGCCTAAATCTGCTAACACACAGTTAAAAGTGCACATTTCAACTCACAGTTGGGTCTTCTTCTGCGCGTCATCAAAAACTGGATCAATGCCTTAAATGAGTTTCAAGAAGCTGTGATGAAATCACGAGGGAGCCCCATGACCGGCTTAGCAGTTTTGTCAGAGCAAGAGCTGTACCCTCCACATGATACTACAGCATAGCCCATTTCTACAAGATCTACTATTGCATAGCTGAATGCACCTTTCATTATAGTTTACATTTTACTTTCTGTCACTGTGATGAAGGCCCACCATTGGTGAGCCTATGCATTGAATTTTTCTCTGCCCACAGTAACTTTATGGAGGTTTGCCTTCTATTGTCTGATCACAGTGTAAAATTTTTCATTCCATGCCTTTCTCATCTCAGTTATTGAAACAGCTTCCTGTCCTACCTCCTCCACTCCCACCACTTCTGATAGCACTTTAGACTGAGGTGTCTACAGTCATCTTTACTTGTTTTGACTCCACCTATGTGAGGCTCATTATTTCTCCTTCTCTGTCACTGTGTTGTGTACAGGTGGTTGCTCCCAGTTCTTGCGCCTTTCACACCTTTGCCTCCTCTTTCTTGGACTTACCATGTTTTTCCCCATCTGGCAAATCTGCTGCTGCAGGATGACCCCTACCTTACCAGCCTGCAAATCAGTTTCTTGCTCAGACACCTCTGTCCTGCTTCTTGTAATGACTTCTTCAATGACTGAATAAAGTCCTCTTCTGCAGAATGACCAGCTATTTCAGGTATTTTGGAGTGAAGGGAAAATCATATGGTCACATGTGCTGCAAGAACAACTGGCCTAACCGTTGCAGCAGTACGGTGATTTTGGAGGCCTCTGTCATAGATGGGCCATTTATTGCTGGAGGCAGGGCTTATCACAAATGCAGCAACAAAAGAAAGTTAAATGAAATAGTGGTAGATGCTGTACATGCCCCACTTTTTAGCAGCTGCTGCTCAGGTAGAACAGGTAGATGCTGAAATATTTTCCTATGAGGACGAAAGAGTATTGGCTAAGTCTAGCCTTTGCCCAGCCCAAGGCATCAAGTTCATGTATTTGCCGGCACTTGGTCTGTTGGCAATTTCTTCTGGATTTGAAGAAATCCGTGCAATGATCTTTGCAGATCAGTGTGTAACTACTTTCCCCCTCTTTGGAAGAGGGTAAATTCCTGCAATAAATTCCTTCAGTGTGCTGTTGTACTTGTGCCTACAAGGAGATCCATTTGACAGTTGGACTAGGGAATGATGATTCTTTATTGAAAAAGGGGAAGACCAGGAACACAGTAACTTATTTCCCTTTCTTCTCCTCCCTGTCTGTGTGTTGCTTTGCTTTTTGAGCTGTATGTTATTGAGGGGGGCAGGGAGAAAGGAAGAATGTGAATTCTAGCTTTTTTGGGTATCTATTGTTCAAGGTGCACCTAGATTCTCACTGGAGATTCTCAGTTCCATAGCTTTTGACTCTGTTAGCTTTGACTTTCTCAGCTTCTCTTATTTTCTTCCATGACTAAACCACTGTACAAGTGTCAGTACATCCTCCTATTTTTGCTTAAGAAAGTTCCACAAAATATTTTGTTACAAGTTAAGTTGAGATGTTTACCTTGGAGACGTTATTTATGTTTTATTACTGGGATTTCAATCCGTTCTGTTTAGTGGCTTACGGATTATTTTTTTGGTGTGTTTTCTTGCATCTCAAGAAAAAAACCCACATATTTAAGTCTTGTGCAGAACAGTAAGTTTTTGTCACTTTTATGATCAGGAAAACAGTGACTTTTCAGAACAGATGAGAATCGCATGAAAATGATGTCTTTCTACCTTTGTAAAAAAACCCTGTAAATATAAATACAAAATGGTAGTTTCAGTGTTTTTTTTATACAAGCTTTGGTAGCTTAATAGAAAGAAAAGTATCTCTTTCCCACTTAAAAGCTGTGGAAGAAGGAAGCTTAAAAATACAAAATGGGTTATTCTCCATTTAAAATCTATACTGCCCAAAAGGTAATTTCCAGGCACCCCTTTTACTTTTGTTCCCATTTAAACTGTACAGGGATTTTTGTCCTCTCTGCCAGTGAAAGTCTGACTGCCAGTCCAGACCATGAAATAGTGAGGAAAGGAAGGGATTTTCTATAAAACCAATATGGAAGAGCTCTTTGTCTCCTGTGAGACATTTGTATCAGTCAAGCAGAGTGCTATTGGAATTGGTGGGATGAAAGCAAAGGTGCTGGCAAGGGAGTATCTAAAGGATTTGTTTTCATGGATGGCCTATTCCCACCAGAGGCTTTCCATTTAGCTGTAATGATAAGAACATTGATAGCTCTTTGCCAGAAACCCACAAACCTCTGCCATTTGACCTTCATTAACAGCATTAAATGTTTCCAAGACTGATACAGCCCCTTCTGGGCTATGTCACCGATTTTCTACATAGATAGCACTCTGAACCAGTAGCAGCCACATACAGATAGTTGGAAGTCTGATTCTTTCTATCCTATTTTCTTCTCTTCCATCTGAGAGATGGATTGCCTAGGAACTTCTTAAAACCACGGGAGTGTCTTTCCTTAGGTCTCTGAACTGTGCTCTGAGTTTGATATTGGGCTGATGATTTGCTACCCCTAGATAAGAAAAATTGATGTGGGGAGGCTGATTCCCTGTACTGCTCCTAGACTTTATTGTTAGTTGCATAAATGTAAACTTTACTTTACACTTTCAGCCTTATTTTATCTTTACAAAACAATACAACCTAGACAACAGCAATGTCAAAGCAAATTAATTCCCCAGATATTTTCTAATTCTGAACTTTCACAGAGTGTATTTGGTGAGAGAACATAAGTAGGGAGTGTATCAAGGACTAATACTTATGTCTGTACAGCAGGATGTGCGGTTGCCATAGCAGCAATCAATCCGCTAAATAGGGAGTAACATAAACTGATTCAAAGGCAAAGACTGATTTAGGTCAGGGAATAACACTTCATAAAAAGAGAGACTTCTCTGTGACTTTCGATGGTTGTTTTGCTTTTGTGAATGCACTTGCGATCCATATTGAGAAAAAGCCCGACTGCCACAAGTGTGTTAGGACTCAAGAGCCCTTGAATACAGTGAAGAACCAACCCGCTTACGGCACTCCTGACGGCTCCAGTATCAGCCATAGAAAAGTGTAGATAAGGTGATGAGGTCTTGCTTGTTTTATGTTTCTTGTGGATTCCTTCCTCTCTAACTGATGAAAAAACCATTCCCAAGATGTTACGTGAGTGCTGCCCCCTGCTAGAAGTTGGATGAGCTCACGCTGAAATGTTTGTCTACCCTGAATTGTGGGAATGCCTGCTTGCCTTTCGGAAATGTCAGTGGTATTTTTGGTAGATATGCACATACACGTGTGTGTGTATGTACACATATTTTTAAGGAGATAATTTACTTCTGGAGAAATTGAGTCGCAGGGAAATGAAAAGGGTACTGATTAATTTAAAAAACCCTCCACCTGTTTATGTAAGTCTAGGGATGTGACTAGTGAGGAGTTGTTGATTGTCTTCAATTTCACTGTGGTTTGGAGTGCGGGGGTTAGTTCTGACTTCATGCTGCTAGGAACTTGTGAATGAGCAGAAGGATGTTCAGTAAAAAAGGCTGCAGTTCCTGAGGATTTGGCTGTGATATGACAGCCACTGCATCGTGATGTGAAGTTCTGGTGCCCACAGTTCAAGGTAGAGGTCAATAAATGTGACTGCTGAAGCCTCAGCAGTGACGTGACTGGTTAAGGAATTAGGTAACCTCCTTTATAGGGAAAGAATAAAGTCAATCCATTTTAGATTATGAAAGGGAAGATTAACAAATGTCTTGGTCAGTCTTTTAATTTAGCATTACATGAGGAACAGAAACTTAGTAGGAAGGGGTCCTCACTGTAGTAACGAAAACTATAACAGTAATTCATAGAAGTTGAAGGTAGACAAGTTCTGATTAAAACAGGACACACAGTTTGGGCAAGGATGATAATTAATCACAGGAATAATTTGTAAATTCCTCCATGAGATGCTCCATCACTGGGAAGTTTTACATAGAGGCTGTTGACTCCTCTAGAACACATACTTCCGATTAAGCCTTTGCTACAGAAATAAAGATGGTAGGACTCAAAACCATGGCACGCTGTCTACAAAGGTAGGGTTAGACCCTTCTCAGCCCGTGTCCCCAAGATCAGCCTGCTCAAAATATTCTACAAAAACAAAGGCAGCCAGCACTACAGAGGTGGGCACATCTAGCAACTTGCCTCGAAACTCCTGCTGTGGAGATGTTTCTGGGATCTGTTTCAGTTTCCTTGCCAACTTAACCTCGGCTTGAGGCAAAAGGAAGGACACCCATTATGATGTTTTTCTTTTTTATTTAAGCTAAGAACGTCTGCCCATTAGAGTTGAGGCTGCAGCTACTGACTTGGGTCACAATGACTCGAGACCAGCTGCAAACAGCAGCGACTTTAAGCCTGGTTGACCTGGCCTGGTATCAAACCACTGACCTAGTGTGCAAGCTGGCTGTCTATATCTTATTAACTGCCGCCACAACCATCAGTGCCACATGCTGTTTTCTTTAGGAATTATCTCTCATTTCATTTTTGTATCATGTGGTGCACCTTCCCATGTATGCGTGTAACAGCAATACAGTGAAATGAAGATTTATCTCCTAGGTAATATATTTTCATAAGAGCAGTACTATTTAGTACTATTCTTTTTGGTAGCCTGATTACAGATTTGACCCAGAGATTCACCTGAGAGCAGAGCATGCAATTTGTGAGCACGTCCAATTCAGTTATTGACCTGTGCCTATAAACTACTCTCCCCAAAATTTATCTCTGAGTGCTCTGGTAACATGATGGATTTTGTGAGATAGTAAAATTACCTGGGCTCCAAAGTTATTGACAGCAGTCTTCCTGGACACAGACAGATTTCTCCCACAGTGCAAGGAGCGTGAAAGAACGATGCCTTCTTCCAGCATCTGTGGTGGTAGCTGAAATTTGAGATTACTGTATGAAATGTCAGCCTGTACTTTTCACTCGGTGATCAGTTCTGGTGCTGAGATTATTTTTTTAGGCCCTCATTTATGTGTACCAGCTCCTGGTTGTGTTTATTAATTTTTACTTTCTGAAACAAAAATAAAATGCTCTTAAGAAGAAAATAAAATGAATAGCAGGGTGGGGGTAAATGAAGTAACAGAAAAACTAGAGCTGCGAGATGATATTGCTCTTCACTGTTTCCACCTCCTTTTTCGCAGATTTAAGCATTAGTACAGGAAGAAGACATTTTCCTAAATTTAAATCATACTGTGGAGCCAAATATTCATCCACATCTACTGGTGTTAGAGCTAAGATACCACTAGATCCACCCCCTCCCCCACCTTGGAGACAAATGTCATGCTTATTCGTTTAGAATGAACATATTCCCAATTCTAAAAAATTTCTGACACGCATGCTCTTGACAGGTGAGGGAAATGGCTATGGAGAAATGAAGCTGGGCGCTGCAGCCTGTCAGTCTGGGGAACATAATCTCTTTTTTTGTCTACTCAACATTTCTTCTCTATCCTCCTTTAAAAAAGTATTATTTTGCAACAAGTTGGGGTACAAAGGTTTGGGGTTAGCATCCTCTGCCTGTGGTGGGGAAATTGGTTTGGTGAGAGCTCTCCCTGCTCCCATCGCTGTGTCCCATATTATGTGCTTCAAACATTTTCCTTGCCACCTCAAGTCATTCTCTCAAAACTGTTTATTATAGGTATTAATGAAACAGGTGACACTGAGCTGCTGGCTGAGTGAAAAATAGAGACATCCTTTCTGGGGATGATTTTAGTCGTATTACGCAGCCTACAGGGATCAAATGTTGGTTGCTCTTGAGATTCACAAGCCATCTCCCTGTCATTGTGGTGTCTGCTGCATGTGAACAATATTTTTTCTTTTTACCCGGACGTGGTCAGTCCTTCTCTCCTTACCCTGCCGTTTTGCTGATTACCCTTTCATTTGTTATGATAGGTGACAGAAACAACATTGCAAAAAATTTGTTTCAGCTCTGTGATCAAAGTTCCCAGAAGGCATCAGGTGTTTATCAGTTGATTACAGTTATCGTTTTGGTAATTGAAGAGCCACCCTTAATCCTGACAGTGAATAATTCTAGTTTTCTCTTTTAACATGTTATTTGCTCTCCTTTGTCCCTCCCCCATCTCTTGGGGAAAAAAAAATGCTTGACTGGCAGCCTATAAAGCAGGAAGAATCAACGGCAGTTTCCCAAAACTCCTGAAGAACTTGTAAGTAAACCCCCTCTTAACAGCAAGTTTTCAGCCACGACCCTGGGTGGGGGTGAGGTGGTGGGTTGGAAAGCTTCCAGGAAGCTCTTGCAAACTTGGGGGGGAAACTCATTTCTTCTAATGTATAGGTAGGTCATCCAAGCATGAAATTTTCTCACTGTGGAGAAAATTACCTGTCCATAAAAGCAGTATTCTGATATTTTAAATTGAAGTATTGGCAGGGATTTAAACCTTTATCACTGGGATCATTTGCTCTGTGCTGTTAAGCTTGAAAGACTCTTAACATAACTCGAATTTATATAGTACTCTTGAGCTGGTGATGTTTTAGGCAATCCCATCATTTGAATTCAGATGCAGATTGTGCATTGTGTAATGCAAATTGCACATGTGTTATGCTGAGTGTTGGCACTCCATCCCGTGTCCCATGTAGCCGCATCAATGATGTAAAACAACCACCCTCAGCTGAAATGCAGTTTACGCTCTTCTGGGAGCAATCTGTTCTGCAATATCAAATCCTTTATAAATTTATGTAAAAATGATACAATGCCAAACCCATGCCTGATTTTTTCCTTGCCTTCATGTTTTGATGATGTGTTTCCATACGATGGTATCAGCAAAGTTAAAACGACCCATTAGTTATAGTTTCCCAATATAATAAGTTCCTGCAAGTGAATGTGCCGTTGAGCATAGGCAAAATATTCTACTAATATTAAGCAACATATCATTATACTTACCTGCAGCAGTTTTAGCCTTTATTAAAATTTCTTATTGCATAAATGAAACATAGTGAGTTCAGTGCTAACTGAACTGATTGAACTAATTGAAAATTGTTCCTGACAATCTTTGTGCTTTGGAGAAGGCAGGGCTTGATAGTGCTGACTTTTCCCAGTAGTAATGCTGCAAATTTAAAGGAAATAAAATTTCTGTATTTGGGATTGTTGGTTTTGTTTCCTCTACTGCTAAGAAAAATTATTTTGGTCATAACTTGGTATAGTTTAGGATAAATGGAATTAAAAACCATATAATGTTGGAAATTGTTATCTTCTTTCCTGTTAAGCAATACAACCAACATTTCCAGTGTCATAGTTGTGAAGCTGTTTCGTAGCTGGAAGTATGACTGGGTTTTCTGGGTGGTGTTCTGTGATTTCAGGTTTTGGTATTTGGGCAATCCAAGTTTAATCACTGCATCTGACCTTGGATAGGTCTGAACCCATGATAAAGATCTATGATGTTTAATGGTTTGGGCAATATATTTTACTACAATCCAGGTCTTCTGTTTTGCATTTTGGATTTTTTGAAAACTTGTTTTTCCTGATGCCCAAGGAAAGTTGCAACTTTCTGGATTTTTCTGCCTCCACCAGGAGAACAGGGAGAAGTCTGTATTTTGTAAAGACATCATAAGGTTTGGGACCGTAGGATCTGAGGACAATTCAGGCCAATGGGGGCCTCGGGAGGTCCCCAGAACAACTCCCTGCCCAGAGCAGGCTCAGCCATGGGTTCAGACCAGGGCTCAGGGCATTATCGTGTGGGAGCTGGAAACCCTTCAAGGAGGGAGACGGCACAACCTGCCTGAGCCTGGCCCCACGGGGAGGAAAAGGCTTTCCCTGAAATCTAGGCTGAGCCTCTCTACTTTCAGCTGATGCGGCTGCCTTTCAACCTCCTTTCAGACACCCTTGTGATGAGCCTGTCCCCATCCTCTTCATCTCCTCCCTGGAGGTACTGAGGTCTCCATCACTGCAGCAAAGCTATAGTTTTGTTGCTGCATGTTGAGCTCCAGTCCCTCCCAGTTGTCTCTCTTCTGTGTGCGTTTGTGTGCATACCCTGGGGTGAGAGCCTTCCACCTGTGATACCCTTCCTGGAGTCTCTCGCTCCTGTCACAGTGCTTTCCAAGCAAACTGCTCTGTGATTTTTCATGTGCTTCACGACCAGACCTTCTCACATGCCAGTCACTTCTCTAGCCCTAGAACACTTTTGCAGGGAGGCTCAGTTTGGTTATCTGTATGTCAGCGTTGTGGTGCTGGCTTGAGTGTAGAAGAAAACATACCTGCGACTTGACTTGGCCTTTTGTTCTCTGTCAGTTTCTCCTCTCTCTAGAGCATCCTCTGCCTTAGCCCTGGGGAACCTCCAGTTTCCTAACCTCAGTGGTGCAGCCTGGCCTTTCATGTTTAGTCCTGTGATCTAGCCAACCATGACACAAGTGCACCAAGTTTTGCAACAACATTCTCCAGCAGACCAAGACAAGGGATGAAGCTGGTACGTCCATATATTACTTCAGAAGAGAGCAGTTTATCAGTGACATGGAGTCTTGACGCTAAATAAGCAACACTGAAGTGGAAGAAGTAACAGTGAAGTGACAGACTAGATCACAAACACGGCTCTCTCACCCTTTACAGGACAGGGATTGTGCCCTGGGGATTGCTTTGTGCCAGAGGAGCAGCCGATAGCCTGCTGGCTGTCAGACGCTGCTGCAGCACCAGGCACACTCAGCCTCCCGCTCACACCTCGTCCTGGGGCTGCATCCCCTGCTCTTGGCAGTGCCATGCACCACACAGCTACACTAAATTGCCATTCTTGTCTGGCAAAACCAGCCGTGTCAATTTCATCTCCTTTCAGAACACAAGCTGAAAAAAAAACCCCCAAACCTACCACCTGAAGGAACAGTGCGCTTCGGGGAAAGGAGTATTTTCAGATTTCTGAAAGGGTAACACAAACAATTGGAACTACAGAAATGCACATAAAAATAAAACAGTATAGGGTCTTTTAGAGGATTATTTTTCTGTTTTTTGTTTATAAAGCTACCAAAAAGTAGGGCTAACAAAGCTGATTTGCAATACTTATTTTTAACCTGAAACGTAATCTTCCCACTTCTGGTTTTGTGACTGTCACAAAGCACAAAGAAACGCTCTATCTGGTTGCTTTTCATCAATATGACTAAGTAAAAAATTGTAAGAGAAACTAGTAAGATTGTGTGGGTGTATGCATACCAGCAAACAATTTTTATCAAGAAGAGAGGCTATTTAGAAAAAGGCTGTTGTGAATTATGTCTTGATATTGAAGTTATTTCTCTATTTAACGTAGAAGAAAAAATATCTGGTATTTTAATACCACTGTATCAAAATGGTATCAAGAATTGTAATTTCTGATCAATGTCCTCTTTTTTACCTTATCTTTTTGACTGTAAAATATATAGTAGGCAACTTTTAAAATTCACTTCAAACAGTATAACACAATGAAAAAACTCTTCATTTCGCTGGCTCATAATTTCATTATTGTTGTAATGGTATGTTTGTACGTTCACATGATGGCAATGCACACAGCCCCAGAACTGTTTGGAGTCAAAGGCTGAATGCTGTAAAATCAGGACAGAGAGAATTCATGCCCCGTAGAGAAAATGGGCATTCTCACTGCTTTCATCCGGACAAAATAATGCAGTGCCGTTGAGTAGAATGAATTTGTTTCCATAGATGTGGTTCAGATCTCACAGCGGTAGAAGAAACAAAAGCAAACAGAAGAAATTATACTATTTCCACACACTGCTCTGTACCTGCAATTTGCTCACCAAGGACATTGTAAATCTCCGATTAATTTGTTTATGTTCCCAGTGATATGAAAATGGCAATAGAAATCTGTCCTGGTAAAGAGAAACACTGCTACAGGCACCTACAATGCCATTATCCTGCAAGGAATACAGTAAGTATTCATTTGGCATACTGGATTCCTGGTAGTGGTAAGTTAGTCTATATCAGTAGTACCATGACAATCATGGTGAATTACACTAACCTTATTTCCTTTTCATATGAATTGGAAGAATACTGAATTAAATAAAAATCAGCCACTCCTAGCATGTCCAAAGATCTCTCTTTAATTTGCCTGTGACTGAAGTAATGCTGCCAATTGAGGTTTACATTCCTCTTGGTTTTTTTCTTCTTCTTCCTCTTCTTTATCGTGTTGCATCCTTTTCTATAAAAGAGCCATACAGCTTGTTGAGAAGTGAAATTTTACACATTGTAAATGACTGCAGTGCACATGGAGGAGTTACTTACACAGCAGATGCCAGTTAAAAGTTAGTGTCCACAGCTTTCAGTAAAAAGTACTGAGGCAGCAGCTATATTGAGAGCTGGATGCTCCTGTTGAAATCTGTATCACCCAAACTACCCGCTCCCTATTACTTTAAAGCAAATAAACATGAGCTTATGCATCATTTTTCTGCTGCATACTCTTTGATGGCAGAGGGTGTAAGGTTTTGGTTCCAATGATTTCAAAGGGAGGTTTATCACATATTGATGAGTCAATCGGACAGTGATAATTTATTCCTAGAAAGTACCTTTATGGTTAGCTGTTGGAGTGGGAATTTTATCTTTTAAAAACTTATTTTAGTTTGTCAGGGAAGTGATTTTTCTTCTTCTTGGTTCCCACTAGCAGGTAGTAAGATACCTAGTCTGCTTTTCAAGCCTATTCAGTTATTTTGCATCTCAGCATACCTGTCAGATGGCTGTTCAGTACTTTTTCTGTTCTTCTGAGAAGCATAAATGGGACCTTCAGTTCTGTCAACAAATGAAAAGAAGTGTCTGGAGCTCTATTGTACAGCTACTTCTTATACTTTTGCTCTAGCCTTGTAGTTTCAGTTTTCTCAGATGTATATCAGACTTCCACACTTTGCAGCCTGTATATTTGAGACCTAGGAAAAGCGGTTCTTTAGAATACATTATGAATGACAGGGTGACAACAAACATTAGAAAGCTCCTATTTGTCCTTTCACTGTCTCATCTGTAATATGACAAGTTAGCAGTTTGATTGTTATGGATCAGAGATGATCACCAGGCAGAAAGAGAGATGTAAAAGGTTGTGCAGTATTTCTAATAAAACATCTGAAGAACAATCTGCGGAGCTTAGCTTTGATTGCAAAGAGCTGGGTCTGTTTTCCTCCTGTGTGTGTACAATGAGGGCATTTGATGTCAAAAGTTGAGCCAATGTTTCACGGTAGATTCTGAATGATTATTAATTTGTAGGAAGGTGAAAGCTGGTGACTGCTAAATTATGTTAGCCAGAATAATCTCATATAGGTATAGCAAGGAAGGGGTCTGAAAATCATGGATGTGTTTTGGTGACTGATGTGCCATTTCTATTCTCATTCTGGATATGTAGCTTTTTTCTTGTTTACAGCTGGTAGGACAATGTGTCATTGACGGTAAGCTAGGCTTTGCTTTATCTGCATTTTGACCCTAGAGAGGTTTTTTGTTGTTTATCTTTCATGATTATTTTGTATCCCTCTCTAGGATATCCATCGCTTCCTGTCTCTGTTCATAATATAGTATGCAATCTAATCAGCAAGCAATCATTAATTGTAATTCTTTGGTAATCTTACAATAAATCGAGACCAATTTTCTTTCTTATTGGCCAAGGTTTTCATCCATCAGCTGACTAGAATTTCTCTAGCTAGGAAGATCTGCAATCACGTTCTTGCTCTTACACTTAACACCATCTCCCTGTAAATGCTATTTCTCCATTTGTCTTTGTTCTCTTGATCATTTTCCTCCCTTGTATTGATATTTTCCAGAAATGCTTCTTTAAACTACAGTAAAGTATTCGGTAAAACACAGAATTATTACCTCTATACACACAACATGTTCTATATGTACAAGGCAGGTAATAAGAGCTGAATCTGTAGCACAGAATCTCAAGATACTATGCTTATAATGTTCATTGAAAATAAATTTGTTCTCTGCAGTGATATATACAACTGGCTGTTGTTTTCTGTATTAGTTGTTCTCTTCTGTTTCTGCTCATGAGCCTGTTTTATTGGGCATCAGATGGTGATGTTGCCCAGCAGGAATCCATACAAGCAACATAATGTTTCTGGAGAATTTAATGACAAATATTTTCATTTTAATATGTTTTGTCTTTCTATCTTAAAATTTTCCTCCATTGAATTTTACCAGAATTGGTTTTGACTGTCGAGTATGTAGCAAACCTGATAAGTTTTCCACTTTTTAGTGCATAGATTTACTTATTTTCTTCGTCACCCTGTGCAGCTGTCGGTGGTATTTTCAGAAGGGAATGTGGGTGAAAAGGAGTGGGAATGAATTTAAAGTCATGTGAGCATTTCTTGGCAATTATTTATCTGGCAAAAAAGAAGAAATTTTCAGTGTCCTATAAGCATCCTCCATCTGTGTAAGACCGGACAAATAATTTGAGCTGGGGAAAGAATTACAGGTCCGTTTGCCACTTTAAGCAAGAGTCTCCTCTAGGATTTGGGAAAGCACTGACTTCAGTGCTGAGCATCTGAGGGACTCTGGGGTACAATGTTTTTCCTTTGTGAGGAGAATTTAAATCTGTCTCTCTATGAGACACTCTGTGAGAGACACAGAGACATAGTTTCTTCCTGTCTCAGAACAATTTCCTAGCTTCAGGCTGCAGGTGATTTTGATATGGGGCTCCCGACGTCTTTGCTATTGAAACCTCTCACTCGTAAGGCATACTGCAATATCAGTTGAATCAGGGAAAGAGCCTCGGATTAAGCATTCAGGTTGTAATCTGTGTTCCACTAAGTATATAGTTATGTACCTAAAAATAAATGCAGCATCTATGATGAAAGAGGATGAGAGATTTCTCTTCTGCTGTCTTCTAGCAGGGTGGTTGAGGCATAGTTCTGCAAGCTGAACAGCTCCATTCCTCTTATAAAGGAGTTGTACGTTAACACGCCATATCTAGGTTGAGTAACTAACCATCAAGCAAATGGGCTTAAAGGGATACTCATGTCTCAGCATAGGCTTATTTCTTTTCCCCTTTCAGTTTTTAACAAAAATGTCAAAATATTTTGCTTTAAGTTCTAAAGGAATATTTGTTCAATATGAAAAAGCTGTCTTCATTACAGTGAGAAAAAGCAAGCAGTCAGTTTGAGCTGAATTCAGTGTTTATTTTATCTGAGTGAGCAATCAAGGTAAACATATTGTTCAGATAGTTATTAGGTCCTTCTCAGATGAAATAGTGAGGAAAAAGACTTAATGCATTAAGCATTGATTTCACCTTGCTCGTATTTGACTCATTCATTTGAATATTCAATTTTCTGAAAGACCTTGGAACAGCTGTTTATCACATCTGCTGGACGTTAGCCCTGTACACTCCTTTTGGGGATGTGGTAGCTTATACTGTACTTCATACCTACTGCTTTTTATAGTACCCAATCTGTCGTGTGTCAGTGTATGGTTCACATAATTGTTTATCTTTTTGAATTAGTGCTGTTTAAGTGACTTTTCTTGAGGAGTAGAGCGATCATGTTAGCCACTTACTAGTGCATCTGTTGACAATTTTATCTCTATAGTGTCTTTTATCATTATTGTAATCTAATAGAGTATTTTAGCTTGTATGTGTGGCTGACAACACGATATTAGCAAGTTCACGTACTATGATTCCAAGGCCAGAAAATTTGGAGCCACTTATTAACTTGTATAGCCAACAGAAGCAATGCACAGTGGTAAGAAAACAGAAATCATGTTAAGCAATATAACTTGGTAGCTGGAATGACTTGCTAAACTTGGTTGATTTTGAATACGAAACTTCGATTGTGTTCCTTGATGATACAAAAAACCCCAAAATAAAACAGTCAACATAAAAATTAGCAAAATATTTGTGGAGATCTCCTAAAACTGTATAAGACCTTTACTACTTGTCATGCGATCAAAACTTCTTGGACATTCTCTATCCTTTCGCAATTCTTTGTGCTCTTGCTTTACTTATGTATTTATGTCTCAGAAAGGTGGGAAATAGCACCAAGACGACAACTAAACTAGTTGCTGAGCAGAGCTGGCAGATCATTTTCCTTTTGACAAGGCGTGAATTTTTTCCAACCAAAATGAATATTTTCATGAATGAATGAAAATGGAATGGAATGGAAGGGTTTAAAAGATGAATCAAGATACCCAACCTGAAAGGGGGAAGCTGCTGGCCATTTTTTTTTTTTTAAACTTTTTTTAACCTTTTCCAAAGAAGAGGAGAGAGAAGTAAAAGTAAATAAATTATGAATTAAAAAAGTGTTGTGTTTTATCTACAGTAATTTAACGTGGCAGGGAAGTGTAACAAGATGTGTGAAGTTGAGACTCTCTGGCTGATGTTTTCAAAGCTATGCCATGATTTGAGTATTCAGTTCCCATTAGAATTTGATGGGAGTTTTGCTTCAGGCAGCTTTTGATAATTTCCCCTACTGGTAGCAAAAGCAAGACAGTATACAAAATAAAAATCTGTTTGAAAGCCTAATTTTTTACCCTGCCTCACCTTTTTAAAAGGTATTGTATCTATAGGCTTTCCAAGAAAACCTGTACGGTTTTAAAGTTATATTTAACTTCTGCTGAGCAGATGCCCTGAAACCGTGCAAAACCATTGTGACTACTACTGCAATAAGGCAGTATATATACCCTATATACAGACACTGATTCATGAGGTGCTTGTTCCAATTCTTTTCTTTAGTTCTCTGATCTTTCTTTCCAAATTGTAGTACCTTTTGTTTGCAGTATTTGCCTCCCGAGTTTTATATGTGAGAAAACACCTTATCATTTTCTGCGTAGCATGTCCAGACAAATAGTCTAGTCCAGGCTTTCCCTGTTGAAGTATGTATGGAAGACCTGGCCAAGGACATTTACTGGGATTTTCCTCAATTCCATCACTAACTATGGTGCCTTTCCTAATGTGCTTAATTAGGAAATTAGCATATCAGCCTCCTACTTTGCCTTCTGGCTGTGCCATCCTCTGGCTAAGACAGGTAACTTCTGCACTACTCCTGTTGCACATCCAGATTGCTCATGATGCTGTGGCCCCATTATCAAGTCCCCTGTTCCCCAACAATACCTTCCACCTGCAGAAGAACAGAAGTAGTCACGCTCCTTGCCTGTCATCAGATCTTCAAAATAAACACCTGGGATGTGTCCAGTGGGGACATGGGTTGTTCCTGGGGTGATGTTTTATTAGAATAATAACCTCAAAAATTTGTTCCCAATCACCCAATTGCTCCCTTTTTTTTTTTTCTCTTCTGCCAGAGTTAGTATC
>VYXH01009749.1:7459-24271 GCA_013397275.1 Burhinus bistriatus | reverse complement strand
TAGTATCTACACTCTCCCAGGTATTTTCCTGATTTCACCAGCTTGTCAGATCTCATCATGCTTGAATGACTACCATATACAATTCAAATCTATCTGTGGACGTTTTACTTGACTCAGTAAAGTGCTGAGTTGCAAAGTTTGGATTCAGACCAGAGTTTC
Organism: Burhinus bistriatus; assembly: GCA_013397275.1. Classification (NCBI taxonomy): domain Eukaryota; kingdom Metazoa; phylum Chordata; class Aves; order Charadriiformes; family Burhinidae; genus Burhinus; species Burhinus bistriatus. The sequence goes on along the minus strand of VYXH01009749.1, from coordinate 24,112 downwards.
TTGAATTCAGGGAGTTTTAAAACTCATTTCTTCATGAAGTGTTCCTTATTCTACCTATGGAAGCATGAAAACGGCATTTAAACATCCAACTATTTGGGTGGACTCTTTGGGTCCATGATATGGATATTGATCACAACTACTGAGTGGAGAGGAGTTTAATTGCAGAGATTATACTGCAAAAGCTTGCCATTGTGTTTCTCAGACCTCCTAGAACTGTCCAATCTTGGACACTATATAGGTCAAGGGCTAATGAACAGCATTGTTCATGGTATTATGTAAACTGTTGGTAATGTGCATGCAGAGTAGGGGTTAACTGTGCTTCACCTAATATTCAGCATTTACAATGAATTACATTGGTATGGATTACAGTGGCCAGATTTAAAGTCTTAGAATTACAATACAAACTTGACCTTTTAAAAATTATATTACTATGGCTTATGTGGAATAGGCACGATTCATATGTTTGTATAAGTATTGGCATGGTTATAAATATATACACGCATTTAATGCAGCTTTTCTGTAAAGCTTCTGTACAACAGCAGCCTCAGCCATTTAAGCATTATCTTCTTTTTGTCGAACTGTTTGATTCCATCACATCAGACTAGTCTATATACATTGTTAAAATTAGGGATATGATGCTATCCAAGTAAGTATAGGTACCTTGGAAATGCAGGAAGCTGCAGAATATGGTGTATTTGGCCTAAGTGGGATTCTTTTGTTTTCTCTTGTGCTTCACCTCCGCATATTCCTTCTCAACAGGATGGCTAAACCCACCAGGAAAGGAAGGTAATTTAGTGGCAGTTATGATCTCTTTACCTGAAAAGTAAGTAATCCCCTGCATTCTCAAAGGGAGATTAGGGGAAGATATTCCTGTAGAAATACTCATCAGCCAGTCCCTTCCTCTTTCCCTTGCCTTCTCTGCCAAGTGCTGGATTTAGTCTTGAACTTTTATTACAGAAAACCCCAAAGAATTATATGTTGTTCATCTTGCTCCCAAACATCTTTTACCAAAAAACTCTGTAGAAGTTAATGGTGCCTGAGGTGCATTAAGAATATAGGAACTACCTTTGTAGGACTCTGACTTTAACTAGCATGTGGAATCTCCATTCCTCTCCCAGAGAAGTCTGTAGCAAATTTTCAGTTGACCTCAATAGGAATGTGCTTGGTCCAATATAATTTACAGCCCGGTACCATCTTCAATATTATGGTAGTACTTCTCATAGAAATCATGAGTTTTCAGAGCAGAGTGCTAGTTAAAAATATTTTTTTGCTAGAACTGTACGTATATATTGTACATCATATTTAAATACAGTTAACATACATTATTAAAAATGGGACAGATCTGGAAATGCAAATTGAGTGAGTTCTATTTATGTCCCCAAGACATTTAGAATCACCTATGCAATACACATGCTTGATAAGACAGTTTGCTTTGAAGTTTGATAGGAAATTAATATATATTAAATAAAACATTAATATATTCAAATCTAGAAGACTTGAAAATTTGAAAAGGCAGGCTATTTACAGCTTGTACCATAGTAATTGGTATCTGCTGTGTCTTTTTCTCTCTTTTTAGTCTAATTAATAATATATCAGAACACTACTGGCATCCTAAAAGTGCTACATTAACTATGTGCTTTAGGAGCCACTTCCTGCTAGACTTGAATCAAATCACATTGATTCCAGCAAGATTTGAGTGTACTTGGTCTTTCACAGTTTCTGCAATGGCTACCTTCTTATTTTGCTTATTATATAGGCATGGAGCTCACCAAAGTGGCTCTTTACAGGTACTTTGTCCTATTTAATCCTGTGTTGCCCTGACCAAAGGCAAAACGTCCCTGCAATTGGTGGACGTGACACAGAAACGAGAGGAGGATGTAGAGCTGGAGCCTTTCTTCCTGCTGCACGGGTCTTCTTAGTAGAAGTTGAAAACAGGAAAAGTATTGTGCCCTGTGCCAATGAATGCAGAAGATAACCTGAGCAACTAGTGCATCCTGAGCAAATACAACAGCTGGAGTCAGGACCTAAAATAATTGCCCCTGTTGCGAGAAGGTGACCAGATCCCTTATTACACATAAAATCTGCAAAGGCTGCTAGAAACAAGATTTGATTAATATTGCAGCTGCTAGGGAGGAGGCTGGGGAGATTTTTCCAATGATCCACTCAAGACATCGCTTTGTTTTCTTCAGTTTTGGTGACTGCACTTCTTTTTTCCCCCTCCCCACGGCAATGTGGCTGGTGCAGCTGAGTCACTCCCTCTCTGACAGCTGTCCAGAGCTCAAGTACCTTGAAGGTATCAGCCCCACACTAAGAACCCCACTATAAGTGTGTTTTACTACCTTTTTTCTGCTTTAAGAACTGTGTGTTAGGTAGAGCTGAAGGAAGGCAGGTGGGATTTTCAAAGGCAGCTCTGCAGTGCAAACTAAACAACCTGCTGGCTTGGTTGGTCTGGGTGGGACTGGACCCAGCAGACACCCACCACAGCTGCAGCAGGAAGGAGTGCTGTGCTGGTGATGGAGCTCTCTCCAGAGCCTACTCCAATTCCAGATAAAATGATTACTCTGAAGCAAGCTCCATTTTTCCCTTCAGTTTTCAGGCTGCCCTTTAGGGTCCCACTGAGTGACAGAGAACTAAATACCACTGAAGATGGCTGAGACAGCCTCATTCATCTGCCTAAAGACTGAAGTGAGTTCAGAATTGCCTGGAATGTCAGGGGGGAAAAAAAAAATATTTTTCCAGCGTATTTCTGTTAAACTAGGTTTTCCAGTCTTTGTAGTTTCCTGTTTTGATTGGAAGTAGACATACTTAGATGGTTGAAATTCTTGCTGGTTTTATAGCATGAAATGAAGCAAGACAGAAAACCTAGTATTTCAACATCTGCAGACCAAAGACAAGCCATCAACCAGTATATCAACCAATGATCTTTGGTCCTGAGCTGGCGATCTCCACAAGAAAGTAGCCAGGCTCTATTTGCTTTTTCTCTGCAATTTGCTCAAGAGCTTGAAGGATCGCCTAATAGTTCCAGTAGGTTGATTTTTTTTTATCTCTGCATTTGCATTTAGAGTATTGCAAGATGTTTGGTGCTGGGCTGCAAGACTCTTGCTTCATATTTTAAGTCATGCAATATGTATACACCAAAAATATTGTGAGTTGCACTGAAGGATTATTTCAATAGGGATTTGGGGGTGGGGAGTTGTTTTTGTTTTCCTGATTGATTTTAACATGTCTAATGAGGAGCTTTTTGTTTGATAGAAAGGTACGAACTGTAACTGATTTTTTTGGTCTCAGAGCACTGTTAGTTCATCTCTTATGCTTTAAAAGATGCTTCTAGAGACTGATGGATGTGTCCCCATTTTCTCAGAAACTGCTTGATTGCTGATGATTGTTTAACCGAACTGACTTGTGCTGCTGTGAATTTTGCAAGTACAGTAAATTCCGCCATATGACTGAAAGCCTAATGGAATAAATGTAGCTTGCAGCACAAAACCTATGAAGAAAGGGTTAATATTAACTCTGTGTGATATGCTACTCATCAGGATGCTGTGAAGTCCTCAGCTAGCTGAAATTCAAGGCAAATCTACAATAGCTTTCAAATGCACCAAAATTTTACCTTTTGTATTTATTTTTACCTACTCAAGGGTAGATATACATGTGCAAATGTATATTCATGATAAAGCAGTTGAAGTATAAAGGCTAATTATTGACACATAATGGCAGATATAATGACAGCTGAGCAATTTTGGTTTGGTCCTGTGTCTGTTTTGCACACAGATACCGTGACTGCCCTTAATCACACAGTTTTGCAAAGGTCTCAAAAAGCTTTTTCATTCTGTAGGTTGGGCCTGGGAATTGGCTCTTTTGCCCCTAATCAGACCAAAATGTAACCTTATTTTCCCAGTCCTGCTTCTTCCTCACTCCTGCCACTCTTGGCCTTTGACTCCCTATGCCCCTTCTCCCCAGCCATTTTCCCCTATTTATTCTTTTTGCTGATTCTGTGCAAGTCCAGGTATTATCCTCTAAATCAAAATTAAACTATTTCTGGCTTAGATAGGTTGAGGCCTGCATGGTGGCAGGGTGGTCATTCAAAGCAGTAAGGTAAGTTCCTTACTCTTGTCTTAGGTTTGAGCATGGATCCAATGTGGCTCTGGAAGCATGGAGTTGTGGTCACGAGGAAAATAAAAAGATTGGAGAATTCATGAATTAGGCAGCTACACTTGCTGCTGGGCATGTCTGCTGAGCAAGTGCAAACTGCTATTTTTCAAAGATATGGTGGCAATAAAGAGCATGTTCTTGTCAAAAAATTACAGAATTATGTGTCCTTGCTCCAAAACATGAGAGGGTGATGTTCTCTGTTCAAAGATGAGTCATAGAGAAGTTGTCTTTTTTCTTTCTTTTTTATTTTTTAAAAAAAAAGTGGCTGAAGCACTTACTTTTTCCTTTGCTTCTTTCTCGTAAGTGGCTGAAACATTTAAACTTTTCAAAATCATCCAGCCTGAGGGAAATCCTCCAGCATAGAAGACTTCAGTCTGTGATCCAGGCACAGAAAACAATCTTAAAATGAGAATTTCTGGGGTCGTGTCTGTGTATTTGTGACCAATACAACAATTCATCAAAAGAATTTCATATACTCATGTGATTAAAGGAAATGTGTATGTACATATATATGCATATATATTTGTTCAAGACCAGAAATTCTTATTACAAACAGTAACTTTTAGGGCCATACCATGCACGTCTTTCAGAAAGATACAATGCACAGATTCATATTCTTGTGACGAAACTTACAGAGATGAAGAGGGACTCGGAGTTTAAGCATCTAGCCAAATAAGGAACACAAGAAAAATAGTTTCTGCAGGTCTAATTGCTGCTAATTTGTCAATATGGATGCTCCTAACACATTTTCTTATTTGTGTTACCCTTGAAAAGAAGAATTGTATTGACAGAAAATACTATTAGAACTTTTCTTAAAAAGAATGACACTTTTGTAAGAACCTCCCTTACTGTTAATTGCTGTTACCATTTTTCCCTAGACTATTCTCACTCACAGCCCACATAGAATGTCTGAAGATAATTTTAAATTAAATTATGATAGTTGAAAATTTAAAACACTTGAAAGGAAAAGAAAAATGAAACACAGTTTGACAGTACTAGAAGTGTTGGTTGGAAATCTGCCAGAGACTAAGGAGGGGCAGTAAGAAGCTGCTTTTAGGACTCTGAAACTTACCAAGGGGACATTTTGGAGGCTTCCTCTGCATGCAGTGATTTTCTTTTCTTAATTGCCCAATGAGGAATCAACACAGTAGAGGAAGCTTAAGTCGCATTTTTCAAGTTCGTCATCTCCCACGGTGCATTCTTAACCTTTCTTAAGGCAATCCCAAAGAGAACCCACCCAGTCATATTTCGAAGTGTAGAGCCTTGCTGGTACTTCACACCTAGAACTGAGGGATTCTCCTCTGTCCTTTCCTCCCATTTGCATTTTTGTAATGCATCTTTTCCTTTTCACATATTCCTCTTCATTTTGCTTGGTGTAGAGTTGGTCATTACTTCTAACACCCTGAAAAAGTTTTACGTAGATCCTGGTTGCATGAGTAAAAGTTGCACAACTTCTGCTACACTGTTCAGCAAATGAGTTGTTGTTACAGCAGGAATTTCTATGAAGAGTTTGAAGCCTCTCTGTAACAGCTACTTACAAGACAAATATCAATGCCTTTATAGACGTGAAGATAGCATCTCCAGCTCAATTACTTGAGGGGGAGAAATACAAGATAAATAATGACTGAGTGAAATATGCGATACAACTGAGTTTGGAAGGGATGAGGGATGAACAGGACAGTGGAAGATTTGCTGCACCTTTACAACGTTATGACACTTTGCCTGTATGACGGCTATGGGCAACCGCACTAGAATTGCTCCCATTAAACATGAAGTCACTTTGTTTCAGGGAAGTAGAAACATGAAAGTTAGTAAAAGCCCAGAGGTGTACCAGAGTCTAGATAATCTAGAGGAAGAGAAAATTAGACGGAAAATGCATGTAGTCAAGCATTCAGCTTCTGCACCTCTGTCATGGGAGAAAACAGACCATAGCTCTCACTCATCAGGTCTCGGGCTGACCAAGCATGGCTCAGTCTGGGGCTTTCTTTTGTTACCTCTTCCCTCTTCCTGGCACTGGATGGACTTATCCAGCTCTTCAACTCTGTTTGCACTCTTGTAGGCTTGAACCATAGAGGATGTACTATTTATCTACCCTGGATGTAGCTGAAGGAAAGAGTGTTCCCCTTGCACCGGTGTGATGTTTCAGAAGTACTTCCTTGCTTGATGGCCTCTCAGCAGTACGACTAATTTCTGTAGAATGCTAGATGAATGAAGTGAGAAAGCTTATTTGGAGAGAGCTCACTGCGGATGAGTAGTAGTGCCTTGGCTGAGGGGATGTGTGGTGGTGGGGTTTCGTGGTATGTCTCATGGCTAAGTGGCATGTGACTCTTACAAAGCTACAGCTGCCACACCTATTTGCTGTGCACAGCACTAACTGCTATGTGTAATGTTTTAGCAAGATTGTGGTTTTATTGACAACAAAATCAATGAGATGAAAATGGTCTTGGTAGACAGGAGCTGATAATACATAATGAATAACTTATTCAACTGATATGCTCCTTTATACTTCACTGGTATTATCTACAAGGCCATTCTGTTTTCTTTTTCTCAGATGCATTAGTTTCTCAAATTTCCTTCCAGCACAATTCTTTGAAGGCAGTCTGTGAAGGCACAGGTTGTGTGTGGCACACCTGGAGCTGGTGAAAGGCTAATTACCTCAACTGGGCATTAGTCCCATGGCATGACTTACGAAGTGGGCTCTGGGTATAAAGCACTAACTGTTCTGATTGCGTTACAGAGCAGAAGAGGTAGTGCTTCAGAATGATGGTGTTTAAAGAAAATGGGAAAAATCAGCAGCCTGCCTTTAGGACTGATCACTGGGAGATGAAGGAAAAAGAGAACAATCTTCTACAGTGCAAGAACTGAACAGTTTCTGTATAACTGGCAAAACAGGAAGAGAGCAGCAATACGGAACAGAACACAGTGGAAATCAGTGGGCAAGAAGGTAGCATATGTATTTAGTAGGGACTGAGTAAAGAGAAAAAATTATTACATCAATTTTTTGTAACATGAGAGCTCCAGGGGAGCTGGTTTTCTCAAAAGTATTTTAATGATAACTTCTTGTCAAAAAAGATTTTCACAGGAAAATAATTTTTGTTGCGGATTGTGTTTTTCAGCAAAAAATGAATTTTTAGCAAATGCGGCTTTTGGAGCAGACATTTTTTTTGACAACTTCTGACTATTTTTCTCTTTTTTAACCCTGACAAACAAAAAGTTTATTCAGGGAGATATTTGTTTAAATCTCAATGTGGTATGGAAAATTTTACTCCATAACAATGCCGGAAAAAATAAGCTAACAAAGAAAAAGATGAACTTCAAACACCATGATGTAGAGCTGATGATTATCACCAAAGATGCCATGCTTTGAGTTCAACGTGCACTTAATTTTTTCAGGAACTTTGCTGAATTGAAATCTGAAAATTGAATTTTTTTCTTTTTCAGTTAAGCTATTTCCTAGCAACACTTCCTAGCTCTGAATGAAGCTTCTAATGAGTTGAGCCCTTAAGCTCACATGAGAGGTAAAATTTTGTATACTGTGACATTTACAACTGGGTTTTTGGAAGATTTTTTTCCCAGTGAGGAGATATGCCTGTTGTGGGACTTTACTGCCTAAATAATGGATACCTTTTAGCCAACATAAGGCAAGGTTTTCCTTGCAAAAAGTGTCAAATGGCAAAGAAATGTTCTGCCTAAGAAAAGATAAGAACCAGGAGGAGAATTTTGATCCACCGCACTCTGTTGCCAACTAGGTGATGAAGTTACTTGAAAGAGTGCAGTACCATTGGTGTAAAGATTCTTCATTTTCTGAAGAACAGTCTTTCACATTCCTGGGTCCATGGCTTTATTTGTTTGGTCAGAATCAAACCATTAGAAGACATTTCAAAATTATTCTGAATTAAATTTCCAGTGGTCAGAGAGAAGCCGTGATTCTCAATTCTAGACTGTCTTCGTTGTCACTATGGGGAACGAAGATGTCCATGGAGCTAACATTGAATTAAGCCCATTGATGGCATTGGCGTTTGCATGGCATTCTGGCTGAACTGCTTGAGACAAGCAGACATGAGCATTTGGGGCTGAAAAAACAGCCTGGGAGGGACGAAGGTTCATGATACTCTGATTTTTTTTCTTGGTCCTATCTCACAGGCAGTGTAAACACAATGCAGTGATTTGCTACATCCAGGGCTCTGCTATGTGTGTTTGTGTAATTAGAACTAAATGATATTAAATGAAGTTCTCTTGCCCTCCTGAGGACTCAAGATTCAACACTTCCAACAGGTTCAGTGGCAGAGACAGAAGAAAGTGTAACCATAGTGATGGAATGGAAATGATTCCTTTGTTCCTAGGCTGCAGTATCCTACAGACACTGCCGTTTTCAAGGTCAAAAATATATTAGGAAGAGATAAAAATTAAAGAAAAATGTGCTGGCTTAGCTACAAAAGCTAATTTAGTTTATGCATTATAAATTATGTTAAAAATGACTAAAATGAGATTTCTCAGCAAGAACTAAATGTGTGGTTTCACAAAACTAATTTCCAAAGATGAACACGATTACAGAATTTAACTTTAAAAGCTTTTCAGGCCATCAGAGAAAACAGCAAAGCTATCAATTACCAGACTTTAGCGGTGCTTCTGTCAGAAATATAATGGTAATTTTAGCATTCTCCTCAGCATTTACTAAATTAAGAATGTCTGCAAACAGATCAATTAATTGGAACATTATTTAATTTCATGAAACGTGATCTATCAAGTAACGTTAATCAGGCTTTAAAATAAAACATTTTGTCATCTCTTTCCGAATGGTGGAAATAGTAGGGCCCTGACATGATGAGGTGACAGTCATAATTTTGAGGATTTGAGGGTAAGATTGAGCATTCTTCTGAACAAGCAGAACCCGTTCTCATCAAGGTTTTGCCCAACGCTGAGCTCTGGCACGTTGTGTTGCTAAGATCTCCTGAAAATTTCTGGTAGCTGGTAACCCTGCAACCCTTTCAATCAACCTCATTTTTTTTTTCTCTGCCTTTACATTTCCAAAGATGGATGAATGTGCACAAAATGCTGTCCCAGTTATAATGCTCAAAGTCAGGGCGAAAAACTCTGAGGATCAGATTTATAAGACTGCAGATCTTCAGTCTCTCCGCTCCGTCCCGGGAAGTATGCAAAGCTGCTTTTCCATTGCTTGTGCTTTGTAGTACTGCAGTAGGCCTGGCAGCAGGCAAGGCAGCATTTTTTGTGGAGGGATCATCATATAAGGTGCCTCCTAGTAAGCTGGCCTCGTGGTGAGTTTGAGGGAGTGAAGATGTGGCAGTTAAAATCAAATTGTCTGTTTGCAGCTGAAGACTAAAAGGATTCTTCTACATGATTCACAGCTTTACCCATAATGAGTCATTGCAGAAATCCCATCCTCCTCCAGCTCCATAGTACAGACGTGGGCCAAAGAGTCTGTATGTCTGCTGTGGTGTGCCAAGAGACAGTCAAGTGGAAGGAGCAGAGGCGGCTTGCAGAAGGAGTGAGAAGATCCCAGAATAAGCAATCAATTAAGTCAGTTTTGTGAGACCTTCTTTCTTTCAACTTTTCCCGTTGCCACCTTTACAAGCTTGTGGTGGGGAAAGCATCTTTGCACAAGACAGGGTGAAATTACAGGAACAAGTCTAATTAAATAATCCAGCTCCCAAGCAAAAATGACAAACAGTAGGAGGCCATGGTCACAGAGGCATTGAGGCTGTGTTCCCCATTGACAACCATTACTGAAACAGTGCCGGAGGCATCAACTTCTGGTCCTGAGCAGATGCAGGAGTCTGATGTGAGTGCAAATGAGAAAGCTGAAACTTGTATTTTGATAATTCAGGGATGTTAAAGATTCAGTCAAAGCACTGGGTGGTTTATTTTCTCCATTACACTAACACAACTCTAATTTGAACCTGCAGGACCCCTGATAGACCCGTTAGGAGAGCAAAAATATGCTGTAAGATCTGTCGGGCTGAGGGTCTGGATTTTTTAGGACACTTTAACTGCAGCACCGTTTTCATGCTACCAAATTATTTATCAACTTTGCTTCTCGTCAGAGAAAGGCATTTGCTGTTTCATGGGGGTGAGACGTGACCAATAAGACAACACTTAACAAAAGACAATGAAGGCAGCAAGTGGGATGAGGTGACTGAGGCAGGGAGGCAGGGTCGACTGAGGGACAAAACAAGCAGAAGAAACAGCTAATGTTTTTTCTCCTTGCCATACTCAGGAGCACAGACTCCAGCCATAGGAACTGCTGCCAGGTACGGTACTGCCTCTGTGACTCTGGGAATGGAAACAATGATCTGTACTGAAGATGTCAGCCTTTCTTTGGGGTGATGATGATTTTTCTACAGCTGTGTCAAGGATATTTCAAGATCTTTGGAAAGAGCTGTTTTTAAGTGGAAAGCACTCACCCTGGGTTGGGTAGATGAGACGTTACCTGCTTTCCGCAGAGTATGTCACAACTTGGTTCCATACTACTGTTTTTTGTGGGGGGTTATGTGCTTCAATCTATGTCAAGCTTGCATCATCTCCTAACAAGCTTCCTTCTTCAAATTATTAGTGCTTAATCACTTGTGAGGAAGAAGGGGTACAGAGGACTGAAATAGTTGTAATAACATTATCTATATCTGAAACAGCTCCCCTTATTAAGCTCCAAATAGTCTGAGATGCAATCATATGATTTTGTGACCTTTTCACAGCCCCAGCTGTATCTTTTCTCTCTGTGATGTGTGTTCACTGTGCTGCCAGGAAGATCTGCTGAGGTACTTGGAAAAATCCCTGGTGCTTTGCTGATGGCTGCTGCTTGCACAGGATCTGGGAATAGCACTGACAGAAACCCAGGGAACATCTGGTGCCCCAGCTGCCTCTGTAGTTCACAAAAAGATGCCCTCCTCAGGATCAGTTGCCTCCTTCATAATGTGACTGTCTACAACAGGTCAGCTGAACTGAGCTTCCAAAAAACCACTTCACTCCACTTAGCACAAAGAGTGTCTAAACATAGATCACATGTAAACATTTACTGTCTAAAAGTTGGTGAGATGAATCCCTTTCCACTGACCGCCCTGCAGAGACAATCCAGGCTCAGTTCCTCATGGCACATTCAGATAACCGCAGTTCATTTCTGGAGAAGGATTTAATTTGATTTTTTAGTACTGAAACTGCCACCTGATCCTTCATGATATTGATTTCCTAAATCAGAGAGAGCTTTCCCCTTTCTGCATACTTCACTAAAATTCAACATCTTTTGTTTAAGTAGTATTTTAGAAGTACAAGAAACAGGTGTTTTAAGTCATACATATTTTCAGAAAATATAGTAAATTGATTTTGAAGTAGATTTGAGTCTCTTTGAACTCTAAATAGCTTTTACATTGAATACTTTTGTTACACTGTGGATACCCATTTGCTTGGGAGGTGATGTAGATATGGTGGTTGGTGCTGGTCTGTGTAAGGACAGCACAAGAGCAGATCCGCCAAGCGTCATCACAGTCTGGCATTGGTCAAATGGTCAGAGATTGTCCGAAAGAGACCCATGATCTTTCTCTTTCTAGGCAATCTGACATTTCAAAAGCAACTAATGGCCACCTGTGCCTCACATTTGTGGCTAACAAATCTGAAACATCATAAAAGACACCAAATGGTTTGGAGGCTGGAGCACAGGAGGTATGAGGATAGGCTGAGAAGCCTGAGTTGGTTCAGATGTGCAGAAGCGAGGTAAAAGGGAGCCCAGCTGGTGGTTCTCATCATATTCATGTGCAAGAGGTTGGTGATAACTGCCATTTGTAGCAAAGCTTCCCTGAACACAAACAGGCTGCATTTATTTCAATGGACTGTGTGAGCTCCAAGGGTATCTGTGTGTGCAACCAGTCAGGATGATGCAGCCACTACCTGACTTAGTTTCTGCTTCTTCCCTGAAATTCATATACCTGTGTTCATTTCAAGGTGCTGGACAGAAGTTGCCTGCATGCCTTTTGTGGGTCTTAGCAGTGTTAATTGCCTGTTATTTTGCCAGATAAGAGGTTGGATAATATCATGGGGTTTAGTATGCTCTAAATAAAACTCATTTTTATGTTAAAAACTCAGTTCTTTTCTCCACAAAGAGATTGAAAACATAAGTACATAATCCTTTCATGATTTAATTAGAGTAACTCCTTTGTTCAAATAATTTACCACCATTATAGTCAATTAATCCTAAAATGAATACAAAAGCAGACAGGAGTGAGAGAAATAGAGAGAGTGGTAACAATGCGATGAACTCCCTTTCTGGCTGGGGTTCCCATTTCCACCCCTGAGAGTCCCCTCATGGCCCTCTATTGTGTGGAGACCTGCTTCTTGGCACAAACAAAAAGCCTTGCTCTGCCTCAAGAAGACTGACGTTCCTCTGTGAGATGGGCGGGGATCACTCTGGCCGGAAGGGATGGGAAGAGGCAGCAATAGGGTAAGATATTTCTAAAATATCATGATGGAAGAGAGTTTTAAGGACAGATTCAGAGGCAATATGAAGTATTTCTTCTCTTCATCAGTTATCAAGCAGTGCTCGACTGTGCTGTTAGTTTTCTAGGCATGTTGGTTGGTCCATTTACCACTTCAAAATGATGATTCACTTTCTAAATGTGTTATAAAGACACTGACAGTGCCCTCAAAGAATAATTAATCTTAGACTGTGTTCAGGGAAATTGCTACTGGTGCTTCAACTTCCAAGTGGTGTCAGCAGATAGAGCACTATGTTGTCAGTTGTGTTTACATGACCTGTGGGCCACTGTGCTGCAAAACCACCTCCTCCATGGTGTGAGCTTCAGCAGCCAAGAGGAGTGTGCCAAGGCTAACAGCAATGGAGTGGAAAAAGATTTAAAGTGTTCAGTTCATCCACATGAAGTTTAAGCTGATGATGGGATATTAAGAAAGGTTTGTCATGAAGAGATGGTGGAGTGGGAATGTCTAGAGATAAGGAAGGGTGGTACTTTTTCTCCTATGGCTTTTGGGGTTTTGTGCAGACATTGTGAAGGGTAGCTGTAAATGTCTGCAATATATTCTCAGTCCATGAGAAATTCCTAGAAGAGTTGGAATAAAGTCAGCATTTCAGTTCAAATTCATTAAAGGCATCCAGGAGGGTGTCTGAAGTCTATGAAGAAATCTGATGAGATTTCAAACCTCCAACATCAGCTTCTTTCTCCAGAATGAAAAGAAAAAAAAAAAAAAAAGGCACAAAAAATAGGCTGAAAATCAAAGCGAGATCCTGGCCTGACTGCAGGTTTTGGGTCTGTGAAGAGTAGTAGTGCAGGCTTTCTCATGTCCAGTGGGACGCTTGGTGGTCCCAGCAGCCTGTCTGTAAAACAAAGTGGCAACAAGACTTGAGCATAACTCAGGGAAAATCAGAAGAAAAAACATAATGCAGATTCATCCTGATAAGGAATAAAGCCATCCTCAAACATTTATTTCCCTTCTTATCATTGATTTAACAGGGCCAGCTCATTAACTTCATTGCAAGTTACTATTAAAAATGAAATGCAGGTCAGTTGAACACGCATTATCAGGATTATAGGCAGTCAGATTCTTTCAAAATTGAAGTGGATGGTCAATTACACATTTATTTGGATCGTAAGATCGCTGTTGAATGTGCTACACAATTCTCTGCTCCCCCTGTCCCCTCACACACACACACTTCCTCTCGTGTTATGGACCATTCATAGCTAAAACAAAGTGAGTTCATTTTGATATCATTCTAGATACCATTTGGCTATGGAAAGATTTATTTATTTATTTATTTTTCCCTGAGAACAGACTAGTCAAAAAGACACCGGCCTTTTTGATTGGCCATGGCTGTTGATGCGAGTCTGCTTTTAATTCTGCTGCAGGCTGATAGAGTATGAGACTGTCTCTCCTTTTCCCCCTATCTTTTGGTGCTTCCAGATAAAAACTGAGACATCTCATGGCATGGCAGTATTATTGACAGGTGTATAGACTGGAACAGAGGTGATCTAATTTCTAAATAAGACTGAGAAAAGATGAATTCATGAGGATGTTCGTGTTCCAGTGAGAGCTTACAGATGCTGTACTGGCATATCTCAAATTTCTGCAAAGGGAGGATGAAGGTGGTGAAAAATAGTTCTTATATTGCTGCAGAAATGGGACCCATATATCTGCATGCTTTGAGAGATACAAAGAGTGTTTTTATAGAGATTGAAGAAAGCAGGTTCAATTATTTTGGAAAAGAAGAGGAAAGTGTTCTGAAGTGGGGGATAACTGTTGCATTACTTTACATGAAGAAAATCACGGATTTCCTTTTTAATGATTTTATGTTGCTCAGCTCCCTGAACACTACCTCTGTGAGACTAGGAGAGGGAGAAACATTTTGGCACCAATGCTAGGGCAAACAAGTCAGCCAGCTCTCAATGCTGGATTTTCTATAGGGGTTTCTATCTATTCCCGCATTCTTTGTTAGGTTTAAAGAATTGGCTTCAGGACTGAGGATGGATTTCTCTGAGCCAATGATGCAGTTTGTGAACACAAGCACATTTCTAACTAGTTTTCAAAATGGAAACACAAGTCATTTGCGATATACGAAGCAGCACAGAGTGTTATTTTAAGGAACTATGTAGCAATACAGAGAACTTGAAGAGGTTGGTGGGGATCAAAATTACATATTTGGTAATGGCGTGTATTGACTTTTTCATCTCTCATCTGAATATAGCTGGTATTTTATTGGTAACTGTCTCAATATTGCTTGTCAGCCTTTCTGAAATGAGCCTGTGGTATTAGATTGTAACTTCAAGTAGAACATCTGTCTTGAACAAATCACTTGGCTCCCAGGGTAGCTGTGCTTCGTTTTTATTCTTGCTAGGCCTGTTCATTGGACCAGAGCTAAGCAAGACAGCAGGAGGATGGCATGAGAATTGAGGGTACAGAACTGTACAAGATTCTCCTTATTATCTGCTCAGGTGCTGCCACACCACGTGAGATGTTTTCATGGTCATTTCCATTCATGACCTAATTCATAGGCTGAGCCATGTGCAGCAACGTGGCAGATTGCTTCATGCCACGGACACACAGGACAAGGCTGACTTTACATTTCTTTGTCTACATGCACTGTCTTCACACCCACCTGAATGGAAATATTGGCACTGAAGTGTAGCCAACGTCATCAGCTCACCCAGAACACAAAAACATGTACTGGTACTGGCTGGGCTGAAAAGAGGCTAGTGATAAAGGGAAACATTTGTTGAAAGATTTTAATCTGTTTTAGTTATTCTTGAATGAAGTGGCTCTGCTAGCCTTACTTATACGTGAGTTAATCCAACAAAACATAATCCTTTTTTTCTGAAACCCTTTGTCAGGAAAAAAACCTCAGGCCTCATGGACCTGAAAAGAGAATGTGTGAACAGCACCCAGTGCTGGAGGGAAAAAAAATCCTCTTAGGTTGTCCAAACCAGCTCACAAAGGCAGAGAAGCAGTGTATAACCTGCACTGATACTCCTAACAATCAGTGTGTGGTACATTGTTTGCATTTTCATTACAGTTTTTTTTTAATTTATGCCTTCCCACAGCATGCCATTTCATAGACCAATAGATATTACTATCATTGTGATAATCAGCTTTCAATTTCCTTTCCCAAAATGTATTCTAATTATAATTTCTTGTACATATTAAATAGTTCCTTGCTCTCAATGGGATTTAAAATTCAGATACTTGTAGAGTATTAGTTAAGCAGACAAGAGAGGAAAAAAAAAAAAACAACAAACAAAAAACAACAGATGCCTTTATAGTTGTTTATTTATATTTTTAAGAAATTAAGTCCTCACCATTGTGCTCATATCCACAAGTTCTCATCCCCAATACGTTTGTTGTCTCTCTTCTCTCTCTCTCTCTGTACCCTTAACTTGCCAGGTAGAACGCCAAAAAAAAATTGCAGCAAACGTGCCAGCATCCCTTTGGTGATGACTTTTTTTCTGTAAGAAAGGCTCCAATGGCTGGATGGTGTTAGGACTGGATAGCTCATTCATTCTCATTCCCTCCTTCCAGGGAGTATCAGCAGAAATTAAGTGAGGGAAAGATTGAAAGATCCTCACAGAATCACGGAATCCCAGAATTTTTAGAGTTGGAAGGGACCTCTAGAGATCATCTAGTCCAACTCCCCTGCTGACGCAGGAATGCCTAGAGCACATTACTCAGGACTGCACCCAGGAGGGTCTTGAAAATCTCCAGAGAAGGGGACTCCACAGCCTCCATGGGCAGCCTGTTCCAGTGCTCTGTCACCCTCACCGGAAGGAAGTTTTTTCCTGTGTTTGAATGGAACTTCCTGTGTTCCAACTTGTGCCCGTTGCCCCTCGTCCTGTCACTGGCAACCACGAAAAGAGTCTGGCTTCATGCTCCTCCAAGCCACCCTTTAGATACTTATAAGCAAGAATAAGTTCTCCCCTCAGCCTTCTCTTCTCCAGGCTAAAGAGTCCCAGCTCTCTCAGCCTTTCCTCATAAGGGAGGTGCTCCAATCCCCCA
>VYXH01009748.1:350425-361741 GCA_013397275.1 Burhinus bistriatus | reverse complement strand
AGAGGATGAAGATGAGGATGGTGAGGGGGAGAGGATGAGGAGGGGGAGAGGATGAGGATGAGGAGGGGGAGAGGATGAGGAGGGGGAGAGGATGGGGAGGCGATGAGGATAAGGATGAGGAGGGGGAGGGGAAGAGGATGAGGATGAGGATGGGGAAACCCACTCCTGGTTACGCTGCAGGTCTTTTCCTTTCCGTGGGGCTGACACAACTCATTCGTCGCCCTCTCCCTCCAGCCTGAGCTCCTGGAGCTGCCCCATAAAAGCTGGGTGCGATGCCATGGGGAGCCACGGGTGTGTAATAGTTTCATCCTTGCGCCGGGTGGGTACGGCTCTGGAGAAGCCGGTAGGAACAACCCACCCGCTCACGACCCAACGGTTAACGGGCGGCATCCGGGGACGCAGGTTGCATGTTATTAATAATAACTTTATCCTGCTTCAGGTGGCTGTGCAGGAAGGGGGTAAAAACTGCAAAGCGGTGGATGGCAGATGGCTGGAATGTTGGTGCACGCTGTGCCTGTGCGACGCCCACAGTGGGAGGGATGGATTGGGAACGTGCCTTGGTCCACGAGGGGGAAAACCCCGCGGGGAAAATTGCTGCGGGTCACGGGGTGCTGCGGCCAGGTGCCGTGCCGTGCCAGCCCCTGCGGCGAGGACAGTGGGGTGTCACGGGGCGCTGGTGTGTGTGTCCCCTGCTCCTTATGAAACTCCCTTGCAGAAAACAAGGAGGAGGAGGAGGTGGGCGGCAGCACCCACCCTGCGCGGGTCACCCCCCGAGACCCGGCTTTTTAGGGCAGAGAGCACAGCAGGCAGCCCCCGGGCAGGTCGATCCTGCCTGCAGGAGCACGGCCTCGCTGCAGCGGCTCTTTGCTCCTGCCCATCCCGTGTTTGACATCCAGGTCCGAAGCCCTTGGGAGAACCGATGGTCTTTGCTGGGTTTGCGCCCCGGGCAGCGCTGTCGGCTGGCGAGATGCTCCCCGACCAGGCTCGGGAGCGGGCGTGCTGCACCCCGGCTTGCGCTCCGGTTCCTCTGCAGCTGCCGTTAGGCAGTCCCAGCGTTTCTTCTTTTTCCAGCAGCTCCTTCTCTCCTCTGGTAACGCGTGAAAGCCCGACCCAGAGGGGAAGCTGACTCACCGGGCAGAGGAACAGTAAACCGGCATCGATACAAAACAAGCTGAGAGAACCCAGAAGCGATTTCCCTTTTTAGAAGGGTAACGAAAAGAGGGGGGGGGGGGGGAGAAAAAGGGAGAGTCAAGTTTTGGAGAGCTGCGCGCTCCGGCAGGGACATTGCGCACAGCCCTGCGCTGGTCGTTCATTTAAAAATATCCAGATTTCCTTTTATAAACAAAAAGGACAATAATATTTCCCTTGGAGGGAGACTCGAAATTAGGAAAATCCCGATGACTGCTTTGGCCGAAGGACAAAACGCCTGGGTGAAAAGCAAGCAGAGGGGCAGCGTGCGGGAGCGGGGCGGTGCGGTGAGACCGCGTGCCCGCCCAGGAACCTGCACGAGCTGAACAAGCGGCTTTCCTGGATTTTATATTCCCGTTCATACTCCTACTGTAGACCTTCTCTAGGGACGCTGGAGAAGGAAGAAGGGGCAGTGAACGGAGTTAGCCGAAGGTATTTCCCAAAGAGGGTGAATGCAGTTTCCCAAAGGAAACAACACCGAGAAACGTGGGTAAAATTACTCCGCGGTAAACCAGCCTTGCCTTGGTACAGCCGGCGTGACGTTCAGGTCCCACCTTTGACTCGGGCTCTGGGTACAGCTCCCAGTAAACTGCAGCTGGTTTGTTTTGCTGCGTGCTTTGGACAAGCTGTTACACGACGGCGCTGCGGTGTGCCAGCTCCGGGGCAAGCTCGGTGGAACTAGACTCTCCACCTGAGTTTATCATCCGCGCCACTGCCTTTGCCTTTGCGGGGAGCTGGGGCCCTAAGATACAAACAGCCGCGTTACAGACTCGTTGTCCCAAAGGGACCCCTCAGTCCGGGGTTTATAGAGTATTCTCGGGCCCAGGGTGGCAGGCAGGTGTTGATGCACGCTTGCATTTTCCTGCTTGCCCGTTGCAAGATGTACGGTAGCCCTGGCTGCGGGGTTCAGGCTCGGGCAGCATGGAGAACTCCAGCTGCCGGAGGAAGCCCGAGCTGCCCGGCGCATACAGCGTGTCCGGCTCGCTGCCGGTGTTGGCAGTCTCGGGGAACCAGGACTTGGCTTTGCAGCCGAGCGAAGCAGCTGAACGCGCGGCTGCTGCTGAATTGGTTGAAGTTTTGCTACAGCGACCCTACGAGTACATCCGCTACCCCACATTTGTCTGTTAATTAGCGTCTCGCTTAGTGAGCGGCTGCTCTGCTGTGGGAAAGGGCCTTTTTAACATCTTGGAAGACTTAGGAATTGTGGGTTTGGTTCTAGGCAGGGGTGCTGGGGGGCGGTGAGCAATTTCCTTGGCCGGTATTTGCCCTGGTACCCAGGTGGTTGTCTCTGGCGTTGGCAGCATCCCGGGGTCTCGGCAGGACCCAGCAGTTAATTTGCAAAACAACTTAATTTCTTTTCCCAGTGGCTTTGGCTGAGGTTCTGCATCCCCTGAGAGACACGTGGGTCTTGTGGCTGGGCCCTGGATGCAGCGGCCGCATTGGGAAAGAGGTCCCCGGGGTCCCAAAACCGAGGTGACATCAACCCCGGCCGGCTGGGGTTGTTGCAACTTAACTGCGCTGGTGCACAGGCGGCTGCGGTCGGTGCCCTATTAACCACCCGGAGTTTCTCCTCTCCGTTAAGTCCAGATTGCGTTGCTGTAGCCTAAATAAAATCGCGTAGAAGGTTGCACCATGAGGCAGAAGGTCCGGGCTTATCGTGCAGGGTCTGGAGGCTGCCAAGCGCCGTGTTTGGGAACAGCCTCTCCTCCAGCCCGTCCTGCCTGGTCCTGGGCGGCTGTTTTGTTGCTCACGGTCTCGTCCCTCGGGGCTGTAACTCAGGGTTGCTTTGATAAGGAGGGACGGCCGCAGATCAGGGTTGCGTAGGGGAAGCCACAGAGAGCTTGAAGTCCCGTGTGTTAAAGGGCAGATTAAACCCACGGTCATTAGATTAATGGGATTAAGCGTGTGAGTCAAGAGGCAGTTTGTGCATGGAGCTCAGCGCTGCCGGGAGCCCCTGCCAGCCCAGCTCAGGCAGCACGAGTAGCAGCAAAGGAGCCCCTCGCTGCCTGGAGTAACCGCAGAGCAAAGCTTGCAACCCCCCTCTGCGCCCGGCCATAGCAATGGGGATTTTTGGTGCTTCCATAGGTGCTGTGCAGCGCAGTAGGGGTGAGCCCCCAGATCCTCACCCGGAGGGACTGGGAGCTACAGGGAGCTGCTGGGCAGGGACCTGCTCGGGAAGGACTGCCCAAACCTCGCTCCCCGTCGGCTTGCGGCTGGGGAGCGCTTCAGCAGGGGGGCTCGCATGGAGCAGGTTGGGCTCTGGGGCTGGCAGCTGGGAAAGGGATGGCAAATCTAAAAACTGGAGGTAAAAACTGCCTTGAAGAAAGCCCGTGGGAGCAAGGCTGTGCTGCGGGGATGATGCGTTCCGGAGCAGCGCTGGTGTTGGGGGAGTTCAGGGGATCAGGCAGCTCTGCAGGTCCTTCATGCAAAATCCATGCCTGTTCCTCCTGGGCAAGAGGAGGGGTGGCTGTGGTTTGGANTGGTGCGTGGACCCCTGCCAGTGTCTGCCCCCCACGGTGCTATGTGCACCCCATGCCCCTGCGTGCACCCCCATGCCGGTGCATGCCCCGCATGCTGCTGTGTCTCCCCGGCACGCACGGGGGACACAGAGGAGCCGCATCCCTGGCAGCAGTTGTCATCCATCGCGGAGCAGTGGAGAGCCATCCACCCGTATCGGGGGCGTGGGAAAACTGCAGCCTCCGGGATGCAGCGCTGTGGGCCTCCGCTCTGTTTCCAGACTTCACAACCACAGCTCAGGCTATTTCAGGTTCCAGCAGCCCCACCGAGCAGCAGCCGGTCCCTTGGATGGCCAGCCTTCCTCAGGGTGGCAGTGGGACCTTCTGCTGCAGGTCCAGCCTCCCAGGCCACCGGGCTCTGCCCTGGGAGCAGCTCTGCATTCCCTGCAAGCCTGTGGCAATGTGCCGACCGTGTGAATAAATATTAAAAAATGTAGGCGGATGCAATAATATTTATGCCCTAGCAGGTCTCCGTGCTGGTTGCATAAGACATCGTGTGTTATTTCCATCCCCGCGTCCTTTGCTTCCCCAAGCAGGAGAGCTGCCAGCAGCGCTGGTGACGTATGGGCAGCGACACAAAACTTGTCATTGAAAAAAAGGTATTTTCTGCTCGCTGCGCCTGGCAGCCACCGCGGCTCCGAGCCAAGAGCTGCTCAGGCAGGGTGAGCCGAAATGCCTTTATGGAGCGGAGGGAGGGGGACGTGCCGTGGTCCCTGTGGTCCCCGCAGTGACTCAGCCCTGCAGGCTGGTGAGTCAGTGCCCGCTGCCTGCCCCGTTTCGGAGGCAGGTTTCCAACCGGGGAGCGTGGCTGGGCCGGCAGCCCCGACCTGCCCCGCTTTCCTGCCAGGCATCGTCCGCAGACCATTTTGGGAGCCTGCGGGGTTTCCTGCGCACGCCCCAGCCATGCATTCCCGGGGGAACCGGTGCGGTCTGCGTCGAGCTGCCCCGTTAGATCAGATGAACCCTCTCCAGGAACTGTATGCCTTGGAAAAACACCCCCCTCCTGCAGCTCAGGAATTCAGCCCGTAGCCAGATGCATGTGCCTGCCTGGTCTGACAGCTTGCTGCAGTCTGGAAAACCAGAGCCTGCCCCCAAATGCAGGGTGCTGTGGCTTGTTTTAGAGAGGACTCGTACTTTGGGAGGGCTAAAATGTGCTGTCCTCAGCGAAAATCGGGCAAAAAATGATTACAAAATTGTTCATTTCTGGTGACAAATGCTATTTCAGCTGCTGTCAGAAGAGAGCAGAAGAGTTGTCGATCGGGTCCTGGTCCAAGAGGAAAAGGCCAGGCCTCTTCTGGTGGCCGGATCAGGACATGTCACGCGTGGCAAAGAATATTTGCTTTTTCCAAGCAGTTTCTTTGCGTCTCCGAGTGGCTGAAAGAAAATGGCAGGCAAACTGCAATGTAAGGAGCAACTGAGTTTATTGCATCGCCTTGAAGTAACATCTGCTTTTCCCCAGCTGCCATGAAAATATAAGCAGGATAAACCCTTATGACATCAGCTGCTGGCAGCGGCTGCCCGGGTGGTGCCAGGCTGCCGTGAAGGTGGATCCAGACATGGTGTTACCTGCGCAGAAACCACCGCTGGCTTCTCCTCCAGCGCTGTCGGCTCCCGCTGAGTGGTGCGGGGCAGACCCAGGCAGGGGCCTGCTAAGGTGTATTTACCTTGCAGTTATGCCGCAGTTAGGTTCTCAAGGATTTGATCTTGGGAATAATTTTCTTATCTGAGCGCATCTGAAGTTGAGGCTCTGAAGTCTTAAAGCCCTTTGGATGGGAAGCCGTCTTCTGCTTTCAGCAGCGATTTAAACAAACGCTTTGAGGTTTGGGTTTCGCATGAGCTCGCTGGTGATGCCTGTTTATTGCCGCGCTTCACGTGCGAAATGGTGAATTTGGGCCTCTTCGGGTCGTTTATTGAATGATGACGCCAGCTTTTCCTGACGATGGTTGTACATGGAATCTTCGTGCCTACCAGCCAAATGCTGCCAGATCTGCAGGCATTGCTCAAGTGCATCATTTGTCCTCCTGGTGTTACTGGAAACCTCCTCCGAAGCACAAGAATTTGCAGCTGTGGCTCAGTGCATATAGGAATAGGCATCATCAGCATTATTAGCATCCTGTATTTGGCACTGGCGTTGCTTTAAAGCCAGCAGTGAGCCAGGCAGCGGGATGTTGGCCAGATCTGCGGTCCAGGATGGGGTGGCCATCCCGCCGTCAGATGGACGCGGAGGCTGGCTGCATCCCTTGCAGCTGGTCCAGTGTCTTTGTGACGTTTAATACCCGTGCCAGTGTCACCTCTAACCACACCGGTGCCGTCTCCCAAACCCAAAGGAGCTCTGTGCACCGCACGTGGTGCAGGTCCGATGGGGCGGGGACGGTGCCGGTGCCCCCTTGCCGCCATCAGTCGGCTTGCAGGGCTGCGAGGGCTTGGCCAGTGCTCACTGTGATCCTGCTCTTGGGTATTTCAGGCGTTTCCATTTCTACAGCACCAAAAGGACCGTGTGGCCCCGAGCTACCAGGAGCAGCAGCTATGAGCTGAGGGATGCTGCCGAAAAGCTCCTGGATGAGCAATTTGGGAGGACAGGCAGAATTTGAGGGGGAGTGATAATTTTAAGCGGAAATGTCATGCTTTTTTTTTTTTTCCCCTTTCTTTTTTTTTTTTTTTTCCCCCTTCTCTTGAACAGAAGTTGGCGTCTTGGCAAAGCAGTACCTTGAGCGAGGCCTTCTGGTGCCAGACCATGTCATCACGCGCGTGATGATGACGGAGCTGGAGAAGCGGCGAGACCAGCACTGGCTGCTCGATGGTGAGTGCGCTGCCGGCGTCCCCTTTGGACAGGAAGATCCCAGCCCCCTTTAAAACATTGTTTTGCTGCTAAAGGTTTGGCAGCACCGGGACGGAGAAAAACCAGAAGGTGCCCTTGCTGATGGGGGGAGAAGAGGCAGGAGCTGACCTGCTGGCAGAGACATCTGCCCGCGGGTGTTTCTTCCCTCTGCCCTGAGTACCAGCACGTGTGTGTCCCTTGGCACGCGTCGGGGAAAGGGAAGGGCCATGGAAGGAGGTGGGTGTTTCATAAAGTGGAGCCAGCGAGCAGAGCGGGGCTGGAGGCACGCCAAAAAAACCCTCTTGCCGCCTCCATATGTGTGCGAAGGAGCTACTCATCCCAAGCCCGAAAGCCACCTGAGGTGCGGGTGGAGAAGACGCTAAGAGCAAAGCGACGAGGCAAGCGGTGAGAGGAGCAGCGGAGGGTTCGCCAGGAGCTCCTGCAGCCCTTGGCGGTGAAGCTTCATGCCAGCAGCCATGGTGCTGGTGGCCTGGGAGCTGGATGTGCCGACGGCGGCTCTAGAAATCGCTTTGTGGCTTGGTTAGGGGATGGGGCAGGGTTTGGTGGGGCGCACTTACCTGCGGTGTTGGACCCAGGCAAGTGTGACGTATGGGAACGAGCGGCCGTGGCTGTTGTAGGGGGAGAAACCCTCCCTTGCCAGTCTGATGAAGCTCTTTGAAAGAGTCAATGAATACGTAGGTAAGACTGGGCCGGTTGATTGATAACAGACCTGGGCTTTCGGAGAGCTCTCAGGCTCCTGATAGGGAAAATACAAAATAGTTTACAACTAAAATAAGTCTGCGGTTTAGTGCCATGGACTGGAGGGCTGGTGGAGCCGGGCTTCTTTTTGATGATTTTTATGATGAGGCCAGGTTGGACGGGGCTCTGAGCAACCTGATCTAGCTGAAGGTGTCCCTGCTTATTACAGGGGCGTTAGACTAGATGGCCTTTAGAGGTCCCTTCCAACCCAAACCATTCTGTGATTNACTGGAGGGCTGGTGGAGCCGGGCTTCTTTTTGATGATTTTTATGATGACGGTTGGACGGGGCTCTGAGCAACCTGATCTAGCTGAAGGTGTCCCTGCTTATTACAGGGGTGTTAGACTAGATGGCCTTTAGAGGTCCCTTCCAACCCAAACCATTCTGTGATTCTTCCCCACGTGGCCCTGGGTGGCCCCAGACGAGCGGTGGCTTGTGCTGGGGCTTGGGGTCCAGCCAAGCTCTTCTCACCCTAGCGGGCACCGGGGATCTGGCAGCGTTGGCACCGGGGGTCTGGCAGCATCGCCCCACTGGGCTCGCAGGGACGATGTCAGAGACCTCAAGCCCTGTAGGTTCAGGCTGCCTTGAAGACGCCTGTGAATCCCCGCTATTAAAATTTCATTATTCTTACCATAATGCCATTTAATTCATCAGGGAACGCGGTGATTAACAAATATTACAGCAACAAGCGCTGCGTAAACAAGTACATATTTCGTTGTATTAAAAGTCTGGCATTTCAACACATTGATGGGGGTTTGCATTGACATGCTCAGATCTGGGTTCTTGCAGCTCGGGTTGTTGATTTATCTTGGTACGACCCCCAGAAGCCTGGCCCCGGGGACCAGCTCCAGTTTCGTCAGGCCTTTGTGTTGAGGGTGCCACAAGGGTGCAGCAATTCTGGCCATGGGCTGGTAACGAGGATTTCGGAAGCCACCTCCTTTGTGTGCTGACCTCCGCTTAGACCAAGATGTTTGAGGGAGGGACTGCCCCTGAAGCTATAGTCTGAATGCAGGCAGCAGCGACGCTGGCCGCCCTGCGCTGTCACGTTCCTCCTCCTAATTTTGGGGGAATTCATCTGCCTGGGGTTGCGAGGGGTGGCTGCAGTCAGAGCCCCGCTCCAGCGGTACTGTGACAAGGAGCATATTTATTTCAGGTGGTCTGTTTGATAACATAAATAACAGGCTGACTTTACTTGGTACGACAGATTGTTTTCTTTCTCATACTGACTGATTCGTTCCCTGTGCCGATGTCCTGACAAGCTTTTGGCTAGTAATATTCTGCTTGGGAGAAGCCTGGGAGGTCTCAGAGGGTTCTACGGATGTAAAAAATGGTTAAAAAATGAAAAAAAGGGTGTTTTCAGCAGAGAAGACTGGAGAGGGGACCAGCTCAGAGTCACCCCTGGTTGTGGTCCGGTGGCAAGAGCGGATGCTCCCACCCGCTCGCTGGCTTTTCCGAACAAAAGGTACTGTCCGGTACCTTCAGAGGACGGGGGTGTTCAGAGAGCTGGGGGATGGCTGTGCAAACCATTTTATCACAGTATCCTTGATGGTCCTCCACGTAAACCAGCAGTGAGGTAGTCGCCGGTGCACAGCTTTTTATTTCCTTCAGGTTTTGCTTCGTAATGCCAGCATTTATCCCCATTTTCAGTTGCCTGTGCCCTCTTACTTGCCTCCAGCCCCTATGCAGGGATGCCAGCCCCGCACCAGATACGACTTTGCAGGAAAACACGAGCCTGCGGCGACCCGTGTGTTGTATTTCAGGAGCTGGTGCTGTAGGAGCTATTTTTTATCGTAGCCATATGGTGGGAGCCTGTCTTTCACACCGCTTGTGCTATAGTGAGGAGCAGCGGTGGTTTTGGAGCTCCGGGGCTGCCGGGCGGGTGGGTTTGGCTCCATCGTGCTGCTTTCCTGCCTCTCCTGACAGCCCCTTTCTGTTGCGGTGCCTGCACAGGTTTCCCTCGGACGCTGGGGCAAGCCGAGGCGCTGGACAAGATCTGCGAGCTGGACCTGGTGATCAGCTTGAACATACCCTTCGAGACGCTGAAGGATCGTCTGAGCGCCCGCTGGGTCCACCCGGCCAGCGGGAGGGTGTACAACATGGACTTCAACCCCCCCCATGTCCAGGTAAGAGCCCGTAGCATCGGGGAGCAATTCACAGAAGGAGAAGATCAGAGAAGCCTTTCTCTGCGTGAACTGGGATCGTAAAAAAACATCAGGGAAGAAATCCCAGGTAGCAAGCACTGAGCACCGGAGGGCTTTGCCCTCGGGAGCCAGCCTGAAGGAGTTGTGCTAAATGTTAATTAGGAAAATGGGATTTATGTTAAATGCCATCCGAGGATGCTCGATCGATGCGGAGCGGGATGAGGCATTTGGCAGCAGTTGCGTGGCAGGGAGCTGCCATGTGGGCAATGGGGCCGGTGGCTGCATCCCCTTGATGGTGTTTGCCTTCCCGCAGGGCATCGATGACCTGACGGGCGAGCCGCTGGTCCAGCGCGAGGACGACAAACCTGAGGCCGTTGCTGCCAGGCTCAGAAAATATAAAGATGCTGCAAAGCCAGTAATAGAGTTGTACAAGTGAGTTGGACCGTACGAATAAATCACAGTGTGCCTGTAAAAACAGGCACGAGTGCTGTTTCCGCCGGCCAGTCCCATCCGCCAGCCAGTCCCATGCCTCCATCCCAACAGCTGGAGAGGTGGAGAGGGAGTTTTTCCAAGGGCATGTAGTGATAGGATGAGGGGTAATGGCTTCAAACTGAAAGAGGGGAGATTTAGATGAGATATTGGGAAGAAACTGTTGACTGTGAGGGTGGTGAGACCCTGGCCCAGGTTGCCCAGAGAAGCTGTGGCTGCCCCATCCCTGGAGGTGTTCAAGGCCAGGTTGGACGGGGCTTGGAGCAACCTGGTCTAGTGGGAGGTGTCCCTGCCCATGGCAGGGGGTTGGAACTAGATGAGCTTTAAGGTCTGTTCCAACCTAAACCATTCTATGATTCTATGGCAGCCCGAGGAGCCCTGGCACAGCCCCCAACAGATTTTGGGGTGCAGATTGCTGCACTCAGGAGCACAAAGCCCAGCCCTTCATCGCAGCCAAGCCCTGGCCCTTTTTGGAGGGAGCAGGCTGATGTAAAGAAGTTCACAGCTCCTGTTTCTCTTGCCAGGCTCCACAAAGGGCTTTGCCGGTGCCAGCGACGGGAGGGATTTTTTGCTGTGGCAGAAGGTGTTTGCAAACAAACCCTTTCTGCTCCCTAGCTCCGCTGCGCAGGGTGGGAAACCTCTTTGCTTTGCAGAGGTGCTGCCCATCAGCGCTGCGAAACCCAACCAGTTAAGAGTTTTAGCTTCCTTTTGGGTGAGTGTCCTCCAGCAGATGGGGTGGAGAAGCTCCGAGATGCCTCAGACCTTGCCTTGCCCACGCAGAGCTGTCGCTGAGCGAGCCGAGGGTCTGCGGGCAGGTGGGGACGGTGACCTTGCAGAGAGCGGCTCCCCTCATGCATGCGTCCATGAGCTGCTTTCTACCCTGCTTCAAACCGACCCGTTGGCCCTGTGCTGTGCAGATCCAGGGTGGTACGTGCCGTGCAGTCACCCTGCAAAGAATCAGGCCAGGGCCCCGAGGTGCGTGGGTAAAGGACAGGGTGATTGGCCACAGGGCAGGAGAAGAGTGAGACCTCCCAGACTGGCTTGGAGGGGTCTGCTGTGAGCACGGGTGGGTTTCAGGGCTTGTCCCTTCTGTGCTGCTGGTAGTTTGGAGCAGTCATCCTCTGGCCGAATTGGGAATAGATGGATTGCTGTAGGGTGGCAATCTGCTGCTGAAAGGGAGCGAGCGCCCAGGAGCATTTTTAAAAGCAAAAGTTGTCCCTGTTGGGGGGCAAAAAGTGTGCTTGTAGGGGAGGGGAAGAATCGGGGCCCTGAATTTCCCACTCGCTTAAGCACATGAATAAATCCTGCTAATTTACGTCTATAAATGCTGTTTTGCTGGGAGGGGCGGCTGACACACCAGAAGGCTGCGCTGCCATTCAGCGAGACCTGGACAGGCTGGAGAGTTG
>VYXH01009748.1:332788-344028 GCA_013397275.1 Burhinus bistriatus | reverse complement strand
GAAGGAGGAGGAGGAGGAGGAGGAGAAGGAAGAGGAATATTTTGGACAGATCCCCAGGACTGCAAACTACAGACTTTATTCACCTTCTGTATTTAGACTAGGGCCTCCATCTTCTGATATCCCTTCAGCTGTGGATTTCTCTTAGTCATAGCCTTCCCCGAAAAAAAAATAAAAAAATAAAAAAAATCAGCGTACCAAGTAATTCAGATGGCACAGGCAGCATGAAGGCAACCCGGGCTGCACTATATTTAGCCAGCCGTGACACAGCCGTCTTGTTTATGGTCCCAAAAACGCTCCCAGCCCGTAGATGCAGCATTTTGGAGCGGCTGCAGCCTTTAAGGAGGAACCTTTGCATTTTGTCCTTGAGCGCCGGGTTTTTCCTGCGCGCCACCGGCAGCGTAAGCGCCAACGTTTAATTGCTGACCCGGCTAATCCGCCTCGCTGACGGCTTTGCCCTGCTGCAGATTAATCCCGGGGCCCCCCGCTGCACCCGCCGCGGTGCTTTCTGTGAGTCCTCAAAGCTGGATTTTTGGGCAGGATTTGCTAAAATCCGGCCCGCTTTGCTGCAAAAATATGGTGGCAGCCGCGGGGGGGCTGCATGGAAAAGGGAATCGCTGGACCGTAGTGGCGGAGAGTTTGGTACCCAGATGTGCCACCCAGGTTTTGGGATCAAAATTGGGCTATTGGGGCTGGCGGGCTCAGTGCCGACACTGTGGGGTTGTGTTTTACCGCAGCCCCAGCTCTACTTGGGAGGTTGAAATTCGCCTCGCAAAGGGAATTAGCATCGCCAGCGCACGAGGGATGTAGCAAAGGACAGAACCCCAGCATCTCTAACGAACGGCTGGACCCAAAGGGGTGGCTGCTCTTTGCCCGGGATGCTCCGGAGATGGGGAGATGTCTGAAACCACCGCGGAGCTGCTCACGGGGCTCCGGTCTTTGCTGGGTGTGTGGCATCCCGCAGCACTCAGATTTGGCCAAGAAAAATCTCTGGCTGCAGGGAACACGGTCTGGAAATCCCAGCTGTGACTCTACCGGACCGAGATACTCTCATTTCCATCCGCCGTAAGAATTAGATAGATTATAGATGCTTTTTCAGGGGTGGATAAAGCAGCTGTGGGAAGCTCTCAACATTAAAATGCTATAAATATTACTTTTTATTATTTATATTAAATTAGAAATAATATTTTATGAACTCTTATGGTAGTTTACATTGCAATAGTGTATGAGGCCCTGTTTTGACAGGCCCTGTAAAGATCACAGAGATTTCTTTCTCCTGAAGAAGTTCTCGTCTTTGGTAACCAGAAATAACAAGAATGGGAAACGGTATCACTTACATCCCTGAATCACAGCTGGGAGGCAGAGAGAGGGAGAAATGGGCTGTGCAGAACAAAATCGCGCAGGCAGACTGAGGCAAGGGCCAGGATTTCCTCCAAATCCTCTGAAATGGGTTTTTCGCCGTGCAGGAAACTTGTGAAGTTTATTCCCTTCCCCAGACTGGGTTTAGAAGCAAAAAAAATAATTACCCAAGCACTTGAATTCCTTTTCCAAGTAATAGTTTTCATGGAAAACTTTACAGAAAGAGCAATTTGCTTTCTAGCTAACAAAGGCTTCTCTGCGGTACAACATCTGGGCACGGGTCTCTGCCCCGGCGTGGGGGCACCGTGGGGTAGGATGTGGGCAGACTCTCCGACTCTGTACGCATTTACTCCCGGCGTTAATTTTCCACCTCAACAGATTTATTTTTTTTTTAAGGTATATTTAAGCTGAAACGCTTCCACACAAAACTCCCAGCCTGGGAGCCACATGGCGTAATTATTTCAAAGGCACGTGGTATAGACTAGCCCCTGCAATATTACTTTCTGAGTTAACATACGTGGCGATAAATTCTTTCCTCCCCCAAATGGTATTGAAAGCCCGAGGTGGATCTGGGTGGAGCCGGGAGTTTCCCCCAGCTCCATCACCTGCCCCTCGCCCAGGGCTGTTCGCAGCCGCAGGGAGAGCATCCCACGGCGCGGAGCAGCTCTCACGGAACCCTTACAGCAGTGCAGGAGGCATGGCCGGGGCAGGAAGATCGCTTTGAACCCTTTCTGCTGAGTCAAGCACGCTTCATCGGGATGCTCACGGAGCTTTTCTATTGCCTGGCGTCTTGAAGGCATCCCGGTGATGCATTCCCAGATGAGCCACCAAGCTGTGGGAGCCACAAAGGGCTGATGCCGTTAGCGTTGTAGGGACACCAAAGCGGGGTTTGTTACCTTTCGTGGTGCAAATGGGTCACCAGGAGAAGGCTGAGGGCATTCATACCCAGCCCTGCTCCCTGCCTTGCTTAAAGGGGCCGTAACATCACTGAGGACCAGATTTCTGGCTCCTGCTCCACTGAATTTACAGCCTGCATCCAAAGCCAGGATGATCCGCTGCAAGCTATTCCCACGCCAATGCAACCGGGTGTCTCTCCCCTTGAATTATGTCCAAGCTATTCTTCCAAAACTGCAGAGCACCCTGCGGATTGAAAACAGCACCGTGGGAGGGAGCACACGCAGCCTTGGCGTGTCTGCTTGAGTATTACTTTGGAATGATGAGCAGTTATAAATCTGAGCCCAACCTCCATCAGTTAGGTGCGATGCAGGACCCGTAAGTCAGTAGATACTGGGAGCTGAGACAGACACCATTTTTTAACGTTTTATACGGCAGACAGAACAACAAAGCTCTAATAATATAATTTTTCCTATTAGCATTAGATAAAAAATACGCTACCAAAACCTATAAGAAGGTAGAACCACTTTAACGGGGATGTGCTGGGATTCTGGCAAACCCTCCTGTGCCAGCAGACCCACGTGTATCTTCCTACCCTTCCTGAGCTGGACCTCACATACACAGCCATCCAAGAGAAACCGTCACTTTGAAGCTTGGAGTCAGGATGCTCATCCCCTGGCCCGCTCTCCCAAAGGAAACCCTCATTCCATACATCCAAAAATGAAGTAGCGATCGGAGTGGGCGAGACGGGCAACAGCCATCGGCATGAGCTGGCAGTGCCAGCTGTAATTCCTTCTGTTTTCATGGAAAGATTGCATTGAGGGGTCCCTCATCGGAGTTACCTGTGAGCAATGACCGGACTATTTTCCATACGTTATTTGCTGCTGGAATCCGACCCTGAGCACTGCAGCAGTAGCTGGAGTTACCCTGTCACGACTCACTTGCTCGGATAATTTTTCTCCTTGTTTTTACCACCAGCCATTTTCCAATGCAAACAACAACCTGCTGAAAAGATATTCAAAATTACACTTTGGACTTTTTCTATGTGTTTAAAAAAGCAAAGATCTGGGCATTATATTGTTTTAAATGCCAGTGCTAATGCAAGCTGCAGCTGGGCGTTATAAGCGCATGAGCTGAGTAATTTCAGCTTTGTAACCAGGTGCAAGCAGCCAGGTTTAATACAAAGCTGAGATTTTTCCGAGGTACCAACTGTGGGCCCGCCTCTGTCCTGGTTAATGAATGAAGAACTTCCCTTGTCGCTAACGGCCGTGTTTGCGTGTTTCTGAACTTGTGCCTTTCATTCTAATGGGAATTACACGTAGACATATTTTGCCGGCTTGCAAGCAGGCTTCAGGAGGGTTATGTCCAGATTTTTCGCGGTGTTTAGCCACTTACCTCGCAGCGAATGGGAAATGATGAATGAAAGCTAGTTAGGCAGCAAAATATCTGCTTTTTACCTAAATGTCTGCTTTTGGCCTGAGGAATTGTATGAGTGGCTGTACAGCCTCCAGTTTTCTAACAGTTTGCAGGCTGGGGACTTCCTGAGCTAAGAGTGATACACCCCTATTTAATGGCCCCTTATAGATTTGTTTTTCCCATACATTCCTCTACCCTCTTTGTACATTTTTAGCATCTGGAACAGCCTTTGGCAAGCAGCTCCACGGCTCGGTGTTGCTGAGGAGCCAGTCAAATCCTTAAATACTCCGAAACAGAATCTTGGGCTGGAATGAGTAAGTTGTGTATCATCCCTGACAGCACTTTAACAAGACTGAAAGGCAAGAAATAAAAAATATGCAGACACAGCAATACACTTAATGGCATGTGCTATCACGGAGAGGAAAGAAGATAGTAAGAGAATCAAACACTCGTCACATTCTGGTGTCACTGGAAAAAAAAATAATAATAACAAGGAGCCGTGCAGGCTCACCGGTGTGCCCAAATCGATTTGGCAGGTAAGTGAAGCAGGCGCAGCCTTGCCGAGGTTCCTGATAGCACGCGGTGAATCCCAGATGCTCTCAGGATAATTATACTCAAGTTTTGGTGCTATGGTCATGTTGTGGTTTGGGCCGGATTGGCCCAATCAGGCAGAATGACAGATGTTCTCTCTCTGCCCCGCTTCAAAGGCAGGCAGGAGAGAGAGAAAGAGAGACTTATGAGTTTAGAAGGAACTAAATTACTTTAATGAAATATTAATAATAAAATAATAAAAAGAAAATAATGAAATATATACAAAACCATATCAAGCTCCCAGGATGACGATCATGTCACCAGCAGGCACTGGGGAAGTCCCAGACTGGACTCAGTGACAGACGGGAACTGGATTCCAGATCTGGATTCAGGATCGGGATCCAAGGTAGATGAACAGACAGAGTCCTCCTCGGACGCCAGCCATTGAAGAAAAAAAGGTCTGACCCCTTGATCCCTCAGCTTTTATACTGAGCATGAGGCAGATGGGATGGAATACCCTGTTGGTCAATTTTGGGTCACCCGTCCTGCCCGCTCCTCCCCGCAGGGGTGACCCCTCTACGCTTTTCCGCTTTCCACCCTCCAACGGGGCAAATACCAAAGTTGGCTGTCCTTGGTTGTTATAGCAGTAAGGATAAGCAAGAGCCTCTCTGCATCCCATTCCTTGGCATCAGCTATAAACATGGCTCTGATCACTCTGAGAGCCAACAGTTTCTGCACAACATGCTGGTAATTTCAGCAGTTAGAAGAAGCCTGGCTAAAAAGTAAAGTTACTGAACAAAATTGGTCCTGTTTTTCCTCAAACCGGGACAGATCAGAAGGAATGCTTTTGTGGGAGTGGTTGCGATGCTTTCTCTGCCATCAGTGTTCCTGCCAACAAGGGTTTCCTTCTACAGATGCTCACCTCTGAAATGAAATTATGGCTGTCGCTTGACTAATGCTCATGAATATGTTCTTCAGTGTCCATCTACTGAAGCATACTTTCACTGGAGCTTCTGCTGCTGAACCTCCAGCTGTCAGCGAGGCGCTGAGTGTTGCAGGTGGGTTTCACTACAGCAAAGGCTCAAGTCTTCCTCTGATGAAGGAAAGCAAAGGTTTAATTGACGAGCAGCCTTACGTCTAACACTTAAAAACAACTCTGGCACTTTCTCAGGACCCTGTGCACTTTTCATTAGAGACAAAGAAGACAGGAACGGTCAGTTTGGAAGTTCCTGAATATCAGGGGAGGTTAACAAAGGATTAGATCATTCAACACCCCCCCTCTCCAACTGGATTGCCATAAACCAGCCCTATTTGCCCATGGCAGCCTGCATCCCACACCAGTAATGTACACTACACTGCCCCGCGTAGCCTGTGAGAGCTCCTTATTTCTCCAGCAAACCCAGGCATGGCCACACTATTCCCACACACAGAGAAAGGAACCACATGGCCCTCCTTGACTCGGGGCCAAATATGACTTATTTATCCTCAGCACAAGTCCGGATACTGCTTTGAAATTATATTTCTGGCTCTGGAGTGAGAGCCCGTACCCATTTTGCTATCACGCGCCCATGCCCAGAGTAGTGCACTGGAATCGATGCTCCTGGCCAGCCCACGGCACTGCCCAAGTCATGAATGGAGCCTCCAGGGAAAGAAGCGTGATCCTTGCCGTACAGGTCACATACGGCCCAGAGTCGTTTGTGCTTGAGCCACATCTCAGCTGAACGTGGAAATGTGAAGAGCTTATTCTACAGGAGTAGGAATTGCAACGGGATGGCTCCCGGCGTTTTATTTTGCCAGCTATCAGCACTGCTATGACAACGAACGCTCAGGAAAGAAAGCCTTACGCATCCTCCCGGATTGCCTCCATGCATTCAGAGCCTGCAGGAGTGGAGGCTGGTGCCCGTAGATAGAACGTAAGAGTGACGGGAAGGCTCCTGCTGGAGGGAGGGAGGGAGGGAGGGAGGGTCTGGCTGACGCTGTAACAGGGTAGGACTCAACCTACGTTCAAGGCAGTCCCAGACCGAGGGTCTGGCTATTTTTAGAGAAAATTATTGTTTAGAAGACACTGTTTTTTCTAAGCTGGCCTCAGAGATGAGTTGGAAGGTAAATCCTTTGGCTGTATACGTAAAATTTTATTTTTCGCCTCTTGTGAAGGCTGAGACTGGTTTGACAACTGCTGTTTTGCTGGGGAGGCAGGAGGAGGTACTTCGGTTCTGGTTTCCTTAGGATAAGAAGTAAAGCAAAAAGGGTGATATCACATAGCCTCCGGATGACCTCTTGTGATTTCTGAATGGGAGCCTTTTAAAAAAAAAACCAACAAAAAACCCTATGCCCCTGTTCTGAGGTGGAATTATTTTGGCTCTCACTACAGCTTTGCTTTTGTTCCTCACCACACTAAGCCTTCATCAGGAGGGAAATGCAATACTCATCTAAAGTGCCAAGAACCAGGTGAGTTGAATGGAGAGCAGCAGATGCAATCAAGAGGTACCACTTTCTTGAAGCTAATTCCAACGGTGCTATATGGCTTAAGTTTTTAAGACCTTTGGTTTGTGTTCGAACACACCGGGCCAAAAATAAAACAGAAAAATTAAGATATCCTTTATCTGTGGCAGTAATGACCCAGGATGCAGTGGCATTATTTCTTGCAGTTCGTCTGCGCTGCTCGCTGATGGTAACTGGGGTGGTCCTCGCCCAGGCAAGGAGCTTGCTGGCTGTAATCAATTCAATCAGGTTGGCTTGACCAGGGTTAAACACGTGGCTCTTACTTAAAGTGCTGGCAGCTGTGGAGGCCTTGAGCATCTTGGGGGTGGAGATGCTGGTGGCAATGCTCCCTGGGGAGGTAGGCAGTGGGACAGACCCTTCTCCTAAGGGTACGGGCACTTGGTGGAGTAAAATTGCTATGGGGTGGGTCCAGGAGGAGGGACCCAACAGAAAAATGCGTTGATGCTCTTGCTTTCTTGCTGGAACTTTCCTGCTGGAAGAGTGCTGTGGGCACTAGGGTCAAAGCTGACCCCTGTGGAGCATGTTCTTCCCTGCCTGGTGGGGCTGAGCTGCTGTGAGCAGGGTTGTGGCCCCACGGCTCAGTGTGGTGGCTGGGGGAGGGCTAGGATTTAGGTTTGGTCTGTGTTTTTTTATCAGGACATGGGGCTCCTGGGGGTAAATGTGATGCTGAGATAGACACAGTTGTCAGTTCCAGACCAAATTAGTTTTTAGGGCAGAATAGATGCCTTTGCTACACTAAATTTTGGATGACTAACTAGATTAAGTGTCAAAATCTCGAGCAATACCCTGCTACCTAATGCGTACAGCAGTGGCTGTGCTGTAGGGCTGGGTACTAAACAAACACAAAAAGGTGGTGGCTTTATTTTTTCCAGCCATCAAAAGTTTATTGAACTGCTTCAATTTATACGGGTGTTTAAGCCCCGTTCTGCTGGTGGGATGGCTTGTAGCACAGCTCAAATCCTGGATAACGTGGCAATGTGTGATGGGGTGGGGTACTGGGCTGCTAAAAGGTTCTCCGGAATGCCACTGTGGCTGAATGCCATGGCTGCTCCTTGCAAGGTTTCAAGGAAGGTAAGCAGAGTTAAAGAGCTTGTGCTGGGTTGTTGTGTTTTTTGTAGTGTTTTTTTTTTTTTTTTGAAAGTCCATTTTATAGAGTACTTGCTATAGGAATGTTGAAGGTATTGGAAAGTTGAATTCAGGATTCTGTGAATTAAGGTTATTTGATTAGGATTTGAGTGCTTTGAAGAAGGAAAAGGCAAAAATGTTAATTCTCTAGAATATGCATGCTTTGTGCAGGGGGAGTTCATTGTTCGCAGTGGAGTAACTTTGGAAGAAATATTTAGTATATTGAGTTTTAAAGGTGTTCCTCCAGATACTAAATTAATTCTCAAGCTATTTTTGTAATTCTCACAACACTCCACAGTTTGAATGCATTCACAGAGAACTAAGAGTATAATATTTCACCTTAACTGTTCATCTAGTTGGAGGAGATGTGGCAAAAATGAAACTGCACCTCAGTAGAGCTGGGGCTTGATTACAGCTACGGAAAGAGACTTTCCCCAGGAGAGGCTGCAACCCAGACAGAGAAAAACAGGGAGTTAGAAGCTGGCAAATCAATTGACTTTTCCAAGGTCAGTAATGGGGAGAGAGTTTGTATCTCTTGAGTCTTGAGCAACATACAATCCTCTTTAGCATGTCGTTAACGTCTCTCACAGTCTTAATGGCACCTGCTAGCCTTACCGTTCAAAGAGAACACATCTATATTCTGTAGTATCATTAGCCACCGCTCAATAAATCTGCAAGGATGTTAATGAATTTTTCTAAGTAGCTGATTCCCTAGCTCTTCCTTCTTTACTCTCATTATTGAAAGTCATGTGCAATTTAAAATGTTACTTGATTTGGGGTTTTTTTTTGTATATAGCATTCTTTATAGTGTAGACCTCCAAAAGACAGAAGCCATGTGGCCCTTCAGTAGCCCAACTTAAAGGAAGGATCCGGGGAGAGAGGAATATTACTTTATATGTTCTCCTTAGTTAAACTTCCCATAGGGCTGGAAAATGCATGGATAAATGTAGCTTCAACCAAATCCCACACAACATGCTTCCCTAATCCCATCTCTTTGTGTTTGTAACAATGGTGATTATGAGCAAGGATGGGACTTTGAAGTCTGTTTCCTCCCTTCTCCTCTGCCCCGAGATCCCCTGGAGAGGCTGCACGGTCCCTACTCGGTGCCTGTGCTGATGCTTTGCAGAACCCTCTTTCTCCAGGCTGGAGCTTCAGGGTACGGTGGTGATTCTGCTTTGGGACTCCTTGGAGGGAAAGCAAGCTATGATCCCCCAAACTCTGGGACAGTTGTTGAATCCATTATTAATTCATTTCTTTCCACAAGGAGAAGCAATTATTATTTTTCTTCTTTCTAAATATGACTGTACTCTTGCTTCTGCAGAGAGGACAGTGGCATCAACATTGGGTAGGAAACGTTGAGCCAAAGATGTGCTGTGAAGCTCCAGTGGGCAGTGACAGCTGCTGGGGAAGTGTAAATTCTGGACCTGTCCTGGTACTCAGAGAAGGGCGAGCTATATTTCCTGCTGGATGAACCTCTCCTCTTTTTCCAAGAGAACAATTTCAGGATTTTCCTTTTGCTGCTAATGCAGACAGACCCCTGCTGCTCACCAGTTAGAGAGATGACTTCTGGATTTACGACAGGAAGTTATGTAAGCTGAGCTTCTTGAAGCAATGGATAAAGGCGGCAGAGTAGGCTAGAGATCGCAGGTGACAGTTTAAGATGGGGGACAGGTTGTGTAGGGTGTTGTGTTGGGCCAGGTTCCCCAGCTCGTTCCCTCTAACAGGCCGCAGTTGCCTCCAGTGCAAGTGTGCTTGAGTACTGTCCTCATTTGAGCGACACAGGTCTAATNGGTATCAGGATCACTATTGGTTCTTTAGTGTTATTACTGTTAATTATTTAGTGATAGAATAATTATCTAAATGACAATAAGTTGTTGTGGGTTTCTCAAACTATAACAAGTACTCATGGAAATATTGCACAGCCTTAATGTGTCCCCTTCACCCAAGAGCTTGGTTTTTTGTGTTCGGGCTGTTTTCTGAGCAAGCAAAATGAATGGAAATCCACCTTGACCCCCCACCCCCCCAAATTTCCCATTTTTACCCTAGAGCACAGGAATTGTTGTATCCTAGGTTGACTAGGAGAGACTAACAGATGTGATCCCTAGTAAAAATACCTGTGCTTTTATTTTTGTCTTTATTAAGTTGCTGCACATGGGTACCGAGAGGGAGGGGGACCCATTCCTACTGGCGAGCATTGCAATCCCTGTATTGCTCCGCACAGACTGAGGTATGAAGAGCCCAGTAACGAGGGGGTACAAAATACACAATTCTAACCTCGAGTTCAAGCTGTTACCGCTGCTAACTGCAAACCGTTTACGTCAGGTTAGTTCATTTCAGTTTGCTGCTTGTAAATCTGCTTGGATTTTTCTGAGGAAATTCTGGGTCACAGATGTACCGTGTCTGCACTGTAATACAAAATTGCAGGAGTTATATAAACAATAGCACATGACAAGGTATGGCTGTACCAGATGCTCACTGCCCGGGAGCATTAAAGGGGAAAGTTTAAGCCAAGTGTCAGTAACATTTCAAGTTATGGTTATTGTTACAGAAGTGCTTATTGATGTTATTGCTTTAGAAGCGAACCCACGCTATTTTTCTAAGCAGAGTACTTTCTGTCCTTTCTGTAAGAGATTGAAGGTGCACTTGTGTCTGGATGCTACGGCTTCTTTTTGCCTTTGTTTTTCCTTAAATTAAAAAGAAATCATTTTAGAAGAGTTTAATAGTGGTCATTTCCTCTGCAGCATCCCTCAGTTCCTCTGCTCCATGTACAATGAAATTATGATCTAGTAGCTGAGGCTGTGAAAGGCATCGAGCGGGGTATGGCTCATCAGTTGCTCAAGGACACACTCTGTGTTGGTCTAAAGTCTGTTTATTTGCGAACAGCTAAAAACAGATTGGCGAGACAACAAAAATGACTTAGCAATCGGTGGTAGTGCTTCTTCAGCTGGGTGACACCAGTTTGAAGCCAGCAGTTGTACAGGCAGGGGCTTGGGATACTGATCATAGAATTGTTTGGGTTGGACAAGACCTTTAAGATCATCGAGTCCAACTGAAATGCTGCATCCCACGGTGCCTGCTGTGAGACAGGGTTTGGGAACCCCTCTGGTTACTTGCCCTCAGACAGAGGCGGTGTTACACTGGACCAGAAATGCTCTTTAGGTTTTTGGAGGCGCAGTGCAGAACTGCTGTGCCGTCCCCCCTCCTTTAGACTGCAGAACTGGCTCTGTCAGCCCATAACTCGGTGACCTTGGCCTGCCCCCAAGGAACGCACCTTTCCCTGGTGTGACAGAAAGATCTTAACCCCGACTGCTCTTTCGAGAACCTCTTCGCGCCAGCGGACCGCTTTCGTGAGAGGGATGAGTTTGCCAGCAGGCACGAATAATAAACCCTGGAGAAAGAAACGGTGGAGATCCAGG
>VYXH01009748.1:301097-325589 GCA_013397275.1 Burhinus bistriatus | reverse complement strand
AAAAAAAAAATAAATCAGTGTTCAGGGTCTGTGAGTCTGAGGAACTTCCCAAGCAATTTCTGCAGGTAGAAGTGCTCTCCTTTCCTGCAAATGCCCCTTTATCGCTGTTTTAAATGCCCCTGCGGCTGCTGATTTCTCCCCAGCCCCTTTGCAGACCACCACTCGGTGCCCGTCTTAAAAAGTTGATGTAATGATGACACTTGGGCTACGTCTCATCTAAGAGAGGATGTAAGTGCGTATAATAGCATAGATGTTTTAGAGTCTTTCCTTAAACGTGATAAAGCTCAGCTGTCCAGAAGAGAGCTATGTGCTGGAAGGAACGGTTAGGGAGGATTGGGGCTAAGGGTGCTGATGTTGTGCTCTTAAAATGTAGTTGACAAATGAAGCACCCGGATCTAAACGCTATCGACTATCTCTGGATGCAAAGCAGCCACCCGCCCAGAGATTTTCATTTAGAAATACCTGCCACCCTCCCCCTTGAAACGGGAGTTTAAACTCTTCCAGTAATGTCTGCAAATTGATTTGCAGTCCCCTGAAAGACAAAGAGCTGAGCGGGGAAGATGGACTCAGTGTGGGGAACGGCAGGAGCTGGGGATGCTGAGGGTACCCAGGGACATGAGGACTCTGCTCTGCCTGGGTCGGTTTGGCTGTCTGTCCATTTTCTGCACGCATATACCCCTCCATACGTGACGTACCTATATAAGGATGCTCTAGCAATGCTGTGGCAGGGTTGCCTGCACCAGAGCTGCTCCTCCTCCCCTCCCCACGCCGCGTGGGCTCTCGTGCAATGCCGAGGTGAAGCCCGTCAATGCAATGCTGGGGCCGCAGCAGCCTGGCTTTATATCCCTTAATGCTGGTGTGAAATCGCGTCCTGCATTACCCAGGCTTTGCTGGGAGAGCTGTGTGTGGGAGGAACGTGAGGTGGCGGGGCTGCTGGGGGGAGGCAGAAGCACAAATAGTATCTCTTTTTCTTTCTTTTTTTTGCTGAGTGTTCCTTAAAAACAATTTGGGCTTTGTTGCTGAAGCCACAACAACAGTGGCTCAACTTCTTTCCGTTCCAGGACCTTTAAAAAGGCCCTTTCTGCCAAGGCACAGGGCAGCCTCCGCATTCCTGTGCTCCCCTTTCATGCCATGCCCTGGTAATAGTCAGGGGTGGGGGCAGAGAAGCAAACAACCCCCCCGCCCCGAAATACTTTGTGGGGAGGGAAAGGCCGTAGCAAGTGGCTAAAAACTTCCAGAAATGTGGAATGTGGGACATGTATGCAGCAGCTAACAAGTTGGTTTGGTTTTTTTTTTTTCACATCATAGCATCAGGCCCTCGCAGCACTGTAGACAGAGAATACAGAGGAATAGTTAATACTCCCAGATGAGCCCCTTGTTTTGGGAGGGTGGGAGATGAAGGCTTTAATGCTTTTCTAGAGAAGAACTGAGGTGAGGAATAGGGAAGGCTTAGCTCTTTCCTCGCTCCATTTCTAAAGAAAGCATACGCAGTAGCTCTTGGAGGAAAAAAAAAGAAAAAGTTTGACATTGAAGATACTATTACATATAGCCTGGGCAGACTGAGGTAAACCTGCTTCCTTTCCTATGGTTTCATGTCTGCTTTTTGTCTGCCCTTTACAGGCAAAAAGGGTCTGTTTACTCTTGCTAAGTAACCTATGAAACGCAGCACTTCACTGCCTGATCTGCAATTTCTAGACGTCTTGCTTTCACCTCCCCGCTCTCAACCTAAGTATTGCTTCATCAGCATAAATATTCAGACTGACAGTGTCTTAAATGCCTCTTAAACGTCGGCTCATTTCCCCCTTAGCTCTCTGGAGAGCTGGAATTCATGCCCTGTGGTTTGTAGGGTTTGTGGGTTTCCTGGAGGGGGCTGTTGCTCAGGGACCCCTCAGACGAGGGCCATGATGTGCAGATCTTGCAGAGAAAGCTTCCAAATCGGGCGCTTCTCACTTGTCCCAGCCAGTGAGCATCTCCATCAGATGGTGGTAGTGTGGAACCCTCTGTTGCTGGCCTTTCTGTGGTCTCCAGCCAGAGGTTTTGCAGGGGGTGATGGTGGCTGGTGCCCCCGTCGCACAGGGTCCCACCTGTTTCATTCACCCATTTCTGGCCCCAAAACTCAGCCTTTCAAGCTGGACTGGTTTAAGTGTCTTTGTGCTTGAGACTAGGCACAAACGCTGGTTGTGGGACTGCAGCAAGAGGAGTCAAGGCAAGTGGTCCTTCATGGGGGTACGGGAGATATTTCCCTTCTGGATACAGCACAGTTTCTCTGTCCATGTGCAGAAGATGAGTTTCTGAGTTTGGCTAATATATGCGCTTTGATGGTTTTGCTCTACTAAGGGAAGACAGATGACAGCGGGTCTCTTTTGACAGTATTGATGAGTATCAGTCTCTCTGCAAGCTCCCAACGCCCAAAAGCTGTCCTAAAGCATTTCATGTTGCTCTGGTGTAACACCTGTGCCTTTGAGCAGATCATGGTGGGACAGCAGGCAGAGGAGCCATGCTCCTGTTCCTGTAGAGGAGTGCATCCTTCTGAACCTCTCCAGCGATCACAGCGTTCTCCTCCGAAGCTGTGCACCCGCTGTGCTGGGACATGTCAATAGGGACTGCTCTGTCTCGTCAGTCTCCCTGCCTTGGGAGAAGTTCTCCTCCTGCACCGCACATCCTTTTCCTGATACTTTGTAGAATTAACTAGAGAGCAAGAAGAGCGGTTAAGTGCTTTAATTAAGACTTCTACACTCTCCAGCTTCCATCCTGTACAGCAAAAGGCTGGTGCTGTCAGCAGAGGCTCCGTCAGTTGTAATCTGTCCAGAGAAATCCCACCCTTTGGTTGACGATGAGAAAGGACTGTGATAGGAATGCTACTGTAGGAGATGTTTTAGTTTGGTAGGGAGATGCAGCAGGTTGCTGCTGTATTTGGTGACTGCTGGAGGTTTATTCTGAATGCAGAATAGTCTCTTCTCAAGCAGGCGTTAACTCAGGGCAAGTACCTTCAGCCAGAACAGATACAGATATCACCTTGTCAGCCGAATGGATGAAGTTGTCTCTCACGCTGCTCTGTTGGCTTGAAGCGCTTCACTGAGGAGATCATCGTTGCCATCACCTAACAGAGCTATTTGAGAAGAGCTGCCCCATGCATCTTGGGCACGCTTCGCAGCTCACGCGCAGCAGTAAAACCACTACATTGAAAGTTCCTTTATTAGGAAATGAAAAGGCTGCCGTGAGCAAACGATCCCTCTGAAACCTGCGCTACAAATACAGGTCAGAAGC
Source organism: Burhinus bistriatus (assembly GCA_013397275.1). Lineage (NCBI taxonomy): Eukaryota > Metazoa > Chordata > Aves > Charadriiformes > Burhinidae > Burhinus > Burhinus bistriatus. Next base: position 322,322 of record VYXH01009748.1, on the reverse strand, counting down.
GTGTCTCTGAAGCACACTAAGCCTTTCGGGGAATATCCAATAACTGGGTTAATAAAGAATTCTTGCCACATAAGGAACAAGATGCATCTCATATACATAGAGACTAAGTCTCCATAATGACACTTCTGGACAGCAACTTCAAGCCATGGCCAACGTTAACTGAACTGCTGTGTGACAACATGCCAAAAACTGGGACCCGAGCCACATGGCAGGCTTCTGCATTGCTCACTCGCAGCAAACTATTTCTATGCAGGCAAGCTTGTGAGCTCCTGTTTCTGCCGTACCAGATGATGCTTCTGGGGCTTGTTGTGGGATCCGTGAGCGTTAATCTTGGCTTTGGCTGCAGCATAAGCAAATGTGTGCACAGGATGCAGTTCCTGGTGGGATGGAGGGACTGTCATCTGCCCCAGGCCCTTCATTTTAATACAAATGTGCCTTCTGCTTTTGTGCTAAGGGAGAGAACTATTTCTCTTCTGGATTTACCACCCGACTCTGGTAGGAAGATCATTCTGAGCAGGGGAATGCCATTATGCCGCTAACTCAATATCCTGACCAAGCTAGTGGCGATCACCTTATCTGCACGCTGAAACCTGAAGCTCCTTCCTGCCGGACTCCAAGAGGGAGCAACGTCGGGCTCATCCCTTCAGACTCGGCAAGTGTCCTTGGTCCTTCTTCTAGCACAAGAATAGGTCATAGTCCTCTGCCAATGTGCTTGAGGGAAAAACTGAACTGCTCTTTTCTCAGGACTTGTATGTTCCAGAAAAGCAAACCTGTGAAGATAGCTGTCTCTGAGCAGGGTTGAAGGATGTGCGATGGCCACAGTAGGTCATGCCTGGCCAGGTGTTGACTTCCATAGGAGACATGTGGGGCTCAATCCTCCCTGTCCCAATGCCCCATTCCAGCAGCTGTTGCACATGGCCCAGGGAACTGTAGCCGTCCTTTGGGAAGATCTGCAGTAGCTCTGAAAGTCTCCATTTACAAGAGGGACTTAGCACAGAAATGCTTTATTCAGCAAAAAATGCAGGGCTAGGCTACCTTTTTTAATCAAATTTTTTTTTGGCTGTTCTTGTGGCTTTCTGTCTATATTGTCAGGTTTGTATGTTAATGCATTACCCCTTTCTGCTGCTTTACAGATTTTTATACTTTGTAGGAGACGCTGCCTAGCAGAGGAGCTTTTGACTGCATTTATTTTGTTCTTCTATGAACAGTGTGTGGAGACTGTGTCATTCCTAGTGAAAGCCTGTCTTTGTCAGCACTAAGGATGCTGCTCTGATCCAGTGACTAAAAGATACCCGAGCAAATTACTGCACCTGGTATAGCACCAAGTGCCGCTATGTTGTAAGCTTCCTCAATAGCTCCACGATAGTCAAGTAATACTTGCCTCATGTTAAATCTTAAATACTAGCTTTGTGCTCTTGGTTAAGTAGCAGCAGCTTGCGTTTCTTCATTAGCCATCCTTTCTGTCTCTCTGTTTCAGTGTACATCGTAAACTTGGAATTAATTGCTGCTGCTTCTTTTAGAAATATACTGAAATTCTCATTCTCCCTCTGTTTCTCCTCCCCCCTCCCCACCCCAGCTTGATTTCTAAAGATTCTAGGTTTCCATACTCCTGAAGCCTTTCTGTTGCTCTCCTACAGCATTCCCAACAGTCCAGTGCCATTGGTCTGCTGATCCCTTTGCCCCCCCTTTCATTGTTCCAAGTTACCACCTTTCTGCCTTCCTTTCTTTTAAAAGTTGACCTGCAGAACAGAAAGTACCTTTTGAACGTTACCTCCTCCTTCCACCCTTGGCTCTCCTGGCATAGAGTAATATGAAAGCAAAGTTTTTTTTGAAGTGCGATCAGACACTGATTCCATACCGGGAAGCCAATGAGCTACTTTCACTTTATTTTTTTTCTTTGTTGTTTGTTTGTAGTTTTGGTTTGTTTTTTTTAATCATACTTGAAGTAGATACTTGCAAGTGGTTTGGCAAAATAAATATTCCTGTGCCTTGAGCAGGCATCTTCTGTTCTGAAGCTGGCAGAGTGCAGAGGAGAAGAGATGGCCTCTGATTTTCCTGGTCTAACACATGGATCATGTGCACGTGGAACATGACCACATCAGAATGCATTCAGCACCCTCTGTGCATAGGGGAATAAATACCATCACTTTACCAACGGAGTCTCCAGTTTAAAGATATATATTATATTTATTGATAGCTCACTCCAGGTTTGAAAGAGTAAATGCCATTTAGATGGGTTTGGTAATCTACAGAGTAAATCAGTAGGAGCATTTTTAGATGTAGGTTTTTTCACGTTTCTTAATAGTCTGAATACCTGTAGAATATTTCTTTTGGTAATGATGATTGTGAGCAGTATTTCAGTAGTGTGTATCTAACACTACTCATGGACATGCTATAGAACCAGAGAAGTCACAGCTGTAAGATCTCTTTGTAAAATATATAATGAGCACTGGCAATGCCACCAGCCTACCTTAAATATGATAAATCTTCCTCATTTCTGGGTGCCAGAGTAATTAATAAGGACCAGCACGTTCATTTTACAAAGCAGCTGTCCCATGGCTCTACTGCAGGACAAATATCCTCAGACTTTCTGGGTGCTCTGGGAAAGGCAGCTCTTAGCGGATGCTATCTTGATTATGAGACTACCTGAGCGCGTGGCGTGCATTTACATAGGTTGCTTTTTGCTTAATTTGCTATGCTAGAGGATCTAGGTCTTCTGGCTAATCTGACATAATAAGGTAACAAATGTATAATTACAGAAATGTAGCTAAAGTTTGCTAAGATCAAAATAGTTGAGGCCTAGTGAACAGAAAGGAATTTAAGTAGTCAAGAGCTTAATTTATAGCTAATAAGCACTTAAAATATCATTTTACTTGGCTTGTGTCTAACGACCCAATTCTGCAATAATACAAAACCACATTTACTCAAGACTACATCCAATTTATTATACCTAACTTTTCTGAGAATGACGCTATTAACGCAGCACTGCTATAATAAGGAAGGCTGCAACAAATCGGTTCTTGGTTAAGACAGTGGAATAGTTATTCTATTGTAATTGCCAACTGCGAACACTTGAGGTGTAAGACCATGTCACAGTCCATCAAAATATCGCTTGGAATGACTTTTGCTGTGTGTTAGTCTCCTGTTGACTCTGCAGTTTCGTTGCCACTTCAAGCTGTGAAGGACAAGCTTACTGAGGAGGTCAGCCCTGCTCTGCTTTAGCCTTAGCAATTTGAGTCCTGTAGGAAGGCTACAAACATACAAATATCCAAAAAGGTTCTCCTTCTCAGCTGGAAATTTTAATTCCTGGACTCTCTTCTTTTCTCGCCAAATCCCAAACTTTTATCTTCTTCCACTTGGGCAAATCTAACCAGACTCTTAAGTGATTTAAAATCACTCTGACTTCTGCTGTATCCACAGAAATGGATAGTCACAAGACAACCCTTCAGTCAGGCTAGCTGTGGTCAAACTGGCAGCTGTGACAGTTAGGCTGAAGAGCTGTTGTATATACTAATGCCTTTTTCTTACCCCTATGGAGGTGGTTGTTGATTTCGTCTTGGTTATGGTCAGCCAGTTAGCTGCATGGTGAAGAGCTGGTCTTGCTTTGGGATGGGTTGAGAGGTGAGGGAGCTTGTGTGGTGGTTGTCCATGCCGTACTGTTACTAAACAGTCAACCTACATGCAATACTGAGAGTCAACGATGGTTTCTGAGCCCAGCCGGCAAGACCGTGCTCTCTCATCTCTGAAAAATCATGACTTGAAAACTACTTTTGCCCTACGCTGGACATGCAGCTGTGCACGTGAATACATTTGATCTGAATAGAGCAGTGGGTTTGTTGGCTCTGTGGCTTTGTTCTAAATAAGTGATGTTGGCTTTGGTTTTGTTGTACTTGAAGGTGCCTCATCACCAGATATGGAGTCCAGCTATGGGGGAGGCTTGCTAGATATGGTGAAAGGAGGAGCAGGGAGACTCTTCAGCAATTTGAAGGATAACCTGAAGGATACCCTGAAAGATACATCTTCAAAGGTCATGCAGTCTGTTGCCAGGTACAGTACAGCTGAAGCTGCCTAACGCAGGTAAAATCACCAGCTGCAAAGTGCTGGTCTGAGCTGCCGTCTTAACTAGCGCAGCACAACTTCCAGCTAACCTGATGAAGGGAGGAGGTGAAAATCACAAGTGAATTCTTTGATGCTGTCTTGTAATTGGTATTTGGCCTCAAGCAAGCAGGAAAACCAAAGTAAAAAAACTAAGCTTCACAGTAAGTGAGCATCAACATCCTGAAATATGGAAGAGGTCCCCCCAGTGAAAGCGGAGCACTTCATCTCCGATTCTTTCATTGACCCCTGTGGGGTCCTTTTACTCAGCCACCACTAAAATATTTTGTCACTGAAAATTGGCTCGTGTTGTATGCCTTCCCATTGCTGTGCAAGGAGACTCTCACTGATGTCACTGTTCCCTTCACTATAGCCACTTTTTGAGTTGAAGAAAGAGCTGAGGTGACTTTGCTTTGGTTACCTCTGCTGGTGTTGTCCCCTGTGCTTGGCACTCTACCTGCCTCTGAGCAATATGAGGCTACGATAAATTAAAGAAACTTAATGCAGGCAGGACCTCAGAGACATTGATGGATCTGCAAAGTGCCAAACTACTAGAGATTTCTCCTGAAAACTGGCACTGAAAATTAATGACAAAAGGGAAAAGGGACCTTTTCTGCAAGCTTCTGCTTCCAGTTAATTGCATATGTAGAAGGGAAGGCTGGGTCGCTGTCTGCAGGAAGCTATTTGTACCCTCTTCTTAAGGCATAACGATAAAGTACAAAGAACCTGTTTTAAGGTCATTCTTTCCTTGTGTCAAAAGCAGATCTTTGCGGGAAAACACTCTTCTGGTTCCTGTAATGGGCTGTCTTCTGTAAACATGTGCATAATGTCTGTCTCCTACTTTGTCTTCTTTTAGTTACACCAAGGGGGAGCTAGATATTTCATACATTACCTCAAGAATCATAGGTAAGTACTGCTTATCGGATAAATGAAACCTGTCGTGTCCCAGGGTTCAGAAGTCCATAAACACGTTATGGTGCACACTCAGCCTGGCTTCTTCTTATGTTTCTAGTGATGTCTTTTCCGGCTGAGGGCGTTGAGCTGGGATTCAGAAACCACATTGAAGATGTACGGACGTTTTTGGATTCCAGACATCCTGACCACTACACCGTCTTCAACTTGTCACCCAAGTATTATCGCAGTGCCAAGTTTCACAACCGGGTGAGTGTCTTCTAAGAGGTTAATAAGAGCAGGGTGGGAAACGTCTTGGGAAAAGGGGCACCAGGACATTTCTGTCTGTTCTGAGTGGCAGAATGTAAGAAAGTGAAAAAGGAGTTATAGGTGTTTCTAAGGTGCTGTGGTAATTTCTGGGTTTTAGCTGATGCCTGGGACCGCAGGGATTAAAGAGCTGGAAAGTTCAGGGCATAATGCTTGTGTCAGGAGCCTGTGAGGGTACGCGGTATTGCACGAAGTTGAGCCTGTACTGCTCTTGGCTCCTACATAGCTGTTAGAAACTGCTGCAGAGAAATAAGGAGTAAAATAAAAGCACTTTGAAAGATATTTCCAACAAAGAAGGTAGATTATTTTCATGTTGAACAATCCTTTGGTTGTGCTTTAATCAAGCAGGAACCCTTAGCAAGCAAAGCACAGGACTGAAAATTTGATCTAAGGGGCACTTTGGCTCTTCCACTAGTGTGTGACTTTAAAAACCCACCTCCACTCTCTGCCCCAGTTTCCTTCTCTAAAACCAGAACAGCATCCGGGAGCATTGCAAGGCTCTAGTTCATTAATGGCTTTTAGAGGAAATCTCTATGAAATACTGCTGTTGAAATGCAAGATTAGATCTAATCTTTCAGAAAACTTCCAGTTCTTTCCCTCTCCCACAAGGGAGTGATGATTTTTTAATTTTTTGTTTTTAAATCTTTTATTTTTTCATTGCCTTCAATGAAAAAGGCAACAGCATTGCCAGGCTTAACCCTCGGTCAGGGTAAGTGAATTTCATGCTGCATAAGCCTCACTTCATTTTAATTTGAGGTATAGCTGAGTCTATCCTCAGCAATTGCTCCGATCACCAGAAATCCCACGCTCACACTTGTAGCAAATTTCTCAGTGGTAACCAGCCATGAATTCAAATATGAGCAAACGAAAGGGGAAGACTAATTAAAAGGTATCAAGGGCTCTGAATCTTCACTCTCGCTTGGTTCTGGTGCATTGCTGTTGGTGGGAGGAGAAGGACAGATCTACTTTTGAAAGCCCAGCATTAAACATCTCTTGGTACATTGCTTGATCTGGCCATAACTCTTCCATCCCCTGTGCTTTATCTCCTACCCTATCCAACAGCTTAACAGATGATTTTGTGTGTTGCTCTTGAAGCATGACTAGGTGATTTGTCAGCTATTGCCTTGGCATACACAAGAACAAAATGATGCATCTTTTAATAAAATATTGTACTTTCGAGTTATGGGCTAGGAAATACTGAGTCCAAGTATTTTTCAAGAAAATGAAATGTGCAGAACAGATTACATGAAATCAGATGAAGCATGAAACAACTATAAATACAAGGTTGAACTTCATATATATTGGGAAATATATTAATGGGTTATCAAGGAGTTGAAATCACACTAAGAGTATTTTCTGCTTTGGATGAGGATGCCAGCTGAGCTGAAGTTTTGAGACATACATTTGTTCTTTGAAGTGAAAGGCTTTTTAATTCCTATCTTCTTCAAAACTTTCTGTTCCTAAGATCAAAGTAGGTCACTCCTGCTCTGCACAGGATGGAGATGACAGTTAATGTCCTGCTGGGTCCTTTTACTGCCCTGACGTGGCTCTGTGGGTCATGAAGCCCCAAATGCCCAGTCTGTTGAGGAGAAGAGAGGACTATGAACACTAAAACGTGCTGCTCAAATCTGGTTGTGCTCTGTTCTCCTCCCTGCCTCGCCTGCCCAGCATGAGAGGAGACCTCACGGCTGCTCGAGGAAGTGTGAGCAGTTTGAAAACATATAACTCAAATATAACGTTAAACAAAACCAAACTTCAAAGTCCCTGATGGGTCACGTTCTTGGCTGTTGCTGCCCTATTGCTAAAGTAAAACAAGCGCTGGCTGCTTATTTCCAAAGCTCTAGAAGAATTCCTCTTACTTTTCTCTAAGGTTGTTTTTCACAAGTGGTGGCGAGGTTATGTTTGAAATAAGTGCATGGTACATAGCATGTATTTAATTTCCTAATTGTGAACCAGCGGGCAGATGTGTAATTATAGGCAAAGTAAACATTTAATTATGGACTGTTGGGAAAATGTATATTATTTACTTGATAAGTGATAATGGCCTTTCCAGATGCTTGACAGTGTGTTGTCATGAGGTCTGTTCAGAAGATCGTCAGTGAAAGGGTCACTGGTCATATTAATTCTAACAGCCACTTGCAATATGAATTGTGTTTTAGTGATCTAATTGCAAGTGGATCTTGTGCCTTTAGAAGCCTGCTGCAAAAGTATTTGGGGTTGGGAGGAGAAGACTTTTGTTTGATATAAAATAATTGACATGATAACACACAATAACTTATAACATACATATTTTATGGCATCAGTACTCTGGCTCTGTTAAATAATTGAATAAATGTTTATGATCACTCTGTAATTCAGATTTTACAATGGTCTCATAACTGCAGCAATGCAAACCCTGCCAGGTCCATGGAACAGAAAGCTAATGCTGCACTGGGGGTTACCACGTAGTGAACTTCTAGGTGTTTTGTGCACCCTCAGCCCTTCCTGGAAATGCACAGAAAAGGTAGAGACAAGGAAAAATGAAGTGTATACAACAGAAGGAATGAAATAAACTACAGGTCTCGAGACAGGAGAAGATGGGGGATGAGGATAATGCTGTAGAGAGGGTAAACAGGGAACAGTTGTTCGCTGCCTTCCAAAGCTTGAGCATGGTTTGACTTGTTGGGCAACTTCTACGATGCAAAACCTGCACGTGCTCACCAAATGCACAGCTGAATTTCAGGATATTGTTGGAGACCAAAAACTTTCATGAGTCTAAAAAGTGATTAGACAAATATGTAATTAGATATTGGATTAGATAAAAATCTCCCAAATGTTAAGCAGAGGTCCGCCAGCTCAGGAAGCTAGCAGTGGGATGGATGCGCTGGGTTAGGCAGTGCTGCCTGCTTGCTCTGTCCCTGTATCCTCTGGGTGTCATTGGAGCCGTGGTTTGAGACAAAACACAGCTTGGTAGTTCTCCGGTTTGAGTCGGGATGCCTGTTTCTGCTACAAGATGTTGTGCAGGCGTATGTAAGAGGGAACCTTAAATACAAGTTTTATGAAACCTGGAGCACTTCCTTCCTCTCAGAGATGAAACGCTCAGGTATGGAAATCATATAGCTATTTCAGAACATCTGGGCAAAATATCTCCTTCCTGCCTCGGTTCTCATTAAGCAGGATCCAAATCTCAGCTGAGAGAGAGAACCGATTCTTCATCTGAGGACAAGCCTCATGTTATTTCTTCTTTAAATTTCTTCTAGCCAGAAATGCCTTTTAAAAAAGATATTTCAATTAAAACCAGATGAAACGGAGATGTCTGTAGAAGGCTATTTGAAGTGTTGTTTGAGACTGCAAGGACTGTTCTGGAGATAAGTGTTATGACTCAGAACTAGTACATCGATGAATAGTAACTAGACATACTTTAGGATTTGTGGGTTTTCAGCTCTAAGAAGTCATTCCTTTTTCTGGCTCATATCTTAACTATACTCAGATATGATTTTTTTTTTAACAGAAGTTTTCCTTTCGGTCTAATATCTGTCAAACAGGGCTTGAAAATCCTATGACACAAAATAACTGAGAACAACAGATGCTCAGTATCCTTTGATAATCAGAGTTGTAGTTTCTAGGGACAAGTTGTCAAAGGCTTTAGAGAGGGCAGAAATCAATGAGCTGCGGTGAGACTGGAGTGTTATGAAAGGCCACTCGAGATAATCTGACTTGGAATGTAAATTTTTAAAAATGTACAGTCAGTGACAATACATCAATACTATGTTATTTAGTTGAGAATTCTTTTTTGTTTGCCTCCTCATAATTCATGAAAGTCACAGAGCAGAATTATGCATGAGAAGAGATGGAGTAGGTTTCAAGCACATAACTCGAGGTTGTAAAAGAGAAGTACATATCTTGGCAGAAAGCATTCGTAAAAGCATGCCTTGCTTAACGCTCTTAAGAAGCTGCCTTTTGTTCACTGTGCGATTCCTGTAGGTATCTGAATGTAGCTGGCCAGTACGACAAGCGCCCAGTCTGCACAACCTCTACGCCGTCTGTAAGAACATGCACAACTGGCTCCAGCAGAACCCCAAAAACGTGTGTGTCATCCACTGCATGGTAAGTACACCAGAAAGTAACCACACTTTTCGACCTATAGGTCATATTGCACATTGCATGTCTGGAGTCCGTGTACAAGGATAGTGGCAATTTCTAAAAGAAACTTAATAAAACAGACTCCCATAGAAAGGGGCTTCATCTGCCATGTGCAGCTACGTAGCTAAGCTGGAAGACCCAACACTGGACGAGAGGCAGGAATGCAAAGCAAGAGAGGTCGTAATCATTCTAGGAGTGAACTACTAGAGGTGATGAGCAGCAAAAAGGTTTGAATTTCACCTGAGAACTGACCGTAAGGGTTGTCAGCCTGCTGTGGCTTTGCATTTTATTGTAGTTGCAGGACAAAATGCAGCCTCTAGACTGAAGGTTACTGATGGACGCTGGGGAAAAAACACATAGTTGGGAATTCTGTCGAACTGTGAAACTGAGATTGGCAAAGTCTCTTGTGGTCACTACTTGTCAGGTCTGGCTGAAGAAGTCCCGTTGCCTTCTGCTCCTCTTTGTGCACCACAGCTGACATGGTGCTAAATTCCCGTAAGGGTTACTCAGTACTGAGCAATGTGTAGATAAGGATGCATGAGAGTGATGTGAGTCTGTATGACGAACTTGTTATTTACCCTGTATGACCTTTATTATTGACAGTAATGCCCAAAAGGAGAGTTCTGGTTAGCTCCTGGAGCCTAAATTAAATCCAGGAGGCTCTCAGCCCTGATCAGCGTAAACTGGAAGGAACAGGGGAAATGGCTGATCCCAAACTGCATAGACCTGACATACAAGTCTGGCATTTCTGCCTTGCATAGCACAGCCAGCGGCTATGGGATATAAATTCCATTCAGAGATGAAGATGCACTTGATGCCTCCAGTCCTGGAAATCTAGCTCAAGAATCAAATTCCTTTACTGTCCTTTGAGCAATGAATATCAGAATAATGCTGTAAAGGACAGGGTCTCCTTTTTAACACTTTCTAAGGAGTCTGCAGAAGTTTACATGAACCTGAGAGATCTTTTCAGAGCAAATAGCAGGGGCTAAACCTAAAAAAAGCAAATAGCTTGTTTAACTGTGAGCATGTGCAGGTTATTGGGGTCTGGGTCAGGTCTGGTAGGGCAAATCCTACATTATGGCTGGAGTGCCTAAAAGGTGCCTGAAATAAAAGTAATTGCAAGGAGCCTGTGTAACTTCTAATTTGTGTTACAGACTTTGAGGATGACTGCCTGCCTTGTGGGGCAGTAGGTCTCCCACTGCTTCTTTGTAAATGAGCCTTGACTTCTGGGCTCTTCTGTCTCCCCCTGACAAATGGGAGATGGTGGCATGGCACTCTGGTAGCACTGAGAAGTCTCTCGTACCCATCACTGTGCCGTGAACGTGCATCCAAAACTAAGCAGGCATCAGATCCGGATTTTGGTGGAAGTTGGTGGAAGGGCTTTTTCTCATCAGAGTTGGGATATGGTCCATATGGCTCATCACCTCATATGTTCCTGGATATGGCAGGGGCCTGGGGCACTGAGGATACTTTGATTATCTCCTGCTCTTTCTGTATTTTACATCTTTTTGTATCAGTCTGACTCGGCAACCGCGCTTCCCTTCATCATCACGCTAAATAAAAGGTAGACCTGTTCAGGAGCAGTCTGTAGGTTGAGGGCTGTGGAGGTGTTTGGGTGAGGGAACCTTGGGCTGGATTTCTTGTTTGTGTTAGCTCTTCTAGGTTAAAATTCTATGAGATGACTGCCTGCAGCAGTGGGACGGGTGTACTCTGACCCCTGTAGTCAGTTCCAGGCCTATGTTTGAAATAATAATATTCCAGCTTGGGAACAGCCATGAAACGCCAACATTTGTAGGCAAAATGTACTTCTGGGCTTTCAAAACAAGTCTAAACCATCCTCAGCTTTGGCTGCTCACTGGGTATTAACTTTGATCCAGGTCAGCACTGCTCGCTGAAGTCCTAGGTATTAAACAAATGACACAGCAGTGGAAATATCTCATTCTCATGCGGTCTCATTCCTAGTCTTTCTGGAGAAATTATTTTATGTGATTTAAGGAAGAGTGGGGAGTGTTTTGCTGAAATTTAAAGGATGTCTCTGACACTTATCCATCGTTTTCCCCCCGCCTCTTTCCTTAACAGGATGGCCGTGCAGCCTCAGCCGTTCTGGTCAGTGCGATGTTCTGTTTCTGTCACCTCTTCTCTAACCCAGGCCCTGCGATGCAGTTGCTGAACACAAAGAGACCTGGAATTGTACTGTGGCCATCTCACAGGAGGTAGAATATACCAGCTAAATGCTATGTGAGCGCACGACATTCCTCACACTAGAAACTGCCCAAGCAGTACTTGTGCATTAGCCGTGGCACTTAGCTTTGACGGGTCGTAACTGATGTTTGTGGTCACTTCCATTTCACCCACCCTGATATAACAGTAACGGAGGAACAAAATCAAATATTACAGTAGCCTTGCTCAGTAGTTCAGGAAAGCTGACAAACCTGTAGTTAACAGAGCCCGGGTGAATCCCTCTCCTTATGTCAGCTTCATCCTTATAGGAGTTTACACTCTAGAAATGTCTTTTTTACAGTTTCCATTAAGCAGAAGAAAAACTGTCTCAGAGCAAACCAGAGACCTAGTGTTATGTATGTAATAACAATCCTTCAGTACATGACTAACAAAGTAATTCATCTGCTATGTGCGTGTAAAATAGAAGGCAAAATTCTACTGGTAAACCAGAAAAACCATTGCCCAGCACCTTCTCTCCTAAAAGGTGAGGAGAAATGCTCTTCAGCTCAGAGGCTGACTTCCTTCCTCTTGAGCTCTCGTTCTTGGAATTAAACAGAAATAGAAGCATAGATTTTCGGGCCAGCTGCAAGGATGCTGGAGTACATGGAAACTCCAGTCCTGGAACTGTGAAAGAATCGCACGTACATTGGATTTCAAGGTAGACTTCAAGTTCAGAAGGAAAATTATTCACATGGGATGGAGATTTCAGTAATGACTTTGTCTGTCTGCAGATACATAGGATACATTTGTGATCTAATAGCAGACAAGCCCGTCATTCCTCACTGCAAACCACTTACTATCAAGTCAGTCACCCTCAGTCCAGTCCCCTGTTTCAACAAGCAACGAAACGGGTGCCGGCCCTTCTGCGACATTCTCAGCGGAGAAACCAGAATCCTTACCACTTCCCAGGAGTATGAAAGAATGAAGTGAGTTGCTGTGATCTCCTGCCGTCCTTAAGAGGCTTTTGTTTTGCTGTAATGTGGTTAATAGCTGTGCTGCAGTCATTGCCAGACTGACTGATAAACGATGGAGGGCATTTATTAATTGAAAGTTGGTGCCTAGTGTTGAAAGCTGTCATGAGGTGGGATACCTTCATAGAGATAGTTCAGTGCTGTGTTGGTTTCTCCTGTGAAATGTTTGCGTTTCAACTAAGCCTAATGTTAATCAGAGCACTGAATGTACCTTCTGTTTGCTTGGCCTGAATGAGATAATAGCTCTTATGTTGACATTGTTGATGGGTGATAATGGCATTGTGGAAGGAAGCTTAACTATGGATTTCCTTCTCTTCCCCTCAAAGAGAATATCGTGTGCAAGAAGGGAAAGTCCTAATTCCACTGGGAGCCACTGTCCATGGAGATGTTGTTGTTTCTGTCTACCATATGAGATCAACCATTGGGGGACGCCTTCAAGCAAAAGTAGGAGTTTGTTTAACTTATCTTGCATGGTAGAGGCAATGTAGCTAACTAAGAGATGGCTAAATATGGGGTCTAAGAATGCACTTGGTGCTCACCTTGTGATGTAGAAAGTTTCTTTGTTTGGCAGTAGATACAACACAAATTTGAGCAGTGCCAAATGAAAACAAAGAGCTGCATTTGGAGAGGTCCATGATGCCTCTGATGTCTCTGTGGAGATGGTGTCTACTGATGGGGTGTAGGATCCTTCCAGCTGATGTAGAAGACATCAGTAACCAGCTCAGGGAAAAGCACCACCAAAGCCTCTACCTACACACTCTAAGAAGATGGAAGAAGATTTTCTTCTGCTCAAATTAGAATGACTTACTGAGCCATAGTTCCTGCATGGTGTCCGTTTTCCTTGCTGTAGAGCAGCCTTCACCTTTTTTGGTCGTAAGGGCAAAAAGACAATTTGGGTGGATTGGTCAGTCATGGGGATAGGAAAGATAAGCTGCCAGCTGGTCATTTGGAAATGCATTCTGTTCAGCCTAGAAAACTTGGACCTGCAAAAACTGAATCAGCAGTTGTCATACACTAAGTTGCTCCATTAACCTTTGTAGTGACATGGCTTGATTGGCTCACTCAGTGAAATAACCTGTTTAAGTGGTAGTGACTTAAAGCACAAAAAGTGAAGGAAGAACCAAGTTCTGTCCTACCTGCTTTGAGTACCACCTCATTTGCTCCCTGCAGATGGGTGCTGCATGGCTGGTCAGGCAGAACAGCTCCCAGACTCCCACAACCAGCTGGGTGTGGTGGCTGCGTTCTCCAACAGTCACTTTATCCATTCATATTTTAATCTGAGATCTTGCTACTTTTCCTGATGATATGTTCAAAACCTTAGTATTCAAGTTGCAGATTGATCAATGAATGTTTTTTTTCTCTTCTTAATTTGTTATTGGTGGTGTTTGCTGTATAGATGACACTTTACTGGAGCTGCTACTGCAAGTGAAATGGTCTTACATCTTCTTGGGGTACAAACCTGTTGCTCCGGTATATTCAGTGCAAAGAGATATTGGTTTCAATTAAGAGCTAAAATGTCAAGTAGATCCCAGAAATGAAGATGAGCAGGGGATGAAGACGTATTCCTGAACGCTGTGAAGGCACTCTTCTTTGTGAAGGCAGTAGCAGCAGAATATAAGGCAGATGGAAATACTTGGGTTTGAGAAAGAAAACATCTGCTTTCTGTAGAACAAGCAGAATGACTTACCTTATATAGCAGTAATAATTAGTCTATATAGTAAACAGTAGAAAGGTAGGCTTAACTAACTGTCTGCATGTGCTATAAACAAATATTTTAATTTAATGAATTTAAGCACTTGTTCAGTCTGATGCTCTGTGGTTTTGGTTTTGTTTTTTTTTTTCAGATGACCAACACACAAATATTCCAAATTCAATTTCATACTGGATTCATAGCCCTGGGAACAACCACACTAAAATTCACCAAGTGAGTATTTTAAGCTGAACATTAATCAAACCTGAAGCATAAAAGCCTTATGAAGGCTGAAGGAGAATATTCACAGATGAAAAGACTGTGTGCGTGCATATATTGAAAGACTTTATATAGTTTTGCAGAAATATCATTTCCCTTTTTAACTGTACAACTCTTGTCCCCATTTAGGCCTGAACTGGATGCCTGTGATTCTCCAGACAAATATCCTCAGCTCTTTCATGTTATACTGGAGATAGAAATACAACCTACCGATAGACAAACTGAATTAACTCCCCCATGGGAGAACTTCACGACAAAAGACATCAATCCAACCATTCTCTTCTCCTCTCATCAGGAGCATCAGGACACTCTTGCTTTGGCAGGTAAGAGCTGCATAGATTTATTCAATTTACATGCTTACCTGCACGCTGAACTTTGTTTTGCCTCATTTCATTTATTTGGTGCTCTGTGCTGCAGGTAGAGGTCCCACTGATTCACCCCAGGATAACATAAGAAATGTTGGACAGAGTGCATTCTTCTCATCTCTCAGCTGGCAAGGTAGGCAGACTTGGTCTTCAAAGCAAAATCTGCTTCAAACAAGATTAACAACTTTTTTTTTTTCTTCTTTCCCCTCCTCCCTGGAGCACAGAGTCAGGCTGAAGGATCCGATCGTAAGATGTCTTTCCCATTAGGTCACAGGGTATTGCTGGTCACACCCTTGTGTTGCAATTAACTTCCTGCGATGTCCTCCTCAAACATTGCCTGCTTGTGCTGTCTGTGACAAATTTTGACACCGTTCTAGTGTAAAGCTTTGCCCTAGGTCTCCTCAACTCTAAACCCAAATTTAAGCTGTTTTTTTCCTAATGTTGCGCTTTACATATAGTGCTATGAGGACATAGCACTGACAGTGTTTGTCCAAGAGGCCATTTAATAGCGCTGAGCACCTTGAAAATCTCATGGCTCTGCCAGACGCAGCGTTCCTCCTCTGGCATCAGCACCATGCTAGGTGGGGGCACAGTGTAGGAGATCCTTGGGGGCACAGCTAGGAGGGTGGCTTATGTCCCGCCTCCTTTACAGTGAGCCTTGTTTCACCTGGATTTTGAGGCATGGCTGGAGATCATCCTAGATGCTTGGTCCTGACCCAGGAACTCATTGAGTTTGCATCTGTAGGCCTTACACTTGCTGGCTCTTCAGGCTTGAGGAGAGTCAATTAACTTCTGCCTGTGTTTCCTGGTCAATAAAGCTGCCACCTTACAATACAGACCAGCAAAGACTTTAAGTTAATCTTTGCAAAGAACTCTTATTCTAAATTCCAGCAGAATGCTGCTGTGGTTTTCTCGGTAGCCTTTTGTTCTGCATGTGAGCTGACTTTCATGGGACTTCTGTAATGACAAAACTAACAGCTACCTAATTTTATTTTTAATCATCATTTAGATCAGAAATCTGACAAAAGTAGCTCTCACCCCACCTCAGAGGATCGAGCAGCGTTGGTGCATGAGGAAAGCGAACAGTCAGATGACGAACTCTTGTCCCTTTCCAGTCAGCACAGTAATGCCAGCGGTGACAAGCCTCATGGGACACCAAAACACAGCAAAAAGCAGCAAGAGCCTCCGGCACCACCTCCACCTGAAGACGTGGACCTGCTGGGCCTGGATGGTAGCCCTATGAGCAAGAGTTTTCCCTCGCAGCCCACTGCTGCCCCCTCCAACTCAGACTTGCTGAATGATTTGTTTGGGGTTGGCGGGCCAAGTTCCCAGAGTCAAAGTGGACAGCCCGCTGCTGAGGAGGTCTTCCATGTGGGGGGACCTGGATCTGTGCAGTCAACGCCTCGGCGTTCCGCAGCTTCCGCATCCCCATCCCCGTCCCCAAGGGTAGGAGAAGGTAATAGTGGCTACACCTAGTGTGTGACTTGGTGGGGCACATGCTTTGAGAATCCCACCTGGGAGATCTGCTCTGGGCTGTTGGATTCCTCTTGGGTGCACTCATTTCATGGAAATTAAGAGCTGTGAGGGATCCCGAGAGGCCAGCCAGCTCCTCTGCTCTGAGACAGGAATTAGTGCATCTTCACAGTCAAGAACACAAACCAGGTTACACAGTTTGCTCCTTAAAGTCCTTACTGGAGCTCACTCAAGCGTTTGGCTGGTTTCTTACACTGACAGCCACTGGAGATCATCAGCTTTGCTCTTACTATGTATCCAATAAGGCATATGAGGGGAATAAGTATTAATTTTAAAAAAAAGAGAAGAAGAAAACCTCTTAGGTTTTTGGTTAGCCCCACAGCAGTTTGCATTGAACTTCTTTTTTAACTTTAGGGCGTTTGGAGCTATGATGCTGGTCCTGGACTATGAAGTAGGGCTATACAGTTCCACTGTTTCTGGTTTTTCTGCAGATGAGAAGATCTTTTCTTTCTTCAAAGACAGACTGAGATCAGGCTGGCAGAAGGAGGGGGTCGAGTAGATCTTAGAAAAAGGGATCTTCTGGAGGGTTAAGTGAATGGAGGAGGGCAAGTGCAAATCAGTTGTAAGCGAACAGGTGAAAAGCCCAACCCAAGTTGCTCAGATTTGCTGAGGAACGGTCAGTTTTGCCAAAGGCAAGATGAGAACAAGTGGCTGGATCTGACAGCAGGTCTCTGCACTGCACTGAGCTGCACAGCCTCCCTGTGTTGGGTTTGGCCTAATCCTTTACGTCACACTTTAAGAGCTGATGCTGTCAACGTGTACCTGATTCAAAGAACACAGTATGCTTCCTTAGGTTTTTGTCGGCAACTAATAACTTAAAGCATTTGCAACACCTGCTGGCTTTCTTGTACAGAAATGGTATCTCATTTTGTTAAGGAGGCGCAGGCTTGGGCGATGCTGGGGTTGACACCGGTAGCACCGACCATTGGATGGGCCGTGCAGCCAATTTCTGATGACTCTTCTTGAGTCCTCCTTTCTCAGCTAGAATAAAAAAACCTGCGGACTTGGGGAGGTTTGTCTGCTAGTACACTCAACAGATTTGCTGATGGCCTTTTTTGAAGAAAAAGGGACAGGAGCCGTTGTAATCTCCTTGTACTGTGAAGGGAGGGAAGAGGAGGACATTGAGGACTAGAAGCAGGAGAGGGGAGAAGAATACAAGTTTCAGTGGAATAAATTGGGCCACTTGTATATGGAGAAGGTTCATCTTGCTGTGGCTGTTGTATGCTTAGTCTGAGAGCTTTTGTCCCGGGTGGGAAGGTTGTGCAGACACTCGCCTCACGAGGCAGAGGTGCAGCAACAGTATCAGGAAAAGATCTCTGGATATTGTTGTTGAACTTTGCACAGCCAGACTGGTACTTGAAAGAGAAAGGAAAAGTATCACACAGCTAAATTGTCCCAAGCCAGGAAAGCAAGAATAAGAGCTTGCGAGATAAGTGAAGATTAGTAATTTATTAAGTAACCTAAACAACAAGTAACGCAAGTAATGAGTAGCATCATTAACATACTGCATAACTCCTCAGGACCGTATCTTTCTTACAGTAGTATATATTGCATCTCTATTTAGGATGCTTTTTACCTTAAACTTGTTGGCAAGTAGGAATTTGAGTGGCTTCATAGGGGTTTCTTCTGTTGGTTGGCCTTGTTGGCTTTTTTTTTTACTTGAAAGACAGTAGGCTAAACAAGTTGATAAAAAATGGAGTTTGAGAATGAACTGGATTTTTGTAACAAGTTACACCGTGTAGGAAAGATACCAGTTGTTTTCTAAAGCTATTTCTAAAAGACTGTCCTTCTACCCTTGACATGTATAACCTTTGACAGCCTAAAATCATCTTGGACTGGGTGCTAACTCCAAGCACCAGGGTGCTAACTCCAAGCTCCAGGCCGTCCCTCACAGTCCATTTATGTATTGGCAGTACATGCAAGTTTAAACTTCATCTGAAGTGTCTAAGTATCTAAATACTCACTTTGACTGCTCCTAAATTCAGCCCCTCTCTTTGGAAAAGACAGATGGGATCAACAAATGTGTTGCCATGACCAAGTCACGTGCATCTCTAGGTCCCCTAAAATTTGTTTAGGGTACTGACACTTTCCAGTTGCTCTCCCACAGTTGCATGCTGCCTCCTATTTGGTAGCTGCAGGTATGAGGCTTCCTCCTCCACACACCAGTGTCTTTCCTTGAAGCACATTCATTGTGGAAGTTAATGATTTCGTTTTCTCAAATATGTTTTTACAGCCACTGCCTTTGATCCATTTGGAAGCAGCCCTAAGCAAACTGGTCCAGACCTCCTGGGTTCCTTTCTTGGTTCTTCAGCTGTCCCTGGTGATCCTTTCCTTCAAGCAACAAGAAGTCCTTCACCAACTGTGCACAGCGATCCCTTTCACATGGGTAAGAAAGTGAGGCTCTTCATGTTTACTTAAATACACTAGAAGTGCTGTGTTTAAATAGTGATGGAGCCATTAAGTACAAACTGATGCTTACCATGAAATGACTCTAAACCACAGAAACCCCACTAAACAGGAAAGAGCTTTTTGTCTCTAGACTTAAAGCACATTCATAATTTGAAATGTGGTAGGATGAGACTAGTTTTGCTCAAGTCTTATACTTAATTAATAAGCTATTTGTATACATGAAAAAGGCCATGAAGAATGTCTGCCTGCATATTCCTGTGGTTATGAGGTCTCGTTTGAACCAAACTACCATTAATTGAGTTAAATAGAGCATGGCATATTCAGCCTGCTAGAGAAAACGCGTGTCCTTTGGTGATTTTAGATACAGGCATCTGCTTTCTTTAGATCTGATAATAATCCTGGCCAAATTCACAGTTGAATTTGACTCTTATTTGAAGAGATGGATTTCTCTTTTTGTTATTGGACTCTTCTCTTTGTTTGTAATGTTCCTTAGTTGTCCCCTTCTCCCCCCATGCCAAAATTTAATATTGTAACCTTCTCTGAAACACATTCAGATACGAATTTGTTTGTGTCTGATCATCTAACACATGTCCCTTGGGTGCAACAGTCTCGCTGGAAAGCCAAAATGACAAAGGAGGGGACTCGTGTGCTGCTGGCACTACTTGCAGCCTTGCTTTGCCAAGCTCAGCTATTGGATATTAACTCTGTGAATAAGATGGTTGGGTCACACTTGGAGCTCGCTGCGCTAATGAAAGGAATTTAAATGGTATCCCAGCATGATGAGGTATTAGATTACGATGCTAGTGTCTATGGATAATGAAATGCTGGCAGGGTGAACTGCATAAATGTACAGGCTGTATTTGATACAGGGTTAAAGGAAGGACTGTGTGTATTCTTGCTGGTTCACATGTGTGTGAGCTTCTTTGCTGTATTTGTTTTCTCCACTCTTGCCCTCTGCGTGTAGAATATTTCCTTGGGTTGAGATGTATTCCGAAACACTAAACCCCATGTGTTGTTCTGGTGGTAAGGTTTTTGTAAATAAGTATATAAAGGCTCTGACCAAAGCTACCATGAAACGAACACTGTAAATCTGTGTCCTTCCCCACTTACCTCTGTATAGTATGAGATCAGAAACAAACGTTACATTTGTAATGCCCATCGTGGGGAAGGTCACTTCTAATTGCCAAACGATAGGTGGACACAATACTGTCCCTCCTGCTCCTTACCCCCTGCTCTTCCTAGATGCTTGATTATGTTGGTTTTGCTCTACTACTTTGAGATATTTATATGTAATCATTCTGCTTAGCTTCTAGCACACCAACGGTTTCCATACAACCAGATGTTTCTGGTGGTTGGGACTGGCCCAACAAACCAGGTATGTATTATAAAAATTCAAGATGTTTAACAAAAATCCCTTAAGGAGCCCTGAGAGATGAGAGGCAGAGGGGAAAATGCTACCAGTGACTACAGAGAACAGGTTCCCTCCTTCTGCTGCTTAGCACTTAGACTAATACAACAAAACTTCAATCAGGATTTTAGTTAGTCTTATCTGAACTGCAGCAGGTATCCTGTACCTGTTGTCCTGGTCTCCCAGTCATCCAGGTGAGGATCTGGCTAAAGTCTACCAAAGTATTTTTGTTAAAAATAAATAAATAAATAAAAAATCTGAGTTTCTTTCCATGAGAAACCAGGGCCTGAAGCAGGACAAGTACTCGGTGAGGGTTGACATAGTTGTGTTTCATTCCAGTGTAGAGTCACGAGAAGGACCTGGGAAGTGCTATGCGTTCCTGGGATGCCACTAAATAGCACGACTCTTTATAATCTTGGGAGAGTATGTATGTCCTACCAAAAGTTGCTTCCTGAAGGCTTCTAGTTCTTAAAATATATCCATTTGTCATAATTACTCTGTCACCGCAGACAGTCTAGGGAATGTTCTCGTTGCTGATCCTAATTGTGAGTGGGTGTGCAACTAGTCTGGGCCAACGCTGAGTTGAGACTGCTTAGGAACCTGACAATAGTACACTGAATTTTAACAGCCGTCTTCTAACATCGTGTGACTGAGCACTGGGTAAGAGATGCACTCATGTAAAATAGGCATAAAAACGGACGGTTTTTCTTTTTTTTTTCTTTTTTTTTCCCGCTGAAGGTGGCCTAGGTGTGGGAAGTAAGTCAGCTGCCACCAGTCCTACAGGATCCCTCCATAGCACTCCCACTCATCAAGCTAAACCCCAAACACTGGATCCATTTGCTGATCTGGGGACACTCGGAGCAAGTTTAACAGGTTTGCATCTCTTATTTTAAAAAAAAAAAACAAAACCAAACC
>VYXH01009748.1:242056-301041 GCA_013397275.1 Burhinus bistriatus | reverse complement strand
AAAAAAAAAAAAACAAAAACCAACACAAAACTACTAGCTCTGTTTTAGAGAAATAGGATGAACAGCCTGGTATGTGACAAAGAAGAGATCTATGGGTCCTCTCAGCCTGCCTGCATGCCAGTGCTGCTTTCAAGCTTTCCCTTCTGCCTGATCTTCTGTAAGCTCTCACGAATCTGCGCTTTTACTGATCCTCCGTCAAAAAAACTGTTAACAACTTGTTGGGACCTTGTAGGCTACATGGATTGTCTCGAAAGTCAAAACAGTCTCTGGCTAAGGATGCTCTGTGTTTCACTCTGACTACAGAACTGTTGCTACAGACCTTGGAGCAGTGCCTGGGAGCAGGATTTGGCTCTTCAAAGCCACTGGGGTCCTTGAGGAATTGTTTCCTTCTAGACTTGACTCATTTCTGTCCTTTGTGAGGAAACCTGTGGAACCTCACTAATCTGCCTCTAATTGGCAGTACTATCTAAAGGTGGAGTCTGAACCCATTTTCATTTGCACCTGGACTGTTTGCTTGACTGCTTAGACAAGCATTTTCTTTTTTTTTTTTAATCTCGGAAAACAATCAGCAAACCCTTGACCCCAGTGTTAAAAAGGCAGATCTGACAAATTACATAAGTTTTCCTTAAAACCCAGCATGTCGGCTTCTCTGACTCTGGTAAATAGATTTTTCTTCCCTTTGTCACTGCCCTCAGCTCTTTGCAAGCCATTGTGGTTTTATCTGATGTTTGTTTTCTCCTTTGCGTCAGTACCAGCATGGTTCTGGAATTAGGTTTCCCAGTTCCCTCTGCTGGATCACTAGCTGCTCTGCAGGAGCAAAATAAAAAGTATGCCAAGACTCATGTCAGAGCCATCGAGGTGCTGTTAAAACATGTATTCTGTAGCAAAGCTATGGAGTTTAAAAACAAATGATTTGGCATCCACAGGATATTTAACCACATTTTTGTTGTTCATGACTAAGTCAAAAGCACTTGATCCAGTTTCCATTACATGTTTCAGAGCTCAAAGTTGACTGTGGGTATTAGTCTCAAATAATAAAACACTAACACTGCGTACTTCCCACCACAAACCAAGCCAGAGGAGCATCCCCTAAAGTAATAAGGTGCTGAAACACACAAACTCTGCGGGATAGTATTACATCAGCACAGCGTAAGGAGATAGTATTTCAACGTACGTTAACCTGATGTTGCCACCGTAGCACACAGCAGCTGTGGATCCCAGTTACCTGCATGTAGCCTTCCCTGCCTTTTCCCAAGGAGCTGCTACTCCAATTCCTGGGCAATCTTCAAAGTCTTTTAAGCAGCTCACAGAGCAGTGACAGGGAAGTTGAAGGGCTTTGCTTGATGTTGCAAAAATAAGTTTGTGGCAGAGCTGAAAATAGAAGCCAGCTGCCTGGGGGATCTTGTTTAGGTTCCCTTTTTGGAAGGCAAGTCCGTACCCTGTTTGCTAATGCCCACCGTCACTCCTTTCCCCATACTCTGCAGGTGGCCCTTCGTTTGCCAGTAAACCGACCACGCCGACAGGCATGGGTGGAGGATTCCCCCCCTCACCGCAGAAACCGTCTCCCCAGCCCATGGGCGGCAGCGGTTGGCAGCAAGGAGCTGGCTACGGCTGGCAGCAGGCACAACCCAAAGCCCAGCCAAGCATGCCTCATGCCTCTCCCCAGAACAAGCCCAATTACAACGTGAGTTTCTCAGCAATGCCGGGAGCACAAAACGAACGTGGAAAAGGACCAGCCAACGTTGGTAAGCTTTTCAGAGTTCAGCATCCAGAAGGTCGGCTCCTTCTAATATTGCTTTAATGCTCAAACACCCTAACAGGTTAGGGTCTGAGCAAGTAAGTCATGCTGACCGTTTGGTGACGTGTAAAGTTCAACACTAGCTGTCTTATCCTAGACTCTAAATCACGCTAGTATTTAGGAAATCCTGGATTCCAAATGGACTTCGATAATAAAAATTCAAAGGCAACATTAGCCTACACGTCTTCTGTGAGAACCCACACACTCATTAACACTGGGAGATCGTTACAGCGATAAGTGTGGGGGGTGGCTTGGATAGAAAAGCATTGCTAAATAAACCTGTATTGTGATAACAACTTCAAATCTTGTTTTTTAAGATTCAAAACCAAAAGTGTCTGCAGATTTCGAAGATCTATTATCTGGTCAAGGTTTTAATGCTCACAAAGACAAGAAGGGCCCCAAAACAATAGCTGAGATGAGAAAAGAAGAAATGGCGAAGGAGATGGACCCTGAAAAACTAAAAGTAAGCAATGTTCTTGTTTATGCTCTTACAATCATTCAGTGTGTCTTTCATTCTCATCATGCTGGAGGCTGCTTGAAATGCTGCTCCTGAAAGCCACCAGCCATCCTGCGTATGAGAGGCAGCTGAGCAAATCTTTCGGGTCATTTAGTGCCAGAAGGTATCCTCCTGTTTTGGTGCTTACTCTAGTGCGCATCCTCCACAGCATCGCTGGATCCAAAGGACCACGTGCTATCTCTCATGCTTGCTTTCCATAAAGTAGGTGTCCAAACTTAATAGCATCATAAAGTGCTGTGCTCCCCATTCCCATCCCAGACAGCAGAGAGCTAGTCTGAGCAGAAAGACAAAGTCATAAACTGTAGGTGTTGGAGAATAACTGGAAGAATCTCGGAATGAGAGATACTACTTAGAAAAAGTGGTAAGTTTGTACGATCTCTGTTCCAAAATAGCTTCTTGCAAATAAACCAGATAAGAGTAGTGACCATCTCTGCCAGTCTTTCTGCCCAACACAGGTTTCGGTGAAATAAGGGATGTTTTCCCCATGATGAGATTGCCTTGCGACAGAAAGTGAGAATGTCTTGCTGTTTGTCCATATCATAAATTTTCATGCCTTCCCTGGAGATGTGAACATCTGTTGGGATAGATTTAAAACTCCAAGGTTACATTTCTGTCCTAAACCAGACTGTGGCAAACAGTGGCTTGCTCAGTGTTACTGTCGGGGCTTCTGGTCTTCCACATCACTCCAGCCCTGATTCTCAGGCACAGCTAATTGAACTAATTCTCTGTCTCATTAATCTTGCCTGCTTTGGAATTCTCTCATCTCTCCTCAATAAATTGCCAAACTACAGGTCTATTATGAAGGGAAGAAAATTCAGTCTGTCCCACCCTTCATTTGAAATATGAAGCCACAAGTTATAATTACAGAAGGTTACAGAGCTGAAAGGAAAAGCCCAAACAAAAACCAAGCAAACTTCTAGAAAACAGAATGAGTGATTTTTTTTTTTTTTTTCAATCTTGTGGAAAGGCTTTAACCTTTGGAAAGTGTGTGCCAGCAACCACGCTGGACATGGACGCCAGCCACTCGTAACCAAGCTGGACAGCTATCAGGCCATCAAGAGCGCAATACTTTTCCCAATTCATAAGCTATACAACTTCAGCGATTCATGCCGTACTACTTAATGCGTACAACATTTTTCCCTCCCACCCCGAGCAAACTGAAGCACCCAGCTGATTCTCCCTTCCCAACACAATTCCCTTCACTCTGATGCATTTACTTTCATTCAGTCACTTCTTCAGCCTGGAACTGTTAAATACGTTTACGCTTTGGTTTTCATGTTTGCTTCCCCAGCTGTAGGCTAAGATGGCAAGCACTAAGGGGGACTAATCATCTAGGAAAGTGGGCTACCTATTGCTTTCTTTGACTGCTGGATTGCAGGTAGCAAATAGGCCCGTGAAGAGAATTGAGGCTTCTGACTTTAGACCTTAAAAGGATTTGTATTGAAGCCAACCTTCAATGAGAGTTTTTGGAAGACTTAGCTCTAGACACGCACAAAAGATACACATCCACAGCAAAGTTCCAGTTGAGCTTATTTTAGGTATGGCATTAAGCTTGCTAAAGAGCCGCACAGTTAAACATTCCATTTATCTTTTGACTATTCCATCTAATGACTGTTCATAAGCGTTACCAACTCTGTGTTTTTAGCAGGGATGTTGCTCAAGCTCACCTTGCAAGCAGGGATATAAAAATTAAAGACAAAGTAGAGACTGAGAAATCTCTTCCAAAGGTTTTCCTAAAGCTTGGAAAGAAATGTAAGATGCTCCTTGGAGTCATTGCTATTCAAATGAAGAAACTTTTTCCTACTGGAATATGTAATGTAAGGCATAAATTGAGACTCTCATTCTCTCCAGGTCCTGGAATGGATTGAAGGGAAGGAGAGAAATATAAGGGCCTTGCTGTCCACAATGCATACAGTCTTATGGGCAGGGGAGACCAAGTGGAAACCTGTTAGTATGGCAGATCTTGTCACGCCAGAGCAAGTGAAGAAGGTCTACCGGCGGGCAGTGCTTGTCGTTCATCCTGACAAGGTAAGGTTCTCCTAGTTTCACGTTCAGAAATTGTTGCTATTTTCTTAATTATAAAGTGTTACATGTAATTGCTTAATTTATTGTTGCAAACAGCTTTGTAGAAAGTAGTAGCTCTTGCCAGTTTCTGAAAGGTGAGAATTCTAACCACTCCCAGTCCTAAGACTGTGCTTGGTACACGCTGTTCCAAGAGATTCAGGTCTTCGGCTTTTGTCACCCTCACTTTGACTCTAAGCCGTACTGGTGGTGAACAACAGTCCAGAATATTGTGCCTGCTAAAGGAGACGAGGCATATGAAAGGACAAGGGTCTTAACCTGATTCTTCCATTTTAGAGGTTTGATTTTTATCTGGTTATCCGGCTTGTGGTCTTGCTGCTTACACTTGCCAACCAGAGTGCAATGACACCATCTGGGAAACCCTATAGTGATGAGGCTTCCACTTGTAAGGAAATGGAGGCCCTGAGAGTTTTGGGGCAGTGGGCAAGGCTTGAGAAGATGTGGGCTGCCCAGAGGCTTGTGGGAATACTGCTTTTATCAAGGAACTGGGTCAGGTGGCAGCTCTTTCCCTTTGGTGCAGGTAAAATGCCTCTTGCAAAGCCTAGATTAATTTTTTTTTCCCTTGGGACTGCAGTGCTTTATCACACTTGAGGGGTTATCAGCTCTGAGGCACAGAAGAGCTGAAGAGCCAAGAAATTCTTAAGCCGTAAACAAGTTAAGCAGCCCTCAACAGTAGCTTGTTCTTGTCGAAGAATAAGGGAAAACCATTCATGGAAAGAGAATAACTGCTTGAGAATCTAACTGCTCAAACGTCAACTTTTTGTAGTCTAATTTAGTAGATGTGTTATGCCTTTTTCTGTTTTTATTCCAGGCTACTGGGCAGCCATATGAACAATATGCAAAGATGATATTTATGGAGCTAAATGATGCCTGGTCAGAATTTGAAAGCCAAGGACAAAAACCTTTGTATTAGGTACTTTCTCAGTCTCCACTACAGACCTGTGCTAGTGCTTATATAGTCTCTTGTCACAAATGTCACAGATCAACCAAACTCTGGCTGGAAATTCAGAAGTTCCGGAAAACTAAGAGCCTAATACTTATCATGAAGAACAAGAGAACGGTTTCCTTATACTTGTACCGAGAATCCTGAGCTCAGAGGAACTCTAGCCGCCTGGCTTGCCATATGAGAGCCATGGGGTTACAGTTTCTTGTAATTTTTATATTTTTCTGTGGATTCAACTGGGGCGAGAGAACACATTCTGGGAAAAGGTGGAAATGTTCTGTCTCCGACACAGTGTAGCTGGTGAATTTCCTACTTTTTTGTGATATGTGATATGGCAACACTTCAGTTGAGTTCAATAACTGGTGGTAAAGCCCAAACTTTGATGTACTTTCTTCCTAGGTTTGGATCAAACTTTATCAAATTTAAGTGCTCAGATGTGATTTAGGCACATTTCTAACAGTCACCATTTGCTGCTTAATTGCTCACATAGTATAGTATGCCTGAATAGAGACCAAGCTGAATCCTGGGTTAGATCAGTGTGGCAGCTGACTGCTGCTTTACGCATTAATACTGTACTTCACCTCGCAGTCCAGCTGTGAAATGTGCAGAAGAAATTCCTCAGCATTATGGAACAAGCGTCTTTTAAAGCAAACAACAAGTAATTGATGTTAAACAGCACCTTGTTGGTTTGTTAAACAGCAGTTCTGGGGGAATAGGGAATTGGGGGGAAGGGTGAATCCACATTTGTAGAAGTGAAGAATGAGCATGTACTGTGTTTCCCATGAAGTTCTCATCAATAGCTTGAAACCATCAAACAAAAGAAATATCGACAAACTAAAACTCTGCTGCAAAGTTTTAGAAACTTCCCAGTCTGTAGGTCACACTTCCCCTCTTGAGGATTCAGAAGGCTTTTTCCAGCCCACTTGTATCACCTCTATGCCTTTATCAGCTCCAGAGCACTTGGCAAAGGCTCTTGGCAGAATGCAACCTGTTGCAACTTCACTTTTCAGACTATGGTGTACAAGCTGTCGTGTAGACATCTGTGGACCAGGTGTGATTTTTGAGGTAAACAGTAAAAATTTATTATCTTAAAAGTTTATATTGGACCAAAGCAATATTAGCATCAGAGATACTTCCTTGTGATAAAGCTGACGCATCTTTCCCAGTTAAAAAAAAAAAATCAAGTCATGCTCTTCGCCCCAAATTCTGGCATTCTCCTTTTGTAGAATACCTAAAGCTAGCCGTTTATTTACCAATGTGTTGTATCTGTACTTGAGCTTTGAAAGGGCAGGTATGTTCAGAAGATGAGCAGGAAATAATTTGTATTTACTGCCTAAGGAACAGGTTGCTATCTGATGCGAGTCTTTAAAGCTGGTGGTTTTTAAAGACAATCCACTTGTTGTTGCACTTATGTTTTCAAGTGGCAAAACCTTTACCGCAAAGACAGTGTGTCAAAGTACATTGCTTTCTGTAAAAAAAAAAAAAAAGTCATCCTTTTGTTGTATTGGTCCATTATTTACTACCATTAATTGAAAATGTGAAACCAACACATAGGCTCCTTTTATATAAAAAGACCTTAAGATAATAGTAACAAACTGGATGTTATTTATTAATGTTTTGATCCAGTATGTGCTTGTCTTATTTAAAGAGATAACTGGAATGTGAATCATGTTCCTGTGATTTGTTGGTTTATTGTTTCTCATTCACATTTGTAGATATTGTGACCTATGCCTATATAATAAAAAGGATCTCATTACTACAATGTACTTTTTTTAATAATGAAAACTACATTAGCTTTGTATCGAGTTTGTCATGGCACATAACTCTGGATACTCATACGTTCACAAGATACAAATCCATCATTAAACTTTATCTACTGAAAGAAACCTTACCCCACTTAAGCTTTGATTACTTCCATCCCTCAAGTTTTTATGGATGCATGAAAGTATTAGGACGTATGTATATCAAAATAGTTAACTAAAAAAATTTTCTTGTCATATCTGGTAGTGACAGAGGTTATCAATGGTCAGGTTTACTGTTTGACTAAATTACTGTAATTTTTGTAAATACAGTATATACTCAATGAAATTGTGACTGGTCTGAAACATTTGTACATACATTAAAAAGCTCAAATTAACATATTCAGGTATCTTTTGTGCTTGTGGGGGAAAAAACCCTCTACCTTCTTGCTTTAAACACAGTTCAAAGTAATTTCTTTGCAAATGCTGGATAAACAACAATCAATCCATGCGTGTTAAATGGAAACGTCTTTTGTCTACAGTGTCTTACATATAAGACTAACCCCTCTGTTGAAACAGAAGATGGTAATTTAACTTGCTTCTACCTTTTGATTGTTTAGACAAGCTAACTCAGATATGTATATATGTATTTATTGTAGGTACAAAACCATTTACATTGGCAGCAGCTGTACCAAGATCATAGAATCACAGAATGGTTTGGGTTGAAGGCACCTTGAAGACCACCTAGTCCCAACCCCCCTGCCATGGACAGGGACACCTCCCACTAGACCAGGTTGCTCCAAGCCCCGTCCAACCTGGCCTTGAACACCTCCAGGGATGGGGCAGCCACAGCTTCTCTGGGCAACCTGGGCCAGTGTCTCACCGCCCTCACAGGCAAGAATNGACCCACGTGCAGGACCTTGCACTTGGCCTTGTTGAACTTCATGAGGCTGGCACAAGCCCACCTCTCCAGCCTGTCCAGGTCCCTCTGGATGGCATCCCTTCCCTCCAGCGTGTCAACTGCTCCACACAGCTTGGTGCCATCAGCAAACTTGCTGAGGGGGCACTCAATCTCACTGTCTAAGATGTAAGTGTGTATTAAAACTTCTAGAGGTGTTTTTTCTTTTTGATGACAGCCAAAGGGTTTGCAGTGTGGGAGGGTACAGTGAAAGGGTCTCCATACTGTTTTCTGTCCACATGCCTCAAAATAAGCCCAGAAATGCCAAGCTTGGCTGCTGCTCGCAACTTGTGACCAGACAACTAGGTTACCATCATACACCAGCTCACGCGATGCTCGGCCAGTATCAACATTGCCTCTTTAAGGTGGTCACTAATGCTGTGCAGTAATTCACAGGTTGACATTCGAGGTGGTTTTCCCAAATTAAGACATTTTGGAAACAGTTGGTCACTTGCTATTCTCACGCTGTTGTGCTTCAGAGACCCAGAGCAGAGCAAGATGGCAAACGTAGCACCTACCAAAATTTTCACGTGCAGCATTTAGTTACCTAAACCTCCCGTTTTAATTAGGAGCCCGTCTTGGCCTGTAATCCGTCAGCTCTAAAGTAATTAAAATTCATCATGAAATTGGAAAAAGTAAGCTGTGTTAGACAAGGTGTGAAAGGAGAAGGCGGCCTGATGGGCTGAGGTGGGAGATATCTAAAGCAAATCTCCCTGGGGAAGGGGTATCCGAAGGGCTGCGCAAAATCTCCCCCAAAAAGGCTGTTCTTGGGTCAAAAATAGGGTCCCAAAAAAATCTAAGGCTTGAAAAATACTGCTCTAAAAAAAAGACGTGCCCTTCTTGGTGCGGATTAGCAGAAGGGCGGGTGATGCAGATCCTGAGAAGGGACTGTATGAGACAAGCGGGCGCCTGGGCCCATTTTTGGGGGTGAAACCCGGGGTTTTGAGAAGTAGCCTGTGAACTGGCAGCGACTGATGGGTGGGGGCTCTTTAAAACTGCATTTATGTATTTAACTCGTGCCTGTGCACACATATATACACATACATTTACACACGCACACGCTATATATAAAGGTACAGAAGTACGTTCGTGCGCCTATACGCCTCGAACACCCGCCCGCAGGCCTGACGGGAGGCAGCGAAGCACCGCCCCGTAACCATGGCGACCGAGCGAGGGTGTGGCCGCCCGGGACTCGCCCCATAGGCGGCCGCTCACGTGACGTAGCACGCGAGGGGGTGGGGTTAAGCGGCCGGTAGGCGGAAGTCGCTCGCCGCCACCTCAGCTCGGCTTCCCTCAGAGCTCCCAACATGGCGGGNGCCAGTACTTGCGTTTCCATTAAAAAAATGACTGAAAACAGCTCTATCCTTGCTCAGGAAAAGCGATGCCATCTTGCTAAACAGTCATTTTTAACCTCGCACAATTCTTACCCTTACTTCCCTGTTTCTTTAAACAACCCTTCTACCACAAGACTCCGACTGGTGTGTCTATTACACTTAAAAATCTGGGTGAAGCTAATGAGAGCTCTCACAGAGAGATGAGTGTGCAAGGGTGTGCCTTTGTGATCGGCGTGCTTATACTCCAGGATCCCTCTAATTTGGGAAGGCTCTTGGTTCCCAGCCCACTTGCGTGCTTTTCCTGTTCCCTGTGCACTGACTGTCGTTTTTGTGGGGCGAGTGGCAGTGTGAGTTCAATCAGCAAGGTGATGCAAATGTCAAATAAATTAACACTTGGTCGTGTGAGAGAGTGGATCCTGCGCTACACGAGGCTGTATGGGTGCTTGTGCCAGTACGCAGGGAAAACAAGGAAGGATTGCCCTTTTGGGTGAAAGCTTGTGATTAAGTCACGTAATCCACTTTTCAAACCATAAAGTAGGATTGCAGCTATTGCAATTATTTTTTTTTTTAAACAAAAGATACTTTTTATTGAAGCACTCACCTAAACTGATGATGTATCTCCTTTTTTCCCCCCTCCCCAGTGTGTACTGGCCTCTGTTTGTCTTAATATTTTACTTCATCTGCCCCATTCCCCACTTCATTGCAAAAAGAGTAAGTGATGACAGTGATGCAGCCAGCAGTGCCTGCAGGGAATTGGCATATTTCTTCACAACTGGAATTGTTGTTTCTGCCTTTGGATTTCCTATAATCCTTGCACGGGTCGAAGCGGTAAGTTCTGCTTGCTAATTTTTATTGTAAGGCACCAGGTACTGAGTATAATCTTTAAGTGCACTGTTGCTGTTTGTAAATCCTGTCTTTAATTTAATTGTTGTGATGTTTCTGGATTCTGATGAAAATAATCACTCTGCTGAAATTTTGTCTGTCTGTGCTGCTTTTTGACCCGAACAAAGGACTTGCATGACTGAAAAGTTTTTAGCTGGGTTTTTTCCAGCTTTGTTTTGGTCCAATACAAGATACTGTTTCCTCTTACATCTCATGCCTCTGTCTCATCACCTTTTGCACCGCTTCTTGCTCCACCTTCCTTATTTTTATCTGAGAATGTCTGCTTTCTCCATTTAGGATGCTGAAAACTTGGTGACTGGAGTGCATTATCTATCAGTTAAAAGATAAAAGGCCAAACTTCTAGAGCTGCCCTTCTGGTTTTCAGAGCATTTCCCAAGCTCATGCTTTGTCCCCTCAAAGTCTGAGGAAATTCTGCTAGCTTCTTTCCCTTTGCTTTCTGAACTGCTCTTCAGTGGTGAGATTTTGTCACATTTGTTTGCAAGGCAAAGAACTCTTTCGTCCCGTCTTCCAAACTACCCAATGATGTTTTTGTGCGTTGAATTGTTTTTCCTCTTCAGTCTTTAAGTTTTGCTTAAAACTTGTGTGCTTTATTTTAATTTCTTTGTAATGCACAATGTCCCTGACACTGCGTTTTTGTTTTTAAGTTGTGGACCTGACAGTAGGCAGAACCAGAAGTGACCACGAGGGGGAACTGTAATTCATAGCTGTGTCTTCCTTGTCGCTTATTTCAGTAAACTTAGTCGGGCAGATGTTAAAGAAAGCTATTTACCTTTAAGACCACGTACTGTTTTCCATGCTTGTTACTGGCATTTATTTTGTTGCATAGCAATTAAAGGAGAGCACTAGTTTCACCAGATTTTTTTCTGTGACTTAGGTATGTTTTAGTGATCTGTACGGCAAGGTAATTATTTTGTTCTAAAACATAGCATTATTATTCTGTCTGTTGAAGTGTTGTATTAGTAATATGAGTGGTTGCTAATTGAATAACTAGTCACATAAATTGAATTATTTTCTGTTTGTCTTTTTTCTTTATGCTTTTAGCACCTTTCTGTAGTATTTTGTTTAGTTTATCTAATGCATATAGATAACTGGCCTGAAGCTATCTTATAAGAACTACTTTGATTGTTTCGTTTCCTTGCATTTCAGATCAAATGGGGAGCCTGTGGTCTGGTGCTGGCTGGCAATGCAGTCATTTTCCTTACTATTTTAGGCTTTTTTCTTGTGTTTGGTAGAGGAGATGACTTTAGCTGGGAACAGTGGTAGGACATCGCTCTGAAGCTGGTAATACTTTACAGCATGTGTCACCATATGTATACTCTGTGTGTGTATATGTGTATATATTATAATGTGTGTGTGCACGCTGAGATGTATGTATGTGCATATGCATGTAGTTTTACGTTATCAGATCATAACATGCTTTTCTAAAATGCATTTCAGCTAAAGGGAAAAGGCCTTTGTGACAGCTGTCTTAATGTATTCAGTAAAAGCTGGAATAACTGTTGCAAACTTGTCCCCAAATAAGTTTACAAAACGTAAGCTGTTTTACTCATTTTTTCACTACATAAGCATTAACTTTTATTTTAATTGCAGTAGTATTGTTGATACATGTGATATTGGTCAGCATGCCTGTTGGGTTTTTTTAACCATGTAATCAAAATAGGCCAATATAAAGATTATCCTACTTGGTATTGTTCAACTTGATTGATCTTTCTGCTCTGATTAGGCATGAATGAGTACTTGGTTTTCATTTGAGTAATTGTAATTTTAGTGTTTTTTCTTGCTAACATCAGAACAAACATAGGTTATGCCAACTCTTTTACTACCTAATGAAAGAAAAAGAAAATAACCCTGGGTAAAAATCCTTTCACTTACGATGTTCATTTAAAAAAATAATTCCTGCCCTAAGATACTCAGGCTTTGTCCCTATTCAACTTAACAATTGGGGTTATATTTTGGGAGTAATATACTTTAATGCCTCTTTAATGCTTAGAGCTGACGTTACTTCTCTTATGAAGAAACAAAAGAAGAAACTACATTGAGGCCACTTACAATCACAGTGTAGTATACAACTCTGTACTCTTACGTCTGAAATGCCTGAATTGCAAAGAAGTGAGTGTTCTGCTGGGTAGGACTTCTTTATCTCCTCAGTACTCATTGCTTTTAAAACATACTTATTCAACTACTATTTTTTTAATTGGTAAGAAGAGATTGTTGTATTAAAACACTATATTTTTTAAACGGCATTATCCTAGTAAACTTTCACATAATCACAATTATAAAAGTAAACTTTATTACTGTTTTGAGTTGCTGAATCCTGCAGATTGTGGACACATGTAGTTTTGTAAACAACCCTAACTCTAGAAGACATTGCAATAATCTGCAAAGGGGTAAAGGAGGAGACACCTTGGTTTAGTCTTTCATAGAAAAATGGACGTAAGAGGTTTCTGCTTTGGGAAGTAAGAAGCTGAATTCCTGCATAGGGTATGTTTTACTATTGCAAGTTCTCTAGACTAGCAGATTGCAAATGAGTATTTTACAGTTGTGTGAGTTAGTTCACAGCTGACTGCTGTCACCCTGTATAGCTATGAGGGACGTTGTATAAGGAAGTAATGGAATCCGCCCCACAAGATGTGGCAGCTTCACCAACGCAGTGCTTTTTGGCCCCTGAGTTGTATGGAACTACTTGTGCTGCTCTCCAGACTCTCTCAATACTCGTGTACTGCAAAATGGTGTCCTGTGGATTGCTGTGCGGAGCAAAGGTTCACAAATGAATGAATGTTACATGAGCGCTCTGATACTGGGTCTTTTATTCATGCTCAGTGCCCTCGAAAAAGGGTACAGAAATCGTTCTGTGGTCCAAGTAATGTAATATCACTTAAGCAGGAATGGAATATCATGTTTCAAAGTGTGTTTTAGTCTGTCATTCTGGTAAAAGAAGAATTAACATTAAATGACAGTTTTTTTCTGGATGTTAATGCTTCATCAAAGACATAGGCAGGAATATACTGGTAAAGATGCTATGCTTAAACAAGTTCTCTTCGGTGTCTCCTTCCTGACTTCAGGTGAAATCTGTTGGATGCTACTGCTTTGTAAAGGACTACTGTGGAGATGATTTGTTCTAATTATGAGCCAGGTTCTTTAGAGTAATCGTGGCTTCCATGTATAAGTCTTGCTTTGATTTTTGAGGAAATTGCTTTTTTTCCTATACCATAGCATTTTTCGTTCAGATTGATGAAGTAAAACAGCAACAATAATACACAGTTTAAGTGCCTGATCCTGTAAATGCCTGAAGTCATTGCTAACAATTCTATTTAACTCCTGTTAAAGTACTCGTGTGCTTGCAGGGTTGGGTTCTTGAGTATTTTAACTCTTTAGAATTTATGTACTGAAAGCTGCAATAGAAGTCTACAAAACTACTCAGTTACTGATGAAATTTTGCTTTCAAGACAGTGGTGTGTGAAAAACAGCTGAGATTAATTTTTCTTTAATTAGAGAATCATTATTTGTAGAATCTGTTCTAGATTGGTTGGTAAATAATGCGGTTGTGGCAGATTTGGATACAGGCAGTAAACATGACAATCTCAACTGAAAAGGGGGACTAGAAAGTGCAGTCTTGAAGAGAGGTTGCTGCTTTGACAAATTATTCTGTTGTGTTGTATTTCTTTGATATTACTGTGGTTGGTGGGTACCTCATGAAATGGCAGGTAAACATTAAATGGAGAAAGTAAGTGCTTTTTTTTTTTTCTTCTTTTCAAGCGGCTACATGCACTAATCCTTAACATGAACTTCATGCAGTTTTCACCATGGACATTTATTTTAAAATGTTTAACTTTAAAAAGTTGTGTTTAACAGCATTTAAATTATGGAAATCTTCCTTGACCTCCTTAAAAGTAAATTTGCTTGAATGAGTCTTCAATATCAAAGAGGTTAAAAAAAAAAAAAGTTTCAGTGCTTTTTTTTTTTTATCAAGAGCTTCACTCATTCACACAAACCTGGTGCTTTGATGGCCAGTACTGGGCATACTGTCACTATCTACCAGTAGCAATTTACTCTGGTTTCTCTGAAATTGTTTTCCTATATGGAAGTGAATACTATGTATCCAAAGTGCCTTAGTTTCGATACTATGCTGATTTTGTGAATGCATATACATGGCAATATCACTATGTTTCATAATCAGGTGAAAATCTGTTACTGCATTTTATAAAGCTTCCTTGTCAACTAATCATGTTTTCTGTAATCCCGAATGCAGTGCAGCTTTTGTAACTTTTGTAAACATGACTTTTATTTTCTGTGATTGCCAGGTTCTTGAAGTGATGAAGTATTAAAACATGGAAATTAAAACATACTCTTCTTTTTGAATTGTCTAATAAAACTGACTTTTTGAATTGTCTAATAAACATATCTGATGCTTAAGTATTTGTCTGTCTTAAATTTCAAGAGGTGACAACAGACTGTCGTGTGAGAGGAAAGATAAGAGAAAACATATCCGGTGGTGCTTTCATAATGGTATAAATGATATAATGAACAAATTTCAGAAGCCATGATCTAATTGCAGTAGGTGGAATT
The DNA here is from genome assembly GCA_013397275.1 of Burhinus bistriatus. NCBI lineage: Eukaryota > Metazoa > Chordata > Aves > Charadriiformes > Burhinidae > Burhinus > Burhinus bistriatus. The sequence goes on along the minus strand of VYXH01009748.1, from coordinate 286,201 downwards.
ACTGTTACAGCATGCATTAGAATGTATTGTAGAGGCCATATTCAAATATGCAGGTAAATTGTCATCATGTATCTCTTATGTACATGGTAAATCTGTGAGCTTTTTAAAGGCGTTCAAAAAAAGATGGTATGTGAGGTAGTACTTGACCTCTTTGACTTTCCTTGCTTCAAGAGAGTCTAGAATAAGAGACATCTGCTCTGTCAGCACTGATGGGCAGGGATGCAGACGGCATCAGAGCTCTCTTTCTTGGTCAGTACACCTGTAGTTAAGTTGGTCAATATATTAAGTGGGTGATTTTGATCCCCCCAGTGCTTGTGAAAAAGAAGCCTGCTCAGTTATTTTAATCAATTTCTGACAGTGCCCACCATCAGGAGAAGGAGGCTATAGCGTCTGAGTTCTGAATAGTTGATGCTTTCTGTTTACAGCAATGATACGAGCATCTGAGCTTTGGAGAAGGTGAGTATACTTGGCGCTTTTGAATCAGTTACTGCTGGCTTTGCCCTGTTTTGCAAAACGACTGTTTGGGATTGCTGTTCTGTGCTGCCTAGCCCAGTGCATGCTTTGCAAATAGATTAACTACAGGCTCTAGGCTTGGTTCCTGAGCTCCCTTATTTAACCTGGTTCTGGATTTGCTAGTATTGTCTGTATGGTATAACTGTTATTTACAAAGTAGAAGAGAAGAGCTGTTCCCTGTCAACTTATACTTAGCAGGAGGGAAAAAATTAAATATGTGTAAGTGTTTCGCACTGGTTTTGTAGTCTGTTTGGTCCTTTAAGAAAGCTGGTAACCTTCCTAACTAGTGATGACTTTGGGTAACTTTTTAAAAAACTTAACAGACTTTAATCCCATAAAATGGATGTAAGCTCATTAATACTCGGGAATTAACCAAACAAACTTGTCCTAGTAAGCCACATGTAGATTTTTATTGTTAAACTGAAAATTATGTAAAGCTCTAAAATGATCTCTCTAACCCTGATCTCAATTGTTAACACAGCATGACTTTTAAGATACTGCATCATTTACTCTGCAGGGATTGTTTCTGATCTGTGATAATGGCTGAAAAGACTATTTCATTAAGCTGGATGCACACCAGGTACTAATGAGTAATTGATTTTTTTAAGTGGCCCCTGCAAATACATGACCAGTATGTACTAGAGGGCTTTACAGGGAAGTGTCTCTTGATAAAACATGTAAGCAAGCATTGACTGGTGAATTGTGATTAAATTTTAAAGATCAGCTGGACACTCTTAGAGAAACATTTTCTCCAATGGCCTGTTCCTATATTTATCTCTTGCTTTATTGTTTTGCTTTTTATGTTGAGGTTTATTTCAGCTGTGTCTCTGGGTTCTTTTCAAAAACTGGTTACAGTTGCTTATTCCCCATGACTAGCACTTCAGCTGGAGGTACTTTGCTTATTTTTTTGGAATTACTACTTCCCATAAATTTGTTCTAGTTTTTAACAAGTATTCTGGATGCTTCTTTCTAATGGCTCATTTTAAATGGCCTGGTTGATTGTTCCCTGCTTCCTCTCCCATGAGACAGATCATCCCTTGTCTGCCCGTGCAGATGGCTTGCTTCCTGCTGGCCCTCAACACTTGGAGGTCCTTATGGCCATCTATGAGGCAGATGCTCCTGGGGAGAGCCCAGGGATTATAAAAACATATTATTTCCCCCTAGAAAATCCATTGATGATAGGAGGTAGATTGTTTTCAAAGTGAGACTAAAGCTATGGCTTTGTTTAATAAAGTAATTTATGTATAATAAACATAATTGTACAAAATTGCACATAATACAGTCTTGCTTTGGAGGCTTTGAATATAGGGGAGACTTCTTCCTGTGAAACATGCTTATAATATTACTGCCTATTAAAATGAAGGATTTCAAGGATGTAGTTACAGCAGTCCTCCCAGGTGGTGTGATATGAAACCCTCATATTTTGTTAGTTAGCTGTTTGCCTGATAGCAGCTGAACTGGTATTCAGTGGTGGAAGTTGCCTGTGTTATATTGTATTTTTAATTGTGTGTTTTCCTGGGGAACGCTTGTAAAATTAACTGCTTTTTGTGGAGTTTAAAGAAAACCAAACACCACCACCCCACCCCACCCCCACCCCCAAAACCACCAAAATCATATTCAAGTTCAAGTTGTATATAGTTCATGTGAAACCCTTAAGTGGAGAATAGAGTTCTGAGGCTCAAACAGGGCTCAAGGCAAAAAGGGATGTTGATGTCTCCTGGTAGGTCCAGGAGGTCAGGTGGGGCTATCGATGTCTGTGAATTTTGTTTTTATCACCTGCTTTGAGCTTCATTTTCCAGTATACTGGCTAAGTCGCTTTCATTTTCTTGGTCAATATGAATAAATGACAGATGCTGCTTGGATGTTTTTGTTTGCTTGAGGATTTGGGGAGAAGTTAAACAGTACTTATCGCACTTTACAAAGCATATGCTTGGAGTAAGAGGATTGATTGTGACATTTATGTTTTGCTTACCCTTTGTTGTGGCGGTTTGATCTGGCCTTGTGATTTTGTTATTCATTTAATTCCTGCCTAAGACTGGTATTTCGCAATATAATAGGAGCCTTTGTTACCAGTCTTCCCTCTTGAGGAGGAAAAAAAAAAAAAAGCCTTTACACAGCATAGAAACAAAAGCTGCAATAGTTGTAACTTACTGGCTACTGACCAAGTTCTCCCCTTTTGAAGCTGGTGGGACTTTGCTGTTGGGGTCAGTGGGGCGGGGAAGGAGGGATGAAAGAGGCCTGATCCCATTAGATGCTGAAACCCTTCGTGTCTGAGGGCAATCTGTGAGTCTGCTTATGAGTCACTTCTACGGAACAGACTGTCCATCTTCTCTGAGTGTCTGTTTCTTCTGGCTGTGCTACACAGGATATGGGGGTGATGTTGGCTACAAAAATCCATATGCCTGTATTTCAACAGCGGGCACTTGACGCCAGGAGAGGATTTAACAGCTTGTCCTTGTTTCTAGTAACATGGCTCAGTGTCACCCTGCATAGCCAATCTTTCTTTGGTATTCTGGTTTTTTTCTGATTAAATAAATGCTAATGATGCAATGAGACATTAGGATGTCTTAATTCCATGGTGGTAAAACAATTTCCCATATNTATTTTATTATTAATATTTCATTAAAGTAGTTTAGTTCCTTCTAAACTCGTAAGTCTCTTCTCTCTCTATCCCTCCTCCCTTTGGAAAGAGAGGTGGAGGAAGGCATCTGCCATTCCATCTGATTGGACCAATCCAGCCCAAACCACAACATAAGTCTTGAAAGAGAACTCTGCTCTTAGTTTAATTTTAAAATATTAAGAAATGCAGAATATTTCTTGTATGCATGCATAAACTAAGTTTTACCTTTTTGAATTGGGTAATACAAAATAATATACCTTAGGCAGTCCAGAGCACGTTCTGTCTTCTATTCATTCCTTCAAAGAAGATTGCGTTCTTAACAAATATTTTGCTGTTCAATTAAAATCTACAGCAGAAAATATATTCGTTTCCAAGGATCTTTTAATCGGTAGACAGATCCTCATTAGAAACAGTTTCAAAATGCAGTGTCTTTCTGGTAGTCTCATAGGTGAGCGACATGTAAAGTTAATTAGGATTCAGCAAATATCCTCAGTTAGGATTCAAATTATTGAAACCCCTTTAGAAACCTAAAGATTGATGCAGGTGTCTCTTTATCCCTGTCCTCTTTTGCAGTGGTTGTATCCCATCATTAGTGTTGTCTCTTCAGCTTTCTTTAGTCCTTTTCCCCCAGGGCCCAGCCCTGCAAGGGAAGTACAGAAGGTCCCAGCTCCAAGTAGGTGTTGAGCTGCAGCTCTGTCCTGGCTCCAGCCCTCATCCTAACTCTTGGGGTTCCTCAGAAGGCCCTGGGGTCCCTTACCTAACCCTAGCCACCTAGGAGATCCCCTCCCTGTTCCACATGTGCCTTTAGCTACAGTTCCATTGAAAACCAATCAAGCAAAACCAACCCAAAGCAACCTTCCCCCAACTGCTGGCAGCTCCAGGTTCTCCAGAATAAGAGAGTGAATTTTAAACTCCCACAGTCAGTAATTGCAACCAGTCCTTGCTTCCATGCCCTGATGGGACTCGGCTATTGTCAGCTCCGGGTGTCACAAGAAGCTGAGCCAAAAGCAAGTCATACGTTCAAAACAACAAACGCTGATTTATGGATAGTATTAACAAGATGGAAAGACGTCTGAGCAGGCAAGTGGCAATTGAGAAAGAACTATGTCATAAAATTCTAATTGGTTCTGGATGTGAATCAATGGCTCTGACTTCCCATTTCTAATTATTTAAAATTTGTGTTTAACAGAAAGAGGCTAAAAATACTCAGTGCTCTTCTGTAATAACTGACTTTCTCAGATACAGCAAGAAACCATTCTGAGATGACAGTTTCTTTAACCAGAGAGAAACAGCTTGGGCAATTATATTCCTCCTTTTGAGCGCTATTGTCTTGATTATACTTGCCCTATTTTCCCTCATTTGCCTTTTGGTGTCTTTGCTACTAAAGTCAGGATTTGTTGTATAACTTGCTATAGCAACATGCATATAAAAAAAAAAAACAAACAATTTTTTTTTTTAGCACAACCTCGTTTAAGGAAAAATGTGAGTTTGCATTTTGTAACTACAACACTGGCTAACTTTTAAAACATCTTGTCTATCCAAGGTGGATACTTGGTCTTGAATTTGAGAGCTGCACAACAGTTTGTGTTGAGGTGCTGAATGCCAGCTCCTGTTGTTGTAGTCACTTTTCTGTCAAATGCATTAATGAACCAGAGGGCTTGGGTAGAAGGACAAAGTTTGTTCTCCAGGAGGTCCCTTGGGATGTAATGAGGATTATCCAGAGCCTCTTTTTAGATGTGGTAAGACTAAGCAGAACAGATGTATGGATAGCCTTGAGATCGAGTCCTTATTTTCAGAGAAATTAGCAGATGCTTTTCAATAATGTGCTTTTTGAGCATCACGTATTGATACATGATATAAATCCAGCATGACTAGATAACACCAGTAAGCACTATACCAGGATGCATTTCATTAACCTTACTCCAGTACAACTGGCACAGCAGAAGTATCTAGATTATATCCCTGATTTGCCCCTGTGTAGCAAAAAATTTTGTTAGAAGTTTACCATTTATCTTCACTTAAAAGCTTAACCGAAAATCCCCTAAAAATCAGCAGAAAGCCTCCTGGTGGTTTTGGTGAGATCCTGGCAGGAACGGTTTTACAAACAGATTTCCAAAACCGCTTCCACCTCTGGGATTCGAGTACTGAGTTTGCCACAAAATATCTGATAACCAAAGTCCAGCCTTGCGTTTTTCTAGCAGCATGTAAAGGTATAGTTGTACAGACACAGCTGGGACATATCATGGTAATGGGGGAAAAATGGTAGCTCTCTGGGACAATTCCTTTTAAATGTACATACATATTCATATATATATATTCATATACTCTCATGTCGACTTTTGTAGGTATAATTTCTTTCTAAAACGTAGAATATTATGCATAATGGCTCCAGGATGAGGAAAGAGTCCACTCTTTCACTATGACAGAACTCAGATTTGAACAAAATGTCTGACCGAAAATAAAATCATAGTGTGTACATTAAAAAGAAGAATCTGTTTTCCTGCAGCAAGTCACCTGAAAGACTGGAGAAAAAAAAATAAAAAATCTTTGGAAGACCTTTTCTCTTGCAAGTCAGAGAGTTGTCTGGGGATTGAATTGGACTCAACGATAGTGGTAGATTGATCATTAACTAGTGAGAGGATTCCAGTATAAATAAATAAGTCAATAGTGTTCTTCTCCGAGCTTGATTCAGCTCCCATTGAAATCCCTGGGTTTTGGGTTAGGCCCGAATTGTCCATTCCTTTAGTGAGCAGTACATAGTTTGGTACCTCTATAGTTCAATGTAATTTTAGTGGAAGTCTTTCCATTTAACTTAAAAGAAAGAGTGCAGCTGAAGTCGATTAATGTCAGGTGTGGTGGCTTTTGAGAAGGCAGAATGTGATGGGAGTGCAGTGCAAATGCAAAGGGAGTGGTTCCTCATGGGGCAGCTCCACCCGAGACCATCAGTAGCTGTGATGCTACGCTGGTATCTACAGACAGGTTAAAGTCTACTGTTTTTCTTAAGATGTGGCACTGACATTTCTGATTATTTTAAAAAAAAAAAAATTCACAGATGATTGTAATTGGGCTGTAATTTATTACCTGTCTTTTTACAGTAAATTCCTTGTGCTAAATCTTAAAGGCTTTGTTAATAATTTTTAAAAGAGTTTTAAAACAAACTTTTCCACAAGCTCTGATTTGGCATATTTGGACATCTTTTAATATTCTATTTTAAATATAACTTACTCATGTCCTAAGCTCTGTACAGAATGGAAGGATTTTTATTAAATATAAAAACTTAATGTCTGCTTTGTAATTCTTGAAAGTATATGCTCTAGCAGTGGTTATGATTTACTGTGTTTCACTGTGTGAAGTTTGTTCAAAAGTGGTTTCTCAAACTTTGTGGGCTGTCAGGTATGTTTAAATTGCATGCCTCTTCGATTTGGTATGGAAAATGGCCCAATTACCTTAATTTTAGTTTCATCTTCCGTTTATACAGTGAATGCTTCTGACAAGAGATGGAAGTCATAGTTAATGACAGCACTGATATCTGTGCATGCTCCTTTTTCTTTAGCAACAAGAATAATTACACCTATAGACAGGAATAAACATAAAGTCAGTTTTGGTGGGTCATTTACAAATAGATCCTGAACTTTCTGATTCTTTGTAATAGGGTCTGTATAAGTAAATCAAAGGGTAATACCATCATTCTTCCATCTGCTTGTCTGACATTTAAGTGCCCGTTTTTATTGTACACAACTCTTCTCAGTTATGGCGTAAGGTATTATAAGTTACTGAAGCTAATTGTATTCTCTTCACTAAATCTCGTCTGTAATGTGCAGGTAATGAGGAAGTCTGTAGGTAAACGCATTATGAGAGTCAGTCAATACGTGTTTTCCTGTAGCGCTTTTAGTAATCACATTAACTTGACAGCATTTCCCTGGCCTTCTGAAAACTTTTAAATTGCAGTAATAGGCCATTCGTTATTACTGTATTTTTATTTGGAGACTGAGTGTGGGAACAGGATTTAGGCTATTTTTTTCCCATTTAAACATCAAAACTTCCTAGCCAAAATGCAACCTTTTGAAGGTAGTTTTATTAATCATGTTCAATAGTCAATTTTCTCTCTCCCTAACCCACGTACAAAGAAACTGGAGTGTTGGAAATGAAAAGTGGTGGAGGGGAAAGACAACTGATGCTTAGCTGGGGTTATCCGTGGGTGCCACAGTATTAGCAGCCACTCAGACGTCCTGCAGTCAGACGCGTGATGGAATAGTGCTGCATTAAATATGACCTTTCTGAAGGGAAAACCTGTCTGAACTGACTAATCAAATTAGATTTGTGCTTGACACACTTCAAGTGGAGACCTTTTGGCTAAAATACCTAATCAATAAGGGAGAATCTTGAGGTTTGGAGATGCAGAGTACCTCTAAATGTGAAAAACAAAGGACTATGACATTTTAAACCGGCTGCAAGGCATGGGGTGCAAGTGAAAGACTGGAGGATGTTCTGTACCTGAATCTGCTCTTCTGCTCTAATCTAGTCTTGTATGAACAGCTCTGGTCCACATACAGTCCGGCATTTTTGTCTGTGTGTGGAAGGACTGCAATTCATACCTGCTCTCCTTGTGATCCACGTTTCCAGGTTCACTGGTGTTTGCATGGGTCCTTGCCAACAGAAACCGGCGTGAGAGGGCTGACTCCTTCCCTGCTCATTCTTCTTGTCTTCTCCAGCATCGGCAGCGGCTTAGCCTTTACCTCCTCGTGCAGAAGCAAGAGCACTTGGCAAAGGGAGGTAGTACTGAGGGAACATTTCCCATGTGGAGTTCATGTGGGAATGAAACATGCCATACAGATCACTTCCCTCCCCACAAGCCTCCCTCCATGCGTCAGCGTGCTCTGAGCCTGGTCCACATGACCCTGAAAACTGGGGTTGCTGCAATAGGAACCAGCTGTCCAAGTCAGTGCTTGTTGGCCTGGTGCCCATGCCTCACTGCTTCAACTTCTTTTGCCAAGTATAGAGGGCAAAATTTTCAAAATCCAGTGTCACAGCCAGAAGTGCTCTCACCAGCCTCGAAGTACGAGGGTATAGCACCCTTCCTGCTGGCGGTGGGTAGATGGTTCCTGCTGATAGCTTGAGCCCCTTCACAGGGACTTCACCCCATCCTTTTGTTGGGGCTCTGTCTCCTTCTTGACCCTTTCCCTCATATCAGAATCCCATGGTCTTCCCTTCGGTCGCACCTCCTCTGTGCCAGAGCTATCTGTACACATCATTTCCGCCCTGGCGGGGTCCATCTGCTTGTCGTTCTTGCTTCTTCCCGTATCTGGCCCTTCCTAGCCCATTTCTTCCCTGTCTTCTCACCACACGCTCTTTCTATACCTTTGTATTTTTTTTCTCATGCTGTGTTCCCATGCTGTGTCTTCCTTCTCACCCGTTATTGTTTATCTAGAAAATAAGTCATGCAGAATATCAACATCTCAGCATAGAAGGGGGTCCACCCATTCCTCACTTTTTTTACACTGCATTTTTCTGATTTTCTTCCAAAACTATTGGCCACTTATGTTGGAATACTCCCTGATGTTTTGAAGTTGTCAGATCTGGCTTTGAAAAGTTACTGAGACAGAAACATCTTCACTGCTGCACACAATGTCTCAGCAACCCAGTGCATCTGTTTTTGCGATGCATGTAAGATGTGCTTTCTTAATAGGTCTTGATCACAGTGCATCTTAATATGGATGAAATACTGCCAGATTTTGGAGACTGAGACCCAGATCCTCAACGGTAGATGCCAAATTCCCCCTGAAATTAGTGCCTAAAGATGTGGTTTGGAGCAACACTGAAAAACTAATAGCTGAAAACTGGACACGGTATACTAGAACTTCACTTGATATTTAGGTAAAATAATCTGAGTTTTAGATTTCTTCATTGTTGCAGCTACTTTGCGGCAAATTACACAATTTTCTAGAAGTTAGGAGGAAAAAGCATGTTCTCAGTAAAGACTCCATTATGAAACAGATCCAAAGAAGATTCTAAGGCTGAGATAGCTCAGCAAAGGGCTGCTGCCAAAAAGCCCCTTGAAATTAATTAATAGTTACTTGACAAACCACTCAAAATAGCAATTATTGCTGAACTGGAGCAGCAAACATGGGATGGTGCTTTTAAGACACCTGGTATCTTCAGCGAGTTGAATTCCTGTGCAAACCGAGTCGTATGTAACAACGGGAACATGATATGTTGGGCTGCACATCGCATCGTGCTCGCTGGTGTGTTGAAGATGAGTTCTGCTTGCTCTCAAAACACAGCATATTCATCTTGGCATCATTAAATGCTCTGCAGCTATTCCTGGGATTTTTAACCATATTCTAGAGGCAATTATGATCAGAAGTAGGTATTACTGATAGGTCATGAATGCATGCAGTGTTTGTACCAGCAGTTCATATATTGCGATGATCTCCATTTACTTTTGACCCTGACGCTCGGAAGCAATGCACCCATTCCAAATGCAGAGCAATGAAGTCCTTTCCGTGTACAGTATATTCTAGGCATGTAGGTATATTCACAGAGTCCCCAGGCAGTTTACAGTTTAATCACTGCATTTACATGGTGTTAACTCAATATTGTACAAGTCACATAAACCAGTTGGATTCCACCTGGAGGAACTTACGGGTTCAAAGACTCCACACTGCAACAGTCCATCTGCACACTCAAAATTCTAGTTAATCTCTTGCTCCTTCTTTGATACGCTTCTGTCTAATGCCAATTTAGGCAGAGGTGTTCTTCCTTCATACTCTGGTGCTACATGAGGGGTAGAAACTGATTTTGGAGAACACAAATGTTGAGGCAGTCTTTGACTAAGCAGTTGGGAGTCACAGCTACCAGGCTAGAGAAGATCTGTGCACAGCGTGCCTTGGAGGAGGTAACATGTAGGGGGTGGGAGAAGAGGCAGAATTAAGACTGACCTCGTGGGCAGAGGCACTGTGGCCTTGCAGACACCTACAGGACAGGAGATGAGTTGATGGGACTGGCTGGAGTCATATGAGACTAATGACACAACATGTCTTGATGAATTAGGAATTGGTTTGGTTATGAATTGCCAGTGTGGTTCTGTGGCTTCTGTTTTGCAGGATAAAGTCTGATATGTGGTTCATGAAAGCACTGGCTACTCTTAAAGTACAGGAAATATTAACAAAGGGATTCTAATGACAAATAGAATGTAAATATGAAATGATGGTCAGATCCTTTCAGTCTTCACGTGCACTGATGTGAAAGTGGTTTCAGTCTCTGGAGGTTTGGTACTCTTGGATAGTGGCATGTCCAGAATCTCTGCTCCAGTTACATTTGTCAAATAACATTGTTGGATGCGCTTCTTTTCTGGACTGCCTTTTTTGTCCTCTTGTAGAAAGGCCTCTTAAACTATAGTGGATGGGCATATGATCCTTTCCTTTTTTAGAGAAGAATTATGCACCTGAAAAGAGCTATGAAAGACATGTGTGACATTCTCTCCTATTTAGGAATTTTTTTCCCTTTTGGGATGGTGGGACAAGGTGGGTGAGGATACTTGCACTCGTTCTCTAATTTCCTCTGCTTTCATGAAAAAAACAGTGGCATTTTCATTTATTGTGGGCTTGAAGTAGATGGGGTTTCTATTTTGTGTTGGATGAAACTCATCACTGACACATATATATTTGAAGTAAAATGCTGTTTCCATAGCCAAAACCACAAAAGTGACCTCCATTTGGATTAGACCACTGTTTCGTTCTGTATTTTCTCTCTGCAGTATAAAGTGCATGAACGTCACACTAAGCAACGTGCTATACTTCTGCCAGGTTTAGAAATGTTTAACTTGCTAAAAGGCCTAGATTTTTTTCATTAAGTTTCTCAAAATACTTTCTCATTTTCTCCACCATTTATCTCTCTTGCCAGTTACGTTCTGTGAACTCATATCCTCTGTGCTAGATGACACACTTGAGAAACTCAGATTAGTGCCAGGTTTTATAAAGCGCTTCTGGAGATAGATTTCCACCACCACCTCCTTAGGGAAAAAGTAGTGGTGTTTACTTTCTTTTCACTGAAATGTAGTTGAGCAGAGCTCTCATCCTGGCAGGGATTATGGGGATAATAGACTAAACAATGCTTCTCTTCTGAACCAAAAGCAAATCACGTTTTTTTCCATGGTTATGATATCAGCAAAGAGTGACTTTAGCTGACCAGCAGTCTTTTGGCTGTGCTACAGTCCCATTCATGCACATTTTCACTACAGTCTGAATTGAGTGTATGTACATCAGGACGGAAAATGGAAGGAAAAAGCAAGTCAACCCATTGGAGAGGTGTCTGATAGCTCTATGTAAGTTACCTTCACTTTTTCCATTATCCTCTGCTCTCTATATTTTCTAGCTGCTAATTCCTGTTAGGTAAATGCACGATCAAGAATTGGAATCAAGAACCCTGGCTAAAGCAGTAATGATATTTTACTCTGTCAAGCTGCATTTTTTTTTTTAGTCCCTTTATTTGATCCACTCCCTTCCCCCAAAACACATTTCCCTAGTAAGTGTTTAAGCACATCTTTGCAGAGGGGAGAAATCATGGAGGATCTCATTCTGCTGCTGTAGGTTGGAAACATACTAATGCTGTAAGATGAAGAGTTCAGAGAGGGAAATCAATGCGTAAGAACATGTGGAGGGCTTGTTTCTGTTTTCCTCACCATAGGGACACATGAGAGGAAGCCTTCAATAGTTGCTTTTATTGTAACTTGATCGTTCCTTTGTACTGTCAGTCTTGATTCCTGCCCGTAATGATACGCGCTACGGAAAGGTGCAGCTATAGGCACCTCTTCTCTAGTATTGTATGTCCTTGTTTCATTTCCTCATCTGCCAAAGGGGTGTGTGTGTGTCACATTTTGCTATCTAAATATCTTGCTTCTGTAGAGTTAGAACAGAGTTTAACCATGCCAGCTTGCATCAATAAGACCTCATGGAGAGCCTAAGAGGTCTTCCAGCACTAAATCAGGACACTGCAAGCTTAGGAGCGTTCTGCCAGTGGAGGGGATCCCCAAGAACAAAGCTGGCTGAGCAAGGTTGTCTATGTTCTGTGTCTTGTGATTACTCACTGTAACGTTCATAAAGTAAACTGATAGGGATGCAGGGGTGCAAATACAGCAGATGTACAGAAGCACTTGAAAATGATAACAAATCAACTGATAAGAGGCTGGGACAACAGTGGAAACGACAGCAGAGGCAAAGCTCAGAATGGGCCATGTTGCTTTGCTATTCTCATAGGCTAAAATAAAAGCTACAGAGGAGAAGACTATTTGTCCAAAGAAATAATAATCTGTCATTTTACCATGATTCCTACAAAAGGAAACTAAATTACAGAAGGACTAGAAAAGCAAGATTTGTCTTATTTCCCTATACTGCAGTTTTCTTTCTACATACATTCTCCTTGTTCTCCCTGGAACCAGGTTTCACGTTCCCACACACAGGGCTTAGTCATTTAAAAGAAAATTAGATCAAACGTATTTTAATTTATAATCTGAGAAGTAAAGTAATTAGAGAAAAAGACAATTTATTAGAAAACAGGTTTGTCGTTTAAAATATTGCAGAAGTGAAGGACAAAGGTTAACGCAGCAGATTGGTTTTTCTGTATCTCAGAAGCAGCTTAAGTACAACCTATGATGTAAATGTTACTATAGTAACTAGTGTATTTATTTAAAAGCCCAGTAAATGGGCATATCAAACCCATATAAATTGTCAAAATGTAAGTTAAACTGCAGAGCCTGCTAGTTGAAGGAACACTTTTTTTGGCAAACTTGTCTTTTTGCTGCAATTTTTCTCCCCAAATGCACTCAGTATTTTCTTCTTGTGAAATTGCATTTTGGCACTCAGGAAATAGGCTTCACTAATGGTGACAGCACTAATGACCTGGGACCTCTCATGCAGCCACATGAAGGCTTAAAAAAGCATGAAAATCCCTTCTAGTGAATTTTCTCTAGACCATTGCCTTCTGCCTCCCTTGAAAGCTTATTCCTAACAGCTAGAGTTACCTAACTATAAAAAGAATTAAGAATATGTTATGAAATATCATATATTCCTCCCTCCTGTTCCACTGATTCAGCTGAACAGGAGAGAGGTGTCCCTTGAGAAGCCAAGTGTGTTTAGTGCCGCTCTGTTTTGCTCTTTTCCTTCCTCCCGCTCCATCTGAGCAGCCGCTGTGACTCTGTGCCCCCCCTGACCCTGTGCTGGCCACAGCCAGGGCTGCCATCGGAGCTGACTGTCCCCTGAGCTGTCAGCTCTGCTCTCTCAAATTTGCATTGTATGCTTTGATTATAAAGTGATTACAGATTTGCATAAATGAAGAGTTGTATCTTAAGAATATCAAGGATATGTGCTTTTTGTGTTGATCTTTTCCATTTTGAAAACTTCCCTGTGCTTGCTAGCATAAGCTCATGTTAGTTGTTTGCTTAAAAGATGAATGAGCGGGTCCTTGCTGATTAACCTGTTGGTATTACATACTTTGTGTTGGACAGTGAGGCTTTTGTGACTAGACCATTGATGTGTTTAAGTTTGATTGCCAGGAGGAAACCCATGTTGTGCTGTATTTGTAGTTTGTTTCCTAAAAGTTCATGCACAGAAGCATTTGGGTACGTCACAAGCTTAGCAGGTTCTTGCAAAGAGGCTGGGATACAACCTTTGCATCTGCCAGCTCTCAGTTCTCAGAGGGGTTTTGACACCCTTCAGGCTTTAAACATGTGGGGTATGTCCTGCAGGGTTCCTGTCTTCTGGGAAGGATGGGATTTGGGGAAGGAGATGTGAAGGGAACAAGTCTCCTAGATAAGCTTTTAGAATGGTTGCCAACAGGGTCTGAGCCCCCAGGGAGGCTGAAGGAAAAGTCATAGAATCATAGAATCATTTAGGTTGGAAAAGACCTTTAAGATCATCCAGTCCAACCATTGACCCTACTCTACCAGGTCTGCCACTAAACCATGTCTCTAAGCACCACATCTACACGACTTTTAAACACATCTAGGGATGGTGACTCGACCACCTCCCTGGGCAGCCTGTTCCAATGTTTGATAACTCTTTCAGTGAAAAATCTTTTCCTAATGTCCAGCCTAAACCTCCCCTGGTGCAACTTGAACCTGTTTCCTCTTGTCCTATCGCTAGTTACTTGGGAGAAGAGACCAGCGCCCATCTCAACCTCCTTTCAGGGAGTTTTAAGTCCAGTAGTTTCCAGTCCTAACAAAGGACTGGAAAGGTTGAGAGCCAAGAGGGAGGAGCAAATGGGTGCGAAGCCTGTTTATAAATGGAAAGAACTAGCTTGAAGCTAGGGAAGGGGGCTCAAATATATTGTAAGACTGTCACCTGGGGAGAGAGGGCAGTAGCAACCAGAAAACTGGAGAATCTGGATGCAACCCACCCGGCGAGGACAGAGAGGGAAATGCTCTTACGCAGCTTGTAATGAGATGGAGGGAGACGGAGATGCTTCTCTACATAGGAAGAGAGCACGGTACAGTGCACCGTGCTATCTGGTTAGATTCCTGGCTATGACAAGGAGAAAAATTACATGCATAGTACCTATAATCTGACTTAGCCTATAGAAAAATCAATGTTACTGTGCAACAGTGCATCGGGTTATGATGTAGATGCAGCTTAAGTCTCGCTTGCTGTCAGCGGTCATCTTTCTCAAGCTGTTAGGTAAAACTCTGTTTTGATAATGCTGATAAGCTGAGATCAGGACTCACTGTGATGAGCAATGAATGAGTGTTTCCAAGGGAAATCACTTGCCCTGAGCAGATTATACTTTAACAGACAAGATGAGAAGAATTGCCAGTATTACTGATGAACACCCGATGGGCTGAGACCAGTTCCAGTGACCCACTCATGATCAAACGGATCAAATCTACACAAACATGGTGCAAGTAGTGGCGGCCTTGGCTGACAAGTCCATATGGCCAGCGGGATGCCATGCAAATTTACAGTGTTGGTCCAGGACCACCACAGACCTGTTCTCCTCGGGCTGCCCTTGAGGCAGTAGTCTCAGCTTGCAGAGCCACAGTTGCTCTCCAACGCTTACAAGACCAGTTAGCATGGCCAGAGCCGGCCTTTCGGGCTATGCTCAGGCTCTCCTGCCAGTGAGCAATCACAGCTACAAACTCAACTTAAACCTTGTACCCTTGGCTGCCTTAGGAAAAACCTGTCTTCAAGGTAACGTATAACATCAAATGCATCTCTGCACGTGTACAGATAGAGGAATGCATTCATAAGAATATTTAGGTTTTTGGTTTTAATTGCTTTACCAGTTATTTTTTTAAAAGCATATATTGACTAAGTTGTCATTAATTTTTCTTGATGATGAGATACAACTCCCACAGGATGACGGGATCACTGGGTATTTAAGGTTAGAAGGGACCTCAGGAACTCTCTAGAACAACCTTCTGCTCAAGCAGAGCTAGCTGTGAGGTGAGGCCAGGTGGCTCAGGCCTTTATCCATCTGGTCTTGAAAACCTCCAAGGATGGAGACTGCTCTTCCTGTTTCACTGCTTGCCTGTCCTCATGGGGAAAAAGTTTTTATTTCTGTCATTTCTGAACCCTCTCAATTCAATTTATGCCTGTTGTCTCTTGTCTTCTGACCATGCACCACGCTGAAGAGACTGGTTCTGTCTTCTTGATAACCTCCCCATAAGAATTTGTGCACTACTTGCCAATTTGTGAACAAGTTTGGCACTGATGCATCCAGAAGATGACATGTTTTTCCTGCAAAAATGCCTGCAGTTCATAAGTATTTTTAGGATTTTAGTATTGTTTGTGTTTCAGACAGACTAATTTGGTAAACTCCGAGATGGTTAACGAAAGTAATGTGGAAGCTTAAAAGCACATGGAAACATAAAAATCTAGAAACCTGATGTGTCTATTGACTTGAATTATTAATGTGTGGAAAAAAAGCATGAAGCAAAAGTGGGCAATTTGTCACATATGAATCAAACTTTTTACACTTCTCTCATGAATAATTTTCAAAGTCTCTTATCCTCAGAGAATTATCAGCTTTGTGTAATTTCTATCTGTCTGACTCACTGAATTACTTCATCCTCTGCAATTATCTTGCCTCAAAAACTTCCATTTAAGATGGTGATAGTAGTTTATATCACAATCTACATATATTTAGGTCTCTCTCCAGCTTTTTCCTCTATATATTAGGAATGAAATATTTGAATATACACATTTCTGAGCATCTAGAATATGCAGCTGAGCATAAATATCCTGAGGACAGCACTTCTTACACTAGCCTGGCAGTGGTTTCTTCCCTTCGCTTCTGTGTGTTTCCATCGGGTGCTTAGCAACGTGCCACTAGATTCAGTATGGACTGCCACATCCATCTTGGGACACTGACCTCCTTCAGCCAGGGTGGGAATACTTGTGCTAGCGGAACTATAGTTAAAAGCCAAACAGTTCTAAATCAAAGCTCTGTTGAAAGCTTTGTTGGAGAGGGATGTTTTACAAGGACATGTAGTGATAGGACGAGGGGTAATGGCTTCAAATGCGAAGAGGGCAGATTTAGATGAGATAGTAGGAAAAAATTGCTGACTGTGAGGGTGGTGAGACACTGGCCCAGGTTGCCAGAGAAGCTGTGGCTGCCCCATCCCTGGAGGTGTTCAAGGCCAGGTTGGACGGGGCTTGGAGCAACCTGGTTTGGTGGGAGGTGTCCCTGCCCATGGCAGGGGGGTTGGAACTAGATGGTCTTTAAGGTCCCTTCCAACCTAAACCATTCTATGATATGGTTTTCATCTGTCTCTTGGTATCCTTCCATTTCCTGCATGCTTTTTGGCTCATAGTGCATTGGTAGAATATCTAAAGCATGAAGTTCTTTGGAGAAAAGGTTTAAGGTTAATACAGCACTGCAGTGAAGCAGGTTTTTCATTAATATTAAATTTAACCCCAAAGACAGAACTTGTTAACTATTTGTCAATACTATCACCTGGATTTGTTTCTCACAGGAGAGAGATCTACTCCCCTCTAGGTGCTTGCCCACTGTGTCAGAAAGACATGGGTTAGGAATTCCGCTTCTCTTTTTCCCATTGGGCATCTTAATAGCATGTTACCAGGGCACTCTGCGATAACTGCTCTGCAGACAGGATGGTTCAGCTCTTCCACTGTCCACAGACAAACTGGTCTTACCCTGCCATCATGTGAGAAAAGATACGAGCTTTGCAGATCTCTAAAAAAGAGAAGGTTTGTTCATACTACACCTGGGTCAAAAGTTGCTCTTGATGATGGCATAAAATGTCTGCGAGTGAGTCAGCGTTTTAAGATCCCTATTTTGCTGCTAGCATGTCTGCTGTTAACAGATGTGATTCATTCCTGTATGCCTCCAAGGTGAATCGCTGTCAATGAGGTTTAGACACCTAACGATGAATGATTCTGTCCTGCAAGGTAAACGTGTGTGCTCCCAGAGCTGCAATTGTTTCTCCAGTCCAAAGCAACACTTCAACTTTTTGTCCTATAAAAAAATGAATCAACAGGGGACATCTGAATGATAGGGGGGAATTATCCTGCTCTAAATTAGAAAGGTGTGTCTCTTGGATTATCTTTATTAAATTAATATAGTTGCACTTGCATTAGTCTGGAGAGGAAATCTGAGCATGCAGCTGCTTGGGGTTTCCAGCAAAGGAGGAACATACATGCAATTACCTAGTTGTATTTGATAATGCTATGTCCAATAGGTTTTAATGTCTATTCAATTGTCCTTTCTTCTCATTATAAGATGACTCTATTTTTTTGATTCTGCTACTAAAAGTTTAGTTTGTTAGTATATTTGATGCCAATTTATTGCATCAGTCAACGTACAGGACTGTAATATGTGCACAGATGTGGGAAACATGAATCTTTCAGGGGAAAGAACATATTTTTTGCACAGAACATGTTTAATCACCACCTCTGCTATTTTTAATTTGCAATGCGGGTTGCAGAGAGCATTTCTGTGGGTGCACAAAAAGTAAAGTTTCATTTTGTTGGTGGTTTTAATACAGTAGCAAGCTTTTGGTTGGCTGATTAAGCTCAGATGCTGGCAAAGAAGTGCACAGAGATTAAGTGCAAACCATTCTTGCAGGAGTAAAAATGAATTACCGAAAACTTCCCCTTGTGGAGGCAGAGCCCATCTTTGCATTAACTTCATAATGAAAACAGACTTTTCACTTCTGGTGGTCACTAAATGATTTAGAAAAATTTCACATACATATGTACATACATGTGATTAGTTTTTATATAGAATAACAGTATTTGCTTTTTCTGTAGCAGTTCCATAGTTAAGTCTCTTTCACCCATTTAAATATAAACTGGTTAACCTGGCATGAATCAAAATGGATGGATTAGAAGGAAAAAAAAACCCCAAGAAGAATGTTGAAACCCATGCTAAAAACCCAGATGGAGCTCAGCTGTGCTCAGAAATGACAAATTTAACCTGGTAGAACTGAAGCTGAATTTCTAACACTTCTTGTAGCTCTTTCAGATACGTAATTGCTCAATTGCACCACGTAGCTAAGGTTAGTATGCTTCAGATTTCTGCATCTTTATGCAGAACGGGAAACCTCAGAAAAGTACTTCTGCTTAGACTTGTTATGTTGTCACTAACCTGCCACTGTTGGGGCAGATGGCTGTAGTGTTTTTCCTCACTACAGGAGGAAAAGAACTTGTTGTTTTGGTTGGGTTTTTTTGCTCTTGAGTGGGAAGTTTGCAGATCTTTCTACAAGCCCAGAAGAGCCTTGGTTGCAGTACTACCTGGCAGCAAGATTAGCATCTCAATAGATATCTATACGGGTGTAAAGCTGTGAAGTAGAGTATAGATGTTTTTATTTGTGAGAGGTCAGGGTACTATCACTATTTGCCGACACAGTGGCTATATGACTGTATCCAGCATGATTGGTGGAAGGGAAGGAATTGTTTTAATATTGCATTTTTAAAATAAACAAACAAACATTCAAGGCTCAATAACATTAAGTACCTTTGTTCTGTCAGTGAACCTTCATCTACAGTTACATGTTTCTTGCTCTCAGCCAATTGCAAAGCATGCGCGTAGGTCACTGAAGCCTTCTCACACGCTTTGTAAAAACACTTGGGACTTGGTATTTTGTGGTATTTTGTTGTTCTTCAACATGTAACTCTTTGAAAGGCTCCTGGACCTTTGCTGTATTTATAATGCTTCAAGGGAGAACGTCTGAGGTGAAATGTGGAACAGAGACAAAAGCATTTGAGAAAGAAGACTTCAATAAACTCAGTTACGGTGAATATCAAATAGAAAGTAAGTCTAAAGAGAAGAGTTGTCCAGAAGAGTTGGCATTTTTTTTGGAAAAAATACACATGAAAGGCAGGAAAGCACCTGCTCCAATGTGAATTAAAGGTAGGAAAGTTAGTAGAGGAGCAAATAATATTTTCCTCAGTAATGTGAACCTCTAGCTGGAGTTGAAAGCTAGGTTAAGTTATTGAAGAGGACTTGTAAAAGAATAACACGAGCATGTAGGGGTAAATCCGAAAGACAAAGGACAGAACAGATGAAACCAAAAGGGTCCCCTGGGGTGACCAAGGAAACGTCTTTGGTTGTGAGGGGAATTCCTAGATACGCAAAACTTATAACATCATAGCATGTTATCTTTAGTGATGTTTTTGATGCTGTCTCATGTAACTTTCTCCAAAACAAGCTAGAGGAGTCTAGTCTACATTAAATGACTGTAAAGTCTTCAGTTGGATGAAATGGAACTTTTGGGAAAAAAAAAAACCAAACAGTCAACAAGTCACAGTTTGGAAGTTGTTTGGGGGTACACCTGAAGTCCAAAACTATTTGATATTTCAGTAAGTCCTTGAATAGTTGAAAAGTGCATGTTGTATGAAATCTTTGGATAACAGTTGCAAACACTTTAGAGAACAAGATTAGAATTTAAAGTGATCTTGACAAACTGCTGAAGTGGTCTGAAATAAATAGGCTGTAATTCAATAAAGACAAGTGCAAGGCACTTGACTGAGAAATAATCAAGTGCACAAACAGAAGTTCTGCAGGAATGATCTGAGGGCTAGAGAGATGTGCAAAGCGAGCCTGTGTCAACACCGGCGCGCTGTTGGGAGGAAAAAAAGCAAACATCCTTATGGGATGTGTCAACAGGGTTGTCTCGTGTGAAAAGTGAGATATTTCTTCCCCCTAAATAGCACTACCAAGACTTTGGTTGGAGTACTTTGGGCATCGCTCTACAGAAAAGAGAGACAGCAAGAGGAATAAGTCCAAAGGAGATCAATTAGCCTTAGCAGGTCTCCAGAAAAGATGATCTATAAAAGAAAGACTGAAAGGACTGGAACTTTAGTTTACACAAAGGATGATCAGTATAAGACAACAATGTAACATACAACAAAGGACTTCTGAAAGGAGGAATTACCTGTTTTCTGTCTTTCTTAAGTATATGAAAAGGTAAGAGGATTAAAATTCAGGAAGATTTAGTTTAGCTATTAAGGGAGGGGAAAAAAAACTTTAAAAAGAAATAAATAAATATGCACTTGTGTAGGTTATGTAGGGGATTTTTTTTCTAGTTCACTGAACACCAGTGCTACGTGGGGAAGTGAAAGAAAACTTACTCTGTCAAATATTTGTCTCAAGATGTTCTAACCTAAATAGAAAATTATTTTCTAGTGGTCCCTCTTTGGATCTCGCCTAGCAGAGACATGGCAGACTAGGCAGCTTGTGACAGCTTTTGCTTACGCTATGGAAGTCTGGGATACAAAAACTTCAACGGATTCCTAACCTCAGACGCAAACTGTATGTAGTCAGATTTCCCAAACTGTCATATTAGAATACAGAAATATTTTTAAAATAGAATTTATCAATTAGAGATGGTGGTTATTTTAATAAGGAGCGAAATTGGCTGATGCCACTTTGAGGAAATGGATCATGAATTACAGAAAGTCAATAAATAAATAAAAGCCAATCAGTAGCTTTTTTTATACAGCCATAGTAGAACTATTTACACAGTACAAAAGATAGTATGATATCAGGTTGGACTCTTGTTTACTGAGAAGAGCTTGCAGTAGGTAAATAAAAAATATTTTTCTTCATACCTTATGAGGCAGAGATACTGGTTTTGCATTTATTTTAAAATAATATTGTTGGAAAGAAAAAACTTTGTAAAAAACCTCAGTTGCACATATCTGGGACCTATCAGTCTCCAGTACGCTGGTTCTGAACCCTTGCTGCCTTTTCCAAGAAAAAGGATGAGCACAAGCAAGATTAAAGGTGCATCTTTTCTAGCAGGGCTCAGTCCTCACTTTTAAGTTCCTTGACATAATTTCTGGGTTTTGTTTTTCAATTGGAAGTTCCTGTTAAATACGTGGTATTGCTTTACATATGCGTCAGCTTTTTTCTCAAAGACCTCTTTATTCACAAGGACAAACATTGAAGTGCAAGAGGGTCAAAATGTGATTTACACCACTACTTGTGGAGTAAGATGTGGTTTTTATCCACTAGTCTTAAATTAGAAGGCAGCCAGCAGGTAATGGATACGTACATTATAGCAGAAGCAGGTCTTTAAGAGAGATTTGAATGAATGGATCTCATTAAGAGAAAATAACCCATACGAGGGGATACCATGCAAACCTTGAAAACAACTGTGGAAGTGAGGAAGTGGTAGATAAAGCGTAGCTTCATTTCAACCGGCAGTGTAATGAAAGGTATGTTGAAACAGAGAGAGGGAGAGATAATTCACTGTCAGGTAGTGTAAGAATTTAAATCTGCGTGTGTAGAAAGGGGAGTGGTACTGAGTGGTCCGAAGTGTGGGTCAATTGGTCATAACTCAAGGAACTCTCATTGGTAGCAAAGAAACACGAAGCCAGAAAAGTCTGTCTAGATTATTTATTGAGTTTTCTTTTTATTAGAGGCACAAACCTGTATAATCATTCTTTTCAAAACCTTATTAAACCCTCACTTAAACTGTTTCTTTTTTGCCTTGTTATTCCCATTAGAAGATTGTTCCAGAAATGAATCTTCTGTTGGCCAAGACTTTTAATAACAGGCCTAAATGTTTCTGTGGCAGGTTTATAACCATCTGACTTACCGCCTGTATTGTTCTTTGCTTTAAATAGTTCATAAGTCCTTCTCCTTGGGGTTTACTCCTCAACTGTTCAACCTCCCCACACCCAATTTGTTCTAAAGTCTTGTATGTTTTAGAGATCAGATATTATCACACCTTATAATTTTTTTTTTTAACTCTTATTGTACTACTACTTAACATATTCAGTTAAAATACCAGTGCCTGGCTCTTGCAATTTCATGTGCTATTTTGTAACTCTGTTTTCATGTATTAAACTCTTCAAGTGTTCTCCATGCTGTGGCTATAGTAATTTTAGTCTCCTTGCCCCCTCGTTATCCCTCCTGCTCCTAATGCTACAGTCAACATTGTTATCTTTATGGCAAACTGAGGAGATTCTGTATCTAATGTGGCGTAAGAGCAAATCTGTAATCTCTACCCTTGCTGTTTGTTTTAAGGGGGTTATCTCTAATCCGTAATTTAATCTCTGCTTTTGCTGTTTGTTTCAGTATTTTTTCCAAGTCTCCTTTGGTTGGGTTTCATGCCATATCTTTAATGACACCTGGCATGGACTACTGTTAGAGACAAGGTCCTCTTGGTGTGTATTCTACTGTGGGCCTGATCTACACTGGAAATCCATGTGCGTAACTGGGCCCACAGCTATATGTTAGAAGAAAGAACAAACCTACAAAAAAAGTGGCATCTTTTATCTTCACTTAGTAACTGGACTGCCACTTTCCACGTGAAGGTACCTTCGAAGCTATATATGGTATAGATTCTTGGAGAAGAGCAGATTGGTACAGTGTATTCGTTGTTGACCTGGTCTTCACAAATTTAATACTTGAAAAACTTATTTTAACAATTCAAGGTCAGATTTTAAGCTTAGTTCTAGTTATTAATTTTCACTGTAAATTTCTTCGATATGGCTCAGGATTTTTATGATAACAAGCCATATATAGCTGGTATTAAAACACCATTAGCTATAGTAAAGAAGAGATGAAAATAGTCTCCCTGCATCCAGATTGTTCACAAAAATATGTAATTCTTAAAATAATGGGAAAAATTATCTGTGTCTTTCAATTGAATGGTTCATAACTAAGTTATAAACCTAATGCTTTTTTTTTTTAAAAAAACCCCACATTATCTTTGACAATTTTTACGATGCAGAAATAAGTTCTGGTTTGAAATCTAGGTGTTTTGAGGAAATAGCTCCATTGTTTGATATCATAATTCTAAAAAGAAAATAAATTCTGTAGATTTTTTCTGGAGAGTCAATTCAGATTACATTTCAGAACAAACTTCTTCAGACTAGTGAGCCCTCTGTGGACGGTGAATGTCAGTCCCACTGAACTGCAGCATATGCCCACAAGGAGTTTCAGTGGGCAGGGTTGCATATGGGCCAAGAAGGAACCTGGAAGGCTAAGGACAACAAGGATCATCTCCTTATGGAGGTTTCATCCCAGCACATGCAAAAGCAATGATCCGAGTTTTCTATTTTGCAAATGCACGAGTGATTGGATTGGTAAATCGGTCACAAACCCTTACTTGTGACATGAAAAGAGGAGCAGACTTCTCTGTGAATCATCATGTATGTAAAAACACTGTGACTTTCCACATGGATTGCCTTTGTTTAAAAAAAAAAAAAAAGAAAAGAAAAAGCATGCAACAGGGTAGCCTTCCAATAAGGATCTGCATGTACCAGACATTCCTTTAGATCTATGCATGTATCCTTTACTTAGAACTCTATGTAAGATTTTGTGTACATAACCAACACCGCTTAAAGGAAGATTAGACAGAGTAAGCTACCTTGCTTTTCAGTATCGTTAGAAAAATCAGAAGACACCAGATAATGAGTTACTTTCAAAATAAAGCTCTGCTTTTGTCCTTAAACAATCTGAGGACAAATTACGGTTTAAAAATCAATCAAAATACAAATTCAAATGATACCTAATGCTACAGGTGAAATCATCACTGCAGTGAAGATTATGGCAAAACTTCCAGTATTTTGCCCAACATGACATTGTCTTATATAAACAAGGTTTTTTAAATAGGAGATAGTTTATAAATAACTGATCTTTTAAAACAATCATCTGGGTTATTTTGTAAATTTCCTGTATCTGTGTTGTTTGAGATTGTGAAACTGCTTTTCTTGATCAAAATTGTGTCCCTTCATTACTGGTGAACACTAATCTGTTGTTCACACTTTTGGATTAAAATAGTTATGGATGACAAATTGTTTATGCTCTATGTTCACATACTTAATACACCTTGGATGTCCCTGGCTAGCTACTAATATTAACATTTTCACAACTTTAAAGAATGGGATTTTCAGAACCAAATTTTGAGATGTTATTCAACAAATAATCACAAACGAATTGCATAGTGCTGCTTAATGTGCCATTTAAAAGAAGTGTATCCGAATCAGGCTTTTTTTAAACACTAATCTTTGTCCTTCTGCTGATAAGTAGGCATGTTTGTGTTATGAACAGTAATTCACAATGTTTATGTTTATTGTTTTCTGAAAATTCAAAGATCCTTGGGAAATACAACGAATAGGCTTAATAGCCAGAAAGCATTCTCTATACTTCTGGTTTATATCACCTTTTACTTAACAATTGGCTGTTTTGTACAGCCTCCACTGTTAAAGCCACTAACTGGAATATTTAAACTGAATGTTAATTAAATTCTTAACAAATGTTTGTGTGGATCCAGACAGTGCGTACTGTTCCCTGAAGGTTCTCTATTTAGGTAAAACAGTCTCACTCAGCATTAAAAAAAAAAAAAAAAAACACAAAAAAAAAACCCCAAACCCCCTGACATTAAATTTCCTTCTATAATAAACATAATGCATGAGGCTATTAGACGAGGAAAACTTTGAATATTCTCTCTCCGTTCTCCCTGCACTTACCCTGGACAAACTCCGGCAAGGCCTCCCGTGCCAGGCTGAAGTGTCAGGACAGCCGGGTAGGAAAGCGGCACAAGGTTTAATGTGCAGGGACATGGAAACTTTTCTGTAAAAGCGTCTTTATTTGTGCACTTTAGAGACAAGTGATGCCGCGTGGCTTAACTTACTTCTCGGGGCGAAGCACTACAGCTAAACCCCCTGGCAGCCGTGCTGGCGGGCAGCGAGGAGCTTAACAGGTGTCCCACCTCACTGACTGTGACCTCTTTGAAGGCTTAAACTTTCTTTTCTTCAGTGACGTGCTGTCTGTAAGAAATTAAATTAAAACACGCAGAGGGAAACACCATCCCGTCCCTGCGCTGTGAGGGGGCTGGGGCCGCGCAGCCGGAGGGCACCCGCGCTCTGCAGCCCCCCGCCATCTTGTGTGTGAAGGGGAACCCTGAGGGGGGAAGCGGCCCCTCCCCGCCGCCGGCCGGCCCTGAGGTGGGGCGGGCCGCACCGCCCCGGCGAACGGGAGGACGAGGCGGAGCCGCCGGCTCGGCCGGGGCTGCTGAGGGGAGCGGGCGGCGGCGGGGACCCTTCTGCTCCCCGGCCGGGGCGTTCCAGCGGGCGAAGGCGCCCGGTCGACCAGCGAGACATGACAGTCGCGGCGTAACTTCGGCTGTCGGTTAAGACGCCGGGGATGAAGCGAAGTAGGTGGGTGGGGCTGCTTTTTTTTCTTTTTTTTCTTTTTTTTTTTCTTTTTTTCTCTCGCTTGTTTCTCTTAATTTGCAGGTTTCCCCGCGTGACAGCCGGGGGGCTGGGGGCCGCTTCCCTCCATCCCGGCTTGGCGGGACGCTTGCTGCCAGCCGCGGTCTGCCCGCGGGGGTGAAGCGCTCCTCCGCCCGGCCGGCCGGCTCCTTCCCGCCTGGTAGTGGGGAAAGAGGGGCAGATTGAGGTAAAAAACGGGAGGTTTTTGGCTGAAATACACGTTGAGAACGGAAGGCAGCCGGCGGGTGAGCGTGGGCTGTTCCCTCACAGATCAGCTCTCGAAAGGACCAGGCAACTTTGGGAGTTGGCATGGTGTACCCAATTCAGACCTTTTTTTTTTTTTTTTTTTTTCTTCCTCCTGTCTCTTGAGGCTTAGTGTCTGAAGCAAAAGAAATCTCCGTGAATGTGGGTTGTGAGTCACTGATGCTGCAGAAGCCATTATAGTCCGTTCTGGGAGAAGAGCACTTTGGAAATTTGATGTTAATTATTGACACAGCATTTAGAAATAGAGGTTATAATGAAAACGCTGAAAGCCCATAACTATCAAGCGTGGCTATAATACGAAGGAGCTTTACGTGCTGGGCAACTACAGGAGCTCTGCCTACAGCTGCTCGTAAGGAAAAAACAACGTATGTTCATCAGTGAAAAACACTGAGAGAAAGTGTTTATTAAAAGCGCTACTATTAACTTAAAATCAGTAGTATTTATGAAACTTTAACCTCTCAAACTGCACGTTGTGAGCATGCACAAACTTCAGTACTGCGTTCAGGACTGACGGTAGTAGGGATGCAGGAACAAATGCAGCTGCTGGGCTGCCGGGTCCAAGGGGAAGGGAACCTGGCGGAGCAGCGTGGATGTTTGTGACATGAAGGGGTAGTTTCAGTCCAACCAAGGAGAATTGTACAGTTTGTTGAAACGTTGAGACGTTTTGCTGTTGAGTTTTAGAAGAGAGGCTCCATCAGCAGGCTTGGAGCCTGTTTTTGTAGCTGCGCTGTTGTGCAGGAGCAAGGCAAGGGTAGCTCTGCTGCTAGTTTTACTGTACTTAAGTGTGTGGGCAGACATGCAACTTGGGTTGCCTTGGTTAAAGCTTTAGTATTAGAAAGCAAAATTATTCAATGCAAGTCATATTCATTGCTATTTTGTATGTTCCATTTACTCTGAACTCGTTTTTAATAATGTTTACTAATACACTAAATGACAAACAAATGCAATGAAATTCCATGCCCAGGAGGGCTGACCAAGAACCACTGATCTTGCCAAAACCAACAGGACTGGAAAGCCCTCGACACCCTTAAAGAGCATGCCAGAAGGCGCTGTGCATAGGCATTATTACTAAAATATTTTTATGTTTTATAGAGATTGTTTAAATATTTAAAAACAGCTGTAGCAGAGTGCTTGCAAAAGTCATGGACAGTTTGTATGCTTGCAGTATTATGTTCCTGTTTCCCATTAACTAGCAGCTGTTGTTGTTTTTTGGGGAGGAAAAAGAAAGAGCGAACTCCAGACCCTGTGTGTGTGTGTACATTACTTGAGGAAAAATAGAGGATCCTGGCAACTGAGTTTCTATACATTTCTGTAGGCTTTGAAATTGCTCATTGGAAAACACTAATATGTAAGGCTCTGATCTTGCAGCATTTGCTTATCTAGTCTCTTTGTCCCTGTAAAAGTCAGTGAGAATTTTACAGATAAGTTTAGTCGCATCAGGGTTGTGCTACTCCTCTGCATGCAGGACGGGTTGTGGAGACTTGGCACTCTTAGTCACCAGTGCCACCCTCTGTTCACTGATGTTCAGACTGGGCAGGTAGACCTGCCTCATACTGCAGTCCTCTTTTCAACCCTTTTTTTTTTTTTTTTTTGTAGTTCAGGAAGGAGACATGCAGAAATGTAAGTTGTCAAGACAAGAAACTGGGGGATGGGAAGGCAGCTCCAGAAGGAAAAGGAAAACTTTCAGTACTTTTTCCATGCCCAGTGAGCAGCTGTTTGTGGATCACCAACCATTCTTGTTTCAGGCTGTGCTGAAAATGTTTCCCATGCTGATATGCCAATGGATTGTATGACTTCTCAGCCGACCTGTAAAGAAAAATGATCTTACTTTCATTGTTGTCCTTCTTGCTTGCTGTATCTGCTGTGTTTTGGTTTTTATCAGATGTTTTTGTCAAGGCAGGGACTCACTAAAGTTTTTTTTGTACAGTGGTTAGCATGGAGAGGAACATACTTTTTACATATACAATTGGAAAATTTATTGCACACAGCAGCAGCAAAGTTGGTGGTTTCAGAATGCAGGATCTTAAGATAGATGTGTTGAAATGGGCTTTGATCCCTTCCATGTGTAGAGATACTTCCCCAGCCATGCATAAAACTATTTGTCCTTGCTGCGTTAACTTATTCTCTCTCTGGTAGAGCTGGAGTTACAAGTTTTAATAGTTCTCCTTTATTTAACTTCCTGTTCACTGTAACTTTTCTTGTAAAACTTGTATTCTTTCTTACAATGAAGTTAGGACTTCTGGGAAGTTCAGTATTCTCACTAGAGAAGTAGTCCAGTCCGGTCCAGTAGTACATTCATCTCATCCTGGGAGTTGTTTGTAGGTATCTCTTTTTACCCCAGTCCTGTGTAAAGTTTACACAAGCGACACATGAACTTTGAACAGAAGAGGTGCTAATGCTGATGACGTGTAGCTTACATTGCTTTTTTGATCATGTACAGCACTATTTTTTGTTCATGAATGTTACTGGAACCAGGATTGAAAAATAGCACCTTTGTAAAAATCAGCCTAGGTGGATGCAATAGAAGTAGGAAGAGAAGACATCTCGGGCTGGCCTGAACTGTATTTTTGCCTTTTGGTCCAAATATTGTCTATTATGGTTAAATTAGTGCTGATATCAGAATCTCTTTGATTGCTCTATCTGGTCATTTTTATGGCAGCCGGAAGTGAAAATACCTTTATCTTCAGTAGACTACATAATTATAACTTTCCTTCTTTGAGGTGTATGTGGTTCTGGGGATCCGTAGTTACTTTCTTTTCAGTCTACAGTAGGTATCGCATGGGTGAAACTAACACCGCAGCTGCTGTTAACGCAATTAACCATTTGCCGCCCTACTGAGAGATGGTGTTTCATTGGTGTTTCGCGTTCTGCTTTGAAATAGTATGATGAAATATGTGTAATTACCAAAACAGTGGTTCTTTCCTTCAAACATATAGGAGCCATAGGGCTAAGATACCTGGGTGACAGCTTTTGCTTCTTGCAGTGCCTATGATGGGAGAGCAAGTGATGGACTTTATGGCCTATTTAGAGCTCTTGATGGTGGACATATTTTACTTGTTTTGAAAGCGAGAGCTTTAAAGCATTTGCAGTAACATCCATGACTTACTGTTGACTTTATAAGCCTTTGAAATACGTGTCTGGTTTTCTTGTACAACATATGGAAGTGATCTCTGCCAGTTTCTTACTGAGAAGTGGTTGAGCTATGAACAGCAAATTTTTGTTGCACCTGTAAAAGAGGAACATGGACTGTTTTTCATTAAACCGTGCATTTAATAGTATGAGAAGTGTATGATTATGTCAAGTATATTATTTTAGAAGTTTTTTTTCTCTTCAGTCAGAAACCTGGGGAAAAAACTAGGTAACTTCGATCATAGGCTTTTGGAAATAATCCCGGCCTGCATCTTTGTGAAATGACAGACTTAATAGAAGGTTGTAGCTAGGTAATTTCTCTGGCCTTCATGGCTCACGTATTAGGAAGCAGACTAATGGAAGAGGTACAGGTAAGGCTGGCCTTGTGACAGCTGTACTGAGAGGCAAATTTTCCTCTGAAGTAGGGGTTGTGAAGCACTGCCTTTGAAATTTTGAGCTTTCCTCTTTTATTGCTCAAAATGTAGCTTAAAAGGTACTCTGATTATAACCTGGGTGAATGGGGAGAAGAGTGGATGGGACTGACTCATCTTGCAGACCAAAATGAAGATGGTCTGTGCTGAAGAAATAGCTGGGGCTGGAGCTAGAGCCAAGCCAAATTTGCAAGGGCATTCCTTGTGGGTGAGCTTTCAGGGAGACACGGTTTTAAGCTGTGATCAAGGCTTAAAGCAGTGCCAGGGTCACTGGATGTTCATATCAAAGTCTCTGGTGAGGGCAAAAGGGAGAGGAGGGATAACTCTGAGCAGAGGGTGGCTTTCCTTATTGTAACCAAATCCTCTTGGTTTTTTAGCAGCCACTGACTGGTTCCTCTATGGGGCTGAGCCTCCACTCTGTGCTGGCTTGTTGAGGCGCTGCCCTGGGTGAGACAATGGGGATGTACTCAGACTGTGCACTGAGGAGTGGTAAAAACCAGGAAGGAGTCACCCGTTTTCTCTCCTTCTGGTCTTCTGTCTCCGCATACGCTTTCCTTCCAGGCTGCAGAGCCAGCTGCTGTGTAGCCAGCATGGAGACCCTCCCACTGCAGTAGTCTCTATGTATCATATAGTGTGTAGGTATATATAGTACAGTACATGCACCCCCAAACTAAAAGGTCAGTGGATTACATAGCGCTGGCACCAGTTCTTTTGGCAACATAGATGTTCTCAAGGCAATTGTTCTTGGAAATATTGAAGGAATGAGAATACTTTGGAGGGACTCCTTAAATCTTATTTCTTGCTCCAGCATTCTCTGTCTGACTTAAGCTGTACATTTGACTAATCATTCAGTTCTGGTTAACTACAATGGCAACCAAACTCTGTATGTTTTATGCTGATATCCTCTACTGAGCTTTTTTTAAAGTATAAAAATGCTTATATTTGGGTTTTAACAGAATTTATGTAACTAAGGGATGAGAATACAAAAGAACAAAGTATCTGAAATGAAAGAACAGTATTGAAATAGTACTGTAAAGTTTAGTGAAGTCTTCACCATTGGAATGGGTGCCCGAGTGCTTTTGTGTGTGCTACACTCTGAAAATTGAGTATCTCTTGGGCATTTTGATTGCTTGGATTTGTGGTGCCTTTCAGATGACCAAACCCAGAAGCTGAACAATGATCAGCAAAAGCCTGGAGAAATGAGGTACTATATAGCTCTAATGATGAAAGAAGAGCTGCGATGATATTTAATCAATATTCTAAGCAATGTGTTTTTTCCTCAAATGACATTCTGATTTTATTCTTACTTTCTGCTTACAAAGGTGTGAGTGTCAATTTAACTGAAGTGCACCAAAATGAAACCCTAATGAAATAATAGACTGATAATTATCAGCTCTCAGTTAATTTTCTATGTTTTTCAGATCGGCTCTACAAAGCAAGATGTATCGGCAAATCATTCTGACCATGTTTGTGCTATTGGGTAAGTTACTGAAAAAGTAAGTCTGTTGGAAGTTATGTAGAATGCAGAGTAATCACCATTTCTGTTTTACAGTGGTGTTTCAAGTCATGCTACTGGCTTAGTATCTTGTCACAACATGCAACTAGAACATACAAAGGACCTGATGTTATCGTTGTGCAGAATTGAAATGTTGACACTGTCAGGGTTGTGCTTATGTGTCTTAGCCCAAAAAGCAGTGCAACTGACTTTTAAGATCAGAAAATATCAGTAGAAAGTACGTGGTGAGTCAAGATGCATTCAAATAAATGCCCCAGTCAAAATTTGATAAGAGAGAAGTTCACGGGCAATTTGTTTTGTTACCCTAATATGTCCAAAAACAGAAGGGAAAATCCCAATTCCATCCGAACTGTGAAGTTTCTGTTCAGTTCAGTGTAGCCAGGGTGTCACTTTGAGTTTGAGCTCTGCTTTTTTAGGTAGCTGACATTCCTGCTTTCATGTGCACAGTGCTGTTAAAGGGTGCTCAATTAACTGCAAATGTTGGATATAATAAACTGATTTTCTAATTGGGAAATGTCTGTAACAATATTGATGTATGCTGTTCAGGGACAGCTGGTATTTGCCTTTCATTTTTTTGATTAAAATAAGAACTGTTTTAAAGACTTTTGGCGATGATGCTTAGGGAGAAAGCAGATGCTGTAATCCAGTGAAGTGGGTTTAAAAATTTATGTCATCTTGTATCTTCACAAAAGATGAATAAATAAATCATTAGCTTTCTATATATATTCCATGTACATATACATCTTTATATATCTATCTTTTCTCTATATATCTTTCTTTATCTTTCTATATACATACCTTTATCCACTCTGTATCATTGCATTGTTGATGTTCTTCTTTTAAATACCTTTTGTAATCTAAACATATTGTGTACCTTTTAATTCAAAAACCTGGATACCTCGGGGAGTTTTCATTAGGCTTCAGAGCAGTTTGTCACTATCTGATGGCCAGTACTGACTGAAAGTCAGTGTATCTATTTAGTGACCATCTCTCTCCAATTCTGAATAAGCAAATAGCTGTGGCTGGCATCTTTGTAGCACTGTTAACCCAGACACGAAATAAGCCGCTATTTGAGGGACGGAACTGTAAGTGATGGCCTGTGTCTGTGTCATGGACAAATTGGTGCACCTGTAGCACGAAAAAATTCTTCCACGCATGCTGCACTTCATTAATGGGCATTTAAGAGCTATAGCAATCCTATGCTAACCATTCTGTGTTGTAATGCATTACCATTTTTTTTAACACTTCTGCAGAAGTGGTAAGTAGCTACATGCATTTTGACTTGGCAGGATTTAATTAATCCTCTGAGATTTTCTGGTGTGATATGCAAGGAAGGAGTCTGTTTCATAGAAAAATAGATGACTAGCAGGAATCTCTTCCCACCCTGCAGTTGCCTCCATGAATTGGGTAGTATGTTAGTTATCTGTCCTGCTTCGTAGGCAGTCATGTCACTAATTTGTCCTTTTTTAATCATGTATTATGGACTAATAGTCTGTTCGGTCAACTGAATCCTCTGTATGCAGCCGGGACACCTAATGAAGCTGATATTTACAGAGGCACAAACTCTCTTAAATGAGAGAGGACGAAAGAGCAGAACCCTTCAGGAGACTGGCAATACAAAATCTGTGTAAAGAGAAAACAAAACGCTTTAACACACTGCATAGTAACACAGTGTCTGCTTTTAAGGTAGCATGCATCTGCTTTTCTTAAAAGCTTTAATTTTGTGTTTTTATATTATTTAGCTATGCTTATGCTTACGTGCTATTAATCAAACAGTGCTAGAGAAATGCTGTTTTTCTTATTTTGGCTGTAGCAAGGCATAGAGCATGAATTAATTTCTATCTAATGAACTGCTTA
This sequence comes from Burhinus bistriatus, assembly GCA_013397275.1. Taxonomy (NCBI): domain Eukaryota; kingdom Metazoa; phylum Chordata; class Aves; order Charadriiformes; family Burhinidae; genus Burhinus; species Burhinus bistriatus. The sequence goes on along the minus strand of VYXH01009748.1, from coordinate 253,189 downwards.
AAATATTTATGCCCTTACTGAGCAAAAAGCTAAATGCAAAGTGCGCAAATGACCTGCATGCCTTTCTGTAACTAGAGCTTTAGTCTTTGAAATTCATGCAGTGTTTTACAGTAAGCTGTTTCTAAAAATGACATGTTCATCATTCTCAAAATCATTGTTAGCGTAATTCAAGCTATGACTTACCAACAAGAGCTACAAATGTGGTCAGAGTGATTTTATTTTGAAGAATGTAAGTCTGATGGAAAAGATTATTCTTTTCCTACATCTGATTTCCCGGATAATGCCCTGGGGTTGCATAGTTACATCCAGTCATGTATTCTTGTAATACTATTCTTTGGTATTTAATGGTTACAATGTGACTAGGTGTTATATTTACAATGGCATTATTTTTTCTACAGTAATGGAGCCATGTTATAAGAGCTGGACCGCAAGTGTCCCGACACTGCGGGAGGAGATGAGACTCATACCTGTATAGTGTGTGGACTTAGATTTAGGGTTCACTGTATTTTGTATTAGTATAAGCCAATTTGCCCCAAAGGGATGCTTCCCCTATATTCTTGGTCTTGACCTATTTCAAGAGATTGAGAAAACAGAGTTAGATGTAGTGACTTTGAGGGAGAAGACTGGCACCTGCCAGTTGTGACACCAGTTCATAGGGGATGTTCTTAGTAATTTTGCCTGCAACTCAAAGGAGAGTAACCCCTGGAAATACTCTGATTTTTAAGTAATGGACGTGTTTCTGTATAACATCAGCCACTCCCTTTTCATTGTCGAGTAATATGAACTTTTTCTTTTATTTCTGTTATCTTTGCCTTTATATTTGCAGACTTTCTTCAAATGGCAGTTGCCCATTGTATGGTCCATCAGATTCCTCCTAGGAACTTTACGTTACCCTGTATGCTGCTAAATGAGACATTTTTGAGTCCCTTCTCTGCTGAAGTTGTAGAGAGCTGGTCTGGTTTGAGGAGAGAGCATGGAGCATCTGAAACCAAGCCTGCCTTGCTAATGAATGAAGAAAGTTTTCTGTGTTGCCTTTGGAGTGTTAACAACATTGATTGCTCTTTGTACAGAGCAAGCATGCAAGCAAGGAAGTTTATTCCTTCAGAAATAAGTATCTCTGCGTCTCAGGAAATAGGTAGGTTTTCCATTCAAGGGCATAAGAAGTTACTTCTTCAAAAAACTGTTTGGATTTTTTGTTGTTTGGGAGGGAGGTGGATGGGTTGTATTAACAGGTATTCTTTTTTATCCAGAGCAGACAAAGTAGCATGGTATAATCCTTCCGCACAGAAGTCTGTAGTGGAAGCTGAACGAAATTGTATAGCAAAGTTTCAAAGGGGAAAAAGAAGTTGGCTCTCTTTCTAGGGGAATTCTGAATAAAATATGTAGCACTGCATATGAGGACGTAAGCCCAGATCTTCAAAGGTGTTTAGACACTATGAGAAATATTTTAAATGTTTTTGTGGATATGGGCTTTAAACTCCTTCAGGAAGTGAGGGAGATGGAGAGCAAGTGCCATCTTTTCTGCTGGGTTGTGATGCCTTAGTAAATATCTGTACATGGATTAGATTGAATTATTTTTTTTCCTAGACTGTTTTTCTCTTCCTTTAAACAAGCCTCTGAGCAGCATACTAGCCTGTTGCCGTACTGTTGTCAGTGGCACGAATCTCATTGACCTCAGTAGAGTAGAATTTCATTTTACAAGAACTCTCCCAATGGAACAAATAAATCTCTGTTAAAGACTGCCACGCTAAATTTATTACTGTTATGTATACAGTACAGCTGCATATCTGTGCACAAAGCGTACTCAGTACAGCCACATAGAGGTTGTCCCAGTTAACAGCAGCAAAACCTTCAACCAGAAGCAGCAGCTTAATTTCTTTCTTCCCCTTGTGGCCTTGTCCATAAAACCAGGTAAAATGTACTCCTCCTCTAATAATTACAATGCAGCAGTATCACATAAGTTGTTAGCCTTTTTAGTGTTAAAGAGCATATACTGTTGCCCAGTTCAGCAAGGATTATTCATAAACACTTGCACACTTGTGGTCCAGCCTCACCTTCATGAATTTCTGTTACTTGTCCTCTCCTTGTGAGTGAATTTTATCCTGGCTCTTCAGTTGTTTGGTTTTCTGTTGTTGTTTTAATATCGTTCAGAAATGTTTAATCCCTTTCTTTTGTTCAGATTCAAATTGGAACATTGAATGTTGGATTAAAGGCAAGCTGGACCTGTTAGTTTGTAGCCTGCGATTTTTGAAGTTGTACTTGAGAGCTGACTTGAAGGTTAATCTTTTGTATGCTGTGTAAGTACAGAATCTGTTAAATTTGTCACTATTAGCATTAGAAATCTGAAAGCATTTTCTAAAACAACATTGGCCTCTCAAGCTTGCAGCACAGTGGTAGCATTAGCTTTGCAAGCAGATGATACATTATGTACCTTTGTCTTATCTAAGAGTAATCTTGGTAAATATGGAAAGTTCATGTTTCTGTTTTAGAATGAGGAATGGTTGGAATGGAGAGTCTACCTCCACTGCTTTCCATGTTTCTTAGAATGCTTTAATGAAATCAGTGTTGATGTACTAAAATACCTTTGCTGTTATGCTAGGCACCAATATAGGTTAGGGGTGGACCTGCTGGAAAGCAGCTCTGAGGAGAAGGATCTGGGGGTCCTGGTAGATAGTAAATTATCCATGAGCCAGCAATGTGCCCTTGTCGCCAGGAAGGCCAATGGAATCCTGGGCTGCATAGGGAAGAGTGTGGCCAGTAGGTGGAGGGAGGTCATCCTCCCCCTCTACTCGGCACTGGTGAGGCCACAACTGGAATACTGTGTCCAGTTCTGGGCTCCCCAGCTCAAGCGGGACAGGGAACTTCTGGAGAGAGTCCAGCGTAGGGCAACAAAGATGATTGGGGGATTGGAGCACCTTCCTTATGAGGAAAGGCTGAGAGAGCTGGGACTCTTTAGCCGGGAGAAGAGAAGGCCGAGGGGAGACCTTATTCTTGGTTAGAAGTATCTAAAGGGTGGGTTGGAGGAGGATGGAGGCAGACTCTTTTCAGTGGTTCCCAGTGACAGGACGAGGGGCAATGGGCCCAAGTTGGAACATAGGGAGTTCCATTCAAACGTAAGGAAAAACTTCTTTAGGGTGAGGGTGACCGAGCACTGGACCAGGCTGCCCAGGGAGGTTGTGGAGTCCCCTTCTCTGGAGATTTTCAAGACCTGCCTGGACGCAGTCCTGAGTAATGTGCTCTAGGCATTCCTGCGTCAGCAGGGCAGTTGGACTAGATGATCTCTAGAGGTCCCTTCCAACTCTAAAAATTCCGTGATTCCATTACAATTGCTTAATTTTAAAGCTGTGATCTTGTTTCTGCCTTTTTTTGCCTTTTTTATGCTTTTGACCATAATATTGTCTCTTGAAGCAAGTGTATTATTTAACATTTAATACAATGCCAAATGCTACTCTAATCACATTGATGCCTCCAGGAGACACCCACCTGTGCAGTTGTCACTGTGGTAAATGTTCTCTGGAATGGTAATAGATGTAATCATCCTGACTGCGGGGTGGACAGGTCTTGTATACATGACCTGCCTGATTTGATCATAAAAAGATCTATTTGATTCCACTTAAAAAAACAGTGTTTTTTCTGCATTGCTGATAGGTTGGAAGGAATGGCATGAACACACAGACATAATTTCCGTAGGAAACAAGCTAAACATAAATAGTTGAATTAGCTGAATTTACAGGTGATGACTTCTACTTAAAAAGCCAGATATCACTTGTCACAAATTATCCCTGTAGTCAGGGTAGAAAGCAAGTGTATTAAATAGTAATTAATATGGCTGTTTAGTTGATATAATACTTTAAACATCAGTGACAAAAGGAAGACTAGGGAAAATGTGGGCCCTCTCCAGAAGGAAATGGGAGACCTGGTTACCCGCGATATGGAGAAGGCTGAGATACTCAACAACTTTTTTGCCTCAGTCTTCACTGGCAAGTGCTCTAGCCACACTGCCCAAGTCACAGAAGGCACAGGCAGGGACTGCAAGAATGAGGTGCCTGCTGCTGTAGGAGAAGATCAGATTCAAGACCATTTGAGGAACCTGAAGGTGCACAAATCCATAGGAACTGATGAGATGCATCCGTGGGTCCTGAGGGAACTGGCGGATGAAGTTGCTAAGCCACTATCCATCACATTTGAGAAGTTGTGGCAGTCTGGTGAAGTTCCCACTGAGTGGAAAAGGGGAAACATAAACCCCATTTTTAAAAAAGAGGTGAAAAGGAAGACCTGGGGAGCTACAAGCCGGTCAGTCTCACCTCTGTGCCTGTCAAGATCATGGAGCAGGTCCTCCTGGAAACTGTGCTAAGGCACATGGAAAATAAGGAGGGGATTGGTGACAGCCAACATGACTTCACCAAGGGCAAATCATGTCTGAACAAATTTGGTAGCCTTCTACAATGGGGTTACAGCGTTGGTGGATAAGGGAAGAGGAACTGACATCATCTGCCTGGAATTGTGCAAAGCATCTGATACTGTCATGCACGACATCCTTATCTCTAAATTGGAGAGACATGGATTTGATGAGTGGACCACTCGGTGGATAAGGAATTGGCTAGATGGTCACACTCAATGAGTTGTGGTCAACGGCTTGATGTCTGAGTGGAGACCAGTGACGAGTGACATTCTTCAGAGGTTGGTATTGGGACCGGTGCTGTTTAACATCTTTCTTGGCAACATGGATGGTGGGATTGAGTGCCCCCTCAGCAAGTGTGCCGATGACACCAAGCTGTGTGGAGCAGTTGACACGCTGGAGGGAGGGAAGGGATGTCATCCAGAAGGACCTGGACAGGCTTGAGAGTTGGGCCTGTGCCAACCTCATAAAGTTCAACAAGGCCAAGTGCAAGGTCCTGTACATGGGTTAGGGCCATCCCAAGCACAAATACAGGCTGGGCGGAGAATGGATGGAGAGCAGCCCTGAGGAGAGGGACCTGGGAGTGTTGGTGGATGAGAAGCTCAACATGAGCCGGCAATGTGCACTGGCAGCCCAGAAAGCCCCCCGCATCCTGGGCTGCATCCCCAGCAGCGTGGGCAGCAGGGCCAGGGAGGGGATTCTGCCCCTCTGCTGCGCTCTGGGGAGACCCCCCTGCAGTGCTGCCTCCAGCGCTGGGGACACCAACAGCAGAAGGACATGGACCTGTTGGAGCAGGTCCAGAGGAGGCCACCAAGATGATCCAAGGGCTGGAGCCCCTCTGCTGTGAGGATAGGCCCCAACTCTCTCAGTTGGGGCTCCAGGGAGACCTTATAGCAGCCTTCCAGTACCTAGAGGGGGCCTACAAGAAAGCTGGGGAGGGACTCTTGATCAGGGAGCGTAGCGATAGGATGAGGGATAATGGCTTCAGACTGGAAGAGGGGAGATTTAGATGAGATATTGGGAAGAAATTGTTGACTGTGAGGGTGGTGAGACACTGGCCCAGGTTGCCCAGAGAAGCTGTGGCTGCCCCATCCCTGGAGGTGTTCAAGGCCAGGTTGGACGGGGCTTGGAGCAACCTGGTCTAGCGGGAGGTGTCCCTGCCCACAGTAGAAGCATTGAAAGTATGTGATCTTTGAGGTCTCTTCCAACTCTAACCATTGTATGATTATAGCTGAAATCAGATTTTGAGTGGGTTCACATTTCCAGTGTTCCTCATTACTTCGATTTCTAAAATAGCATTGTATGTGTGTTTGTGGGAGAAGTAGATCTGACTTGCCTTGGTTCCATCCAGTCTCAGCTGCAATAGAGGAAACTTTGCCAGTAATCCTAGTATAGTAATCTCTGTATTGAATATTTTTGGTATGCCTAAAATCCGTGGAACAACAGATTCGAGTCCCAGCTGGGATGAAGAGGTTCTTTGTATTATGAAGGGAATTCAGTTAAGTGTCATGAAGTTTCTGAGAGCAGGCCCTATAGACTCACTAGAGTCCTTGTGGCCTGTCAGTGTTTGATTACTTTTTGCTGCAAATGTGAGATGCAGTGCAGTCCCTGACATTGAAGAACTTGTTTCACTCCCCAGATTCCATATTAATATTTTTCATTTAGAGCCCCTGTGTTCTGGGGGAACAGCTAGCAAAGCATTTCAGATTTTGGTAAGGTGACAGCTTTCCCTGCTGGCTTGCTGATACCTTAACGTTTTATTCACATGAGCCAAAATACCTTGAAAACATTCCCAGTTTTAAAAATATGCATTCCTGGCATGTGTTACTCCCAGGGAGTCTGGAGATCAAGCCAGAATTCTCACATATAGGACAGGCAATGTATAAAAATAATGCCCTAGAAGCCTCTACAACAAAAAAGCCTGGGTCTTCAACAGCTTTTAATTTTTTCAGCATTAAAGAAATATCCTCTTATTTTACACATCCACAGATCCACAGTTTGCCTGCTTGTAAATTATATCAGGTTATTTTGAATAGAAAATGTTTTCTTCTGTCCAAAACAGTGCTATGACAGGATTCTCTAAGAGGCTCAAGCAAGGGTAATGATAGGGCTTTTACCTTCCCTAGCAGCCTGTCTTTGGGAGGAGAAAGATTATTCTGACACTTAATTAGACAAATTAGGTTAATTGTCTACCAAAAGTGAATGATCTTTCCAGCTGTATGTATTCTAGGAATGCTGTATACCCTGATGATTAATTACATTAACTGAAATCACTGAGCCTTAGGGATCCTTTCGTAGTGACACAGATGAATGCTCCCAGTTTAATTTTGAGCACTGATTATAATTTGCCCTTTCAGCAGATGGTGATGTATAGGGTGTACTCATATTTCTGACCTATTTGAAGTACCTGTGAGGCTCTCCTTTAGTTCTGAGCTGAGGCTGCCATGTTTTTAAGGATAAATCATGCAGTTTGCCTTAAGACTGGTGGCTTATTTGAGTGCATCAGTTATACATTGAGCCTTCTTTAGCTGGAGAACATTAACCTTTCATTAGAGACCTATCTTCTCATGGGCTAGGCAGCCATCAGATGTTCTGCAGTTCAATGGGGCAGCTTGTTCAAATAAGTATTGTCCTAGAGCTACTATATATCAAATACATTGAGATATAATTATTGAAAATCCTTAGAACCCCAGACAGCTTTGCTCTGTCAATTCCTAATAAAGGTAGTGCTTGCACAAACACGATATAGAGAAATACTGAAAGCAGAGCTACAATGGTGACCTTATTTCTGATATGCCTTAGCATGGCTACGTAAGTGTGATTGTTGTACCTTTCCTGAAATTAGAGGAGTTGTAGAAGTTCATGTATTTCTTCCTCAAACAATTTTGACATTTTGTTTTTGGTTAGGTGTTCCAATTGCAAGAATATTGATGGATATTCAGTAAAGAAATTCTGCAGTGTCTAATTTAAAGTCTAAAAGTTCACCACAGGAGCACAGATTGGTTTAGCATAAGTAACAACACTTTCTGAAGTATGGTTGAATTGTGCACCAAAATACAAAACATTTAGGAGGTGTTACCTTAAGGCGTTGACTAAAAGAACTATCAGTGTGCAACTGGAAAATGCAGTGTTTGGAGTGGAAAAGAAAAGCAAGCCTTGGACACGTGCCCTTGTTGCAATGTTAATTACTTCTGTGGTTCAGGGCATGCAGTATTTATTTTTTTTTCCTCTTCTGCAGTGTCTTATGCTTTAGTCCCATGTTTCCAGCTTAAAGTCACATTGCCTTTGCGCATTGTCCCTCCCTTCTCTGCCAGCCATTAAAACTTAAGTCCAGTTCACTAGTTTTCTGTTGAATCTCAGAGGTGGGCTCCAGTAATCCGTTCAGAGAAGTTCACATGCTTAGTACCTATCTGGTTTTTGCCTACCTCTCTGTGCCAAGACAAATCTCTCCAATTTCAGCAGCCAGCACTATAAAAGCAAATGGGGACATAGTATATATTTTATAAGCCCTCTCTCTTTTGTTCTCCCCACCGCAATTTGTATCTGGCTTAGATCTGATCGCTGTTGGGTGATGTAAAGTGAACCAGGATTTATAGCTTCTCTCAGTGTGCTGCAATTCTGATGGAAAACTCCAGTTTTTAATAGCCCGTTGCTTTGTCTTAAGTTTACCCAAAATTTCTTCTCTCATTCTACTGGATGAAAGCACTGACCTTTCCTGAACTTGTGAGGGCTTTATAAGCATAACCTTCTCTAGAGTCAGTATCTACAGTTCAGGAACAGTGGTTATTCTGTGACTGGATCCGTCTGCAGCCAAAATGAAGATGACAGGCTGCTTGTGCAATCCCAGGCTGCCACAGTTCTCCAAAATACTTTGGCTTTCTATTGTTTTGCTTGTAATCAGGTCTCATACATTTAGCCCCAGCTTGGCAATTTGGAATAAAATGATGTGGGGGCCCCTCATGATCATGTCCTCCATTGATCTATTCTCTTATCCCAAACTCAGTTTTGTGAGATAGTCCCTGTGTCTTCCCAGGTCGTGGAAATGCAAAGCTCATTACCCTGTTTCTTAGTATCTGGAAATCTTTGTCCAGGAGCGGGCCTGGCATCTGACAGCCTAGCTTGGTCTTCCCCTGTGCTTTGCCCTGGTTGCCTGCAGAGGTAGTGAGCTGTAAGAGAAGTCTACAGCATAGAAGTGAGGTACTGGTAATTCTCTGTCACAAGGGGTGGAAGACCTTCCTGGCATGGAGCCGCAGGGTTTTCCTCCAGTTACACTTGCATTCCTACACACAGCATTTTATACAGCAAACAAATGAAAAGGTTTGTGCAGTGGGAACAGGGAGAAATAACAACCCTTGCCCTTTTACTCCCAAATAAGTGGCCTTTGAAACACAATACTGGCACAACACAACATGGGGAGGAGCTCTCTAGCATTTTTTCCGCCTGTATACGGATGGTCTTCTGGGTGCAGATAAGCTCAGTTTGGCGGTTAAAAATTGAAGTAATTATTAGGAATGATTAGAAGAGAGATGGGATGGTGGCAACTGCTTTCCAGATAGATCAAATTAAAGACATAGTTTGATGAAAAGACTGCATTCTTGTGGATTGATTGTGGGTTTTTTGAGACTAATAAAATCTGTGAGCAGCAATAGAAGGCAGGAAAACTTAAAAGAAAATTCTGCAAAGTCTTTGAAAGGAAATTCAAGAGAAACAAATGGAGCCACAACTATAAAAAAAAAATATTCCAAGTAATTTAAAAGCTGTATCCTGTGTACTGGTGCCAGATACCATCAGCATAAGGTTCCATAATTCTCGTATCCTAAAGTCTCTGAGTCCTGGTAAAAATTATTTCAGGAATGTCAGTATTGACTGACTGTAGCACTAGTAAATGTAAACTGCGTATTCATATGAACTGGCATAGCTTATGGGGTCATTACTGCAGAGTACAAGTGCTATGAGGACATAGTACTATTAATAAACCTTGTGTTACCCACTTTGAAGAGTATCCTAAAAACAAGGTGGCTGCATAACGTGCATGTGTTGATGAGTGAATGATGAGGGGAGATTCACGTGTGTACATTGTAGTTCCCTTGCAGTCGCATTCAGCATGATTGGCGTGCGCTCTTCCACATAATTCATCAGCCTTTTGTTCGCTTCCAACTGCTCCTCAGTTTTTGACCTTTTCTTTTTTAAGTAGTGCAGATTATGGTAATGGGATCAGTGAATCATGCCCATTTCCCCTGTGCTCTACAGTCGATGAAATGTACTAGATACTAAATTGACTAAAACCAAAAAAAGCAGAAAGTCTTGTCCATTCTCCTCCTCCAATGTAGAGTACTCTGCCCTCCCTGAATTCAAGTATTACACTGAATCATACCAACTGTAAAACTATTTAAAACCTTTATAGAAAGGTTCTTGTTCTATTAACTTCAATTTAATTCTTTGAATTAGTAAAACAAAACTCTTACTGTACACAAATGATTCCAAAATTACTTCAGAGCAATTCAAAACATAAGCTTTTTTTGTAAAGATAAAATGTCAAAAGCAGGAAAGATTCCATAATGGTTTAATGTCAGGATCTGTCTTGACTTTGCTGCTGTGAGAAGTTTGGCCACGAAGTATTCAGCCTATTAAATTCACTACCTTAAGGAGGCCTGTGTCACTGAATACCTGCAGTACATCATAGACGCGTATCTGTGTTTGAACAACATAATGCTTGACTGCTTGTATCAGTATATGCTACTTTGTCATTTATTTCATTTAAAATGTATTGAAATCATATTATTAGAAAAACTGATTAAACTGTTTATGAAACATATATTACGCCCATACAGCTATTAATTGTTTAAAACTTCAAAAGTTTATCTTAGACCATACAGTTTTTGCAGTGGATTATGTAATCAAAAACTGCGTATGTTAAACTCTCAAGGAAGGAGTGTTAATAGAAAGAAAGAAAAAAAAAAAAAAGGGCAAAAAGCCCCTTGAAACTAAATCTGAACGTTCAGTCAAAAATAGTCCCATGAGCTTTACTCTGAGAAGCAATAAAAGCAAAATGCAGTAAGTTACTTATTAAATACTTTCTGTGAGCCTGTCCAAGACAATAGTAATAATGCATGTGAGTAAGTAATTTGCTTTCCTAGGAAACATCAGACTATTTAATAGAGAAACATGCTGTGCATGAAAATAATTAAAGCCTTATCTTGGAATTAACTGCACAATGTTAAGATTTTCAGAGGACACAGGTGTCTATTATTTTATTTTTCAAATACTAGGAGTTGTTGAAAATGACTACGAAAATGTGTTCTGAATGGTGGAGTTGTTTGGCCTTTTGTTACTCCAAAACTTGTTCTTCACTTGAGTAATTGTTTTGGTTATTATATTACTTGTAATGCTTAATTGTAGCAGAAGCTGGAAGGAATGTTGAATTGTTTAGATTTTATTTCAGTGGCTCGTGAATAGGAATTAGAACATAATCTCTATGGGGGTGGCAGAGAGCTGCCAATTAGTGCACTGTAAGGGAAACTAACTTTGTGTGCCTAAGAAGTATCTAGTAATAGTTACCATCAGGAGTCAGAAACTAGTCTGACTAAACTACAGGTGTCATCTAGTGTTGCGACACATTGGTTTTAAAGTCAAACCTTAGGAATATTTTTTGTGCAGTCATCTTAACTACTCGGAAAGCATTTAAAAAGGGAGAAGCAGCAAAGTAAAAGCAATTGGTTACAATTACTGCCTTT
>VYXH01009748.1:205676-241977 GCA_013397275.1 Burhinus bistriatus | reverse complement strand
TTGTAAATAAACCTCCCTCCTCTATTGAGGTACAGTATAGAAAGACATACTGGTTTGTTTTGGTTTATGGTTTGTTTTTTTTCCTTGTAGATCAGAGCTGTCACTGGGAGAGGTATCTGTGAGCTCTCTAAAGGGGACCCTCATGGTTTCTCAGTGTGAGTGTAGTGCGTACGATGAGTGTGAGTGCTGCGTGCCTTCTCCAAGACTCAACTACACTTACATCATGTGGCTGAAGATGATGATTGGTGTAACACCTCTATGGTCACCTTTGATGTCGGTTAAGCCCATAGACATAGGTAAGTATGATGTATATTTTAAACCTTTTTTAATGGAGAAGAGCAGCAGGATGTCTCTTCTGGAGAAGGATGGCAGAGGCAGAACAGGAAAAGGCTTCCTGGTGCTGTCTCACTTGTGCAGGGTGGTGCTGTCCACGTTTCTTAGATGCTGAATGCCTGTCTGGCCTCTAGTACAAAACCATACTGAGCAAAGGCCAGGCTGTCAACATACCTGAGCTTTCATTTGTAATCAGGACCTCTCTGTGCCTGAATCTGGGGCAGTGGTGGAGCTTATCTGTCTGTGTTGCTGAGGACTTAAATTAAAAACTGAGGGGGGAAAAAAAGCTGTTCCTAAAGTTACTTAGGAAATAAAACCACCTCTTTTCTCAAGCAACTCTGTTGTCCTGATGCTTGCTTCCTTAACACAAACAATACCAGCTTTTTCCAAGTTGGAAAACATTCCTCTGTATTTAATCAAGTTAAAACTATACTGACATTATGAATTTGATATGTATTGCTATCCAGTATGCACAGTTATTGCCCCTGAGGGCAAATTTCAAAAAGGCGGGGACTCTGTCAGCTGTGGGGAAAAAAATAGTTGTTTTATAAACTTCTTCGTAACTGATGTGCTTTGCAGACAAAGTAAGTTAAAAGTCTCTGGGTGGGCTAGTTTTGAAGATGAGAGGTTGCATTTTTCGTCATGCTGCTTTTAAATTGTGCTACAGGAAAAAAATAAAAATTCAGAGTTGCTGCCAGTATTTAAAATGATATAATTAGTTTGTTCTGCTTAGTGAAGTATATTTAAAAAATGCATAATATTGGTACATGTTCTGCCAAGATTTAGCTCAATTAAAAATTATTTTGAAAGTAAAGCTGTGAATACTTGTGAAATGTAGAGTTGTACTTGCTTATAGATGATATCAGTAGAACAGACGGCATCAGGAGAACAGACGTAATTTGTATTGCAAGAGTGATGAAAGTGTGATGTAGATGTAACTGACTTTTGTTTTAAAAACTATGGCTTTTTCCAAGGAAGAGTGAGTGTAATCCTAATCATCGTTCTAAATTGCCTGTCCATTTTCCCCTCCAGAGAGTTCTCTTCATTCTTGTGGGAAATTTCTGAAACTTTCCATTTTTCCTTTGCCCTAATGTAGCTCTCCTGGAGACCTTCTTTCATAGCCATAATCACTGTGGAAGGGATGGGAATATTTAGAAATTCTTTGTGTACAATATGAGGACAGTATCTCCTATCTCTTAAGGAGCTGAGCTAGCCTCTTTGCTCAGCACTCCCATCCCTCTGTCCTCTTTTCAGCAAAACGGGTATGTTAGTACTTGGTTACTGGGGAGAATCATGGACCAAGGCAAGAAATTCATGTAGTCTTAAGGCAAATGTTAAGTCAAGCAGCATGTCCTGATAACTAACCGTATAACAGTGCCAGGGTGCACTATTCCAGTGATATTACACAACATTAGTCTGTCATACACCAGCTGTAGAGCAGCTCTTGAAAACTGAGTTTAAAGAAAAGGCGTGAAAGAGACTTCTGAAGCAGTAAAAACCCATTACTGCCAGCAGTCACAGGCAATAAGGTTAGTGGTAAACTTGTTAATTAATTTGTCCGCAGTAAAGCCTGAACCTCCTTTGAACCTGCACCTAGAAATGACAGAGAAAGGTCAATTGAAGATCTGCTGGTCCAACCCTGCGCTCATGCCATACCCACTTCAGTATGAAGTGAAGATCTCTGCAAGTTCAGGTCAAAATGGTTGGCAGGTGAGTCAGCTCTGCTTGCTTTGTTTTACGATGGAGCAGTGCAGGTCAGTGGGTCCCTTCTAGAGCCCAGGATTTCTTACCACCCTCCTTCTCCTTGGGCAGTGGCTGTGGTGGGCTGAGCAACATGGCTGGTCTGGTGGAGCTGGGCATGGCACAGTGGTTTCTCCTCAGCTGGTGTGTCCAGTAGACCATGGTAGACATCAACAAAGCGTGGTTAAGCTGGCAAGCTGGACTGTACACTAGGAGAGCCACTACACAATGTTGAAAGACTCGTCTCCTCTTGGGTGTTTAACGAACTCCCATCTTTCTTTTTGGGTGAAATGCTAGGTTCTGTGAAGTCTAAAGGCAAAGCTCTCTCCTTTCAGAAAACCCAAAACTCCATGATACACGCATATATGTTTAATATTTATAGCTTTTATTAGTGAATTGCTTTTTCTGTTGCTACTACACAACTGGCTGTGGAATAGAAAGCAGCTGTTAATTAGCAGTCCATAATGAAATAACATGTTTTCCACAGAGGTATGCAGCCTCTACCATATTCAAATTTACAGTAAATTTAAAGAAGAAAGCTTTTTTTTACCCAACTTGCTACCTAAAAACTACACTGTAGACTGTTTGTATTGGTTCCCTCTGTCTCTTTCTTTTTCCTGCTTCATTATACAAATATAATGTCTTCTGATAATCCAACAGGTGGTTCAAGTTGCTGTAGAAACGTCACTGGCCATAGACAATACACCACTTGATTCTTCATACTTAGTTCAAGTGCGGTGCAGGAATCATCATGGTCCAGGGTTCTGGAGTGACTGGAGCACACCGTATAATCTCAACTTGGGAGGTAGGTCGCTGCAGTACTACTTATGTGCAGTAAGTAGTCTTTTGGAATAGAACCGATTTCCCAGTTGCTTTTGTTTTGTGGAATGAGCAGTTGAGGGCATGTGTTATCCAGGGAAATACAGTATGCATGATGATATGACTAGAAGTCTAACTGGCCCTTAGTCTTTTGGATTTATATCTATATATATAAAAATTTAAAAAAGCATGTGTGCATATAGATATATATAAAAAAACTATATAGCTTTGAGAATTTTTTGAGGGGGGTAAATACACGTGTTCTCTCTCACATATGCGTATAGTGATATTTTTAGAAAGGGTTTATGAGTGCATTGAGAAATATGGATGTAAAAGAGGTGCAGTAGATGCTGTTAGAATATTTTTTTGTTAATCCTATTATGGGATATGTAATTGTATTAAACATACATCTCATCAGCAAAATAATCCCCTTGTGACAAACCTGAGAGCAGCATAGAGGGATTAATTTCTTCACTGCAGGAAGCTCAAATTGGCATATTCTCCCAATGGCCAATGTTAGGATGGAACAGTGGAGTGTGTGCAGCACAGCTGGGAGCAGCGCAGCAGCTGGTACAGGAGCACCGCCTTGCATGCATGGAGGCACATTAACACCACATGAGTAAATGCTGAGATCAGGCACTTATGTTTTTGTACAACTGACCAGTTTCATGTTCTGACCTATATTTAACATGAAAGTCTTTGACAATGACAATATTGTAAGTCTGCGCTACTATCTGAGAAGGCCTGTATTTTGGAAAAATCCTAACAATATCTGACATGGTTCCTCAACTATGGGAAGCAAATCTGACCTTTTAAGGATTTTCATGCTGGCTTTGGGTTGATCTTTGGCAAACTTCCTTTTCAGCAGGTGTATAACACCTATAGCTTCCCTAAGTACCTGACTGATTGAGGCTGAGCATATGCATGTTTACATGCTTCACAAATTCAGTGTCTTTGTGCCTAGGTGAATTATTTACTGTATCACTGCTACCATTTGGTACTAACTACACTGCTGAGATTATAAAATGAGTTTGAGACATTAATCTCCTGCTGACTTCAATAGGAGCAGGATTAGTAACTACTGGAAAGCTTGATTATTTATTTTTTTTTTAATTTATTTTTTTTCAGTGCCCTCTCCTCCAGATCTGAATAGCAATTGCCTCAAAATCTGTGTTCCCGTATTACAGTAATGCTTCAGCTAGCACATGATTTCAACATCCTTGCAGAGGTCAAAGGGTTATATTATTTTTTTTTCCAAACCCAAACATAGCTCTTCTCTTACTTGGATCTTCTCTTGCTTTTACCTGAGGACAATTTTATGATTTTAAAGTCTGTGGTGTATGTGTTTGTGAGATGAGTTATGGAAGCTAACCCTTTCTAGGTTGCAAGTACTTGTAAGGTGACCTGATGCCTTAAGAAAAGTGGGCTGAGTAAAAAGCAGCGGTGTTAATCTAGTTTCTCAAGATTTAATTTACAGGAGCCCATCTGATTCCTTGTTTCCGTTGTGCTGCTGTGTATTGTTTTCACTGTACCCTCCAGTGACTTTCTGCTCATTTAATTCCTGTTTGCCTGGGGGATATCAAAGATTATTTTTATCAGAATTTACAAATACCAGATATGGAGGGAGACCGTCAAAGGCTCCTTCCTGCCCCTCTCCCCTAAAGTTGTTAATAGGAATTAAGAAGTAGGAAATTTAGGAATACAACTGCATGATGATGATAATAATAATAATAATAATAATAATAATAATATTTTTCTATTGACATGTGCTTTTATGGTTTTTTATTCAGATTCTAATCTCAATGGATTTTTTTTTTCCTTTTTTTTTTCCCCTTCTGTGTAGCTGAAGTTCTCTACTTCCCTCCTAAGATACTGACCAGTGTTGGTTCTAATGTTTCCTTTCATTGCATCTATAAAAACAAAACCAAGATTGTAGTGTCCAAGAAGATTGTTTGGTGGCTGAATTTAGTAGAAGAAATCCCAGAAAGTCAGTATACACTTGTGAATGATCGCGTAAGCAAAGTTACTCTTTTCAACTTGAAAGCAACAAAACCTAGAGGAAGTTTCTTCTATAACGCATTATACTGTTGTCATCAAAATAGGGAATGTCATCATAGATACGCTGAATTATATGTAGTAGGTAAGATTCCAGATGATTTTAAATTATAATTTTGGTGCATTTTAATAGTAAGGTCAGAATATTTCCATTTTAAACTCCAGTTAGCTTTTATTGAGCGTTTATGACTTGTAATGCATGTTTTTGTGTAAACAATCATATCTTTATTAATAAACTTTCAATGTGTTTTAATTAGATGTGAATATTAATATCACATGTGAAACGGATGGGTACTTAACTAAAATGACTTGCATATGGTCTGCAAACCCGAACACGTTGCTGCTGGGGAGTTCTTTGCAGTTAAGATACTACAGGTATGTATAGCTTTTAATGCACTCTTTATGTTTGGAAAGTGTTGCTCTGGAAATACTATTACAGCAAAGAATTCTGAATAGATGTAATTATAAAATGTGCTCAGTTTCTCTAAGCTGGAGCTTTTCCTAACTGGAACTCCAGGGGTATTAACTATGTGTGCAGAAAGGGGACCATAAGATACCCGAGTATGTAACATGGATTCTATTTACCACGTTTTTCAGCATTTGTAAAGCCTGTAGGTGCAGTCTGGAAGCCAATTTTCTTAAAGTAGATGTGTTTGCTTGTATCAATTATAAAAGTTATTCTTCTAGTTGCTCGTATCTACAAATTGCAAGGAAATATGGAAAAAAAGCGTTCGTGGGGAGAGTGACTAAGCACTGGAGTAGTGGCCCAGAGAGGCTGTAGAATCTCTGTCCTTGGAGACTTTCAGATCTCGCCTGGACAGGACTCTGGGCAACTTCATCTGACTTTGAATTTAACCCTGCTTTGAGTCGGAGATAGGACTTGAGACCTCTTGAGGTCTCCATTCAATCTTCGATTTTTCTATAATTCTGTATCTTTTTTCTAGATAAGACAGCAGATAAAAATACAGGGATGGAATTTCATTAATTCCAGGTGGAAAAAATCTGGCTTATAAAGAGAGAATCAAATCTTAGTTCATAAAGGTGAACTAAGCCATCTTTGGTGGCTAGAGCAATCCTTAGTTTTCTTGGTTTTGGTCAGGTGTTTTGGCCTAGGTTGTTTTCAGATAGTTGGTTTAATTTTGGACAGAGCAGGAGAAACTGGGGTGTGGGGCAAACACATTATTGTTTGCAAAATACAAAACTGATTATTAAAGCAGTGGTATGATCATCCTTATCTTCATTCATGTGCATAAATATTGCCTATGATAATATTGTTTTACCATGAAACTAAAAAAATCCCTTTGAGTTACTAATACACTGAGCTTGAGAGTTTCCTAGAACCATGTTAATCTTTCTGTAAACAAGATAGACAGACAGACAGACAGCCTTTCCTGAGAAAAAAATCTTTTTTTGCGGCTCTGCTGGACTGGGTATGCAAAAGTTTTGGCAAACAAGCTTAAATCAGCCCTGAGGGCCTAATCCTCTTTGGAAGGCTGGACTGTCTTCTCTGTTGGAGGGGGACTGAAGTTTTGAACTATCATAGTACCCAGGTGAATATTTCTCAGGATTTTGGGGACTAAAGTAATAACAGGAATGCTTGAGATTTCAAGTGCAGGCTTTTAGGGCAGGATTAGTGACTAGCTGTCTGCTAAGGCAGGTTTTGTTTCAACTGTCTTCAGAAATATGAATATAATGAGTGTACTGCTGGGCAGGGAGCTTGAAATAAAAACCATGCTGCTCTTGCCATGTTTTTTATTCCTACTTTTTTACTGTTGAGGTTTAGCTAAAAATGTTATTTTCTAATAGGAGGTGATAATCTGTACATTTGTTACAGTGTCCCTGCTAGATCAAACAGTGAACATGAATGCAGACTGAAAATGCATCCCAGATGCTAGTGTTTATTGTGATCTTTTTTGTTCTTTTTTTTTCTTTTTTTTTTTTTATTTGTTAATAGTAAGATCTGAAAGAGGAAAAATAAAAAAAATAAATCACGGGGGACCACATGAATGCAGTGACTACCAAAAAGTTAAAGATGTTTAAAAATGTACAGTTTTGAAAACAGCAGTATCATTTGCATAACATCCTATTGCATATTGGGAACAAAAATACAAAAAGAACTTGAATGTTTACAAGCTTTAAACCAAATGAAATGGTCAGGGTTTTTTAACTGCCCAAACTTGATTGTAAGAGGCACCATATACACATTGGAGTTGCTAGGATTTGCTTAGACATAGACAAGTCCTCAGGATGAAAGCTGGAAGTTATATGTGTTGTACTGGCATCAGGCATACTGGGTTTTCCAGGAGCACGCAGCTATTCTTCTTGGTTACTGATGCAATTAAGCTTTACAGATGAAACCCAATGCTCTACAGTAATGTGTGTTAGCTTTACTGTTGGTGTTTTGTTTTACTTGGGTTGTTGTAACGTCTTCCTCTACAGTCAGTGCTGCCAACAGAAACAGCACAAAATGATCATCCTGTAGAAACAGAGAATGCTAAGCTAAACCTTCAAAGCCCAAGGCAGCAATTTAATCAGTATTCCCTATGTTGACAGCAAGAGGAGAGATTCAGCTAAGTGTAACTTTTGTGGTTCAGTTGAATAACTAGTACCCTATCTGGCCACTCTCACCACGAGTCTGAGCTGTGCACAAGCTTAGGAGAAATCAGGAGAAATTGGAAAACTTTCCTTTCCATCACTGGTAAGATGTCCAGTGCCATTTTATCCAGAGTCCAGGTCTTCTCTTGTCTGTTGCCAGTTGTGATACTAAATGTATGTGGGATTTTAATACCACCGTCCAGAACTGATATTTTTATGGGATTTCCATCTCCTGGAGACTTCACTGTACATGTCCGATTGGTCCACGTGGCAGCTTTCCCCTGGACGCCAGTTGATATTTTGAAAGTCATATTCCTGGCTGGAGTAAATTCTTGGCTGGACATCTGCCTTGCTACGTTTGTTGCTAATACATACCACTCAAATAACATGATTTATGATTGTTTGGAGATGCCTGCTCTTGTCGTACCTGTTTCTTCCCATGGTTAATCTGTTATCAAGAGATTTTGCATGAGGGAGAGCCTTCCATGTCCTACTTTTTAAGGCTAAGAGCCAGAGCTGTAAGGAGTAACACCGCAGTGTTATTTATCCACTTAGTGCAGACTCAAGTTCAAGATCTGTCCAAATAACCGTCAAAAAAACCCCAGATGGTTCCAGTGACACCATTTGTTTTAATTACCTTCAGAGTTCTATTTTACTGATGCCATGAGCAGCTTATAGTTGCAGTGTATTAACTGAATATTTTTTTCTCTTTTAAGGAGCAGAATTTATTGTTCTGACTTTCCAAGTACTTCTCCAAAATCAGAGGTGAAAGAATGCCGTTTACAGAAGAATCACTCTTATGAGTGCACATTTCAGCCTATTTTTCTTTTATCTGGATATACCATGTGGATAGAGTTTAAGCACTTACTAGGAACACTTGAATCCTCACCAACCTGTGTCGTTCCAGTGGATGTGGGTAGGTCAAGATTCGTGCGCATCTTTCTTCACTTGTGACCTTGGATTTCATTCCTTATATGGTGTAGGTAAAGTACTTCTTCGTAGCATTTTAAATAAATTAGATTGTGGAAAGAACATAAAAACAGAAGAGTTTTGATACTGTCTTCTAAAAGACATTGGATTAAATGTTATTTCCATACATTTTGCTTGGCACAGGAGCAGGCTCTGACTGCAGCTAATACCTATAAAATGAAACTTTCAGTTTTGCAAATTTATCCTGTCGGGTGCATTGCAAAGACATCTACAGAAAATGGAAGTGTTATATTTTAAAAGGCTGTCTCATTTTTAAGGTTCTTGGTTATCTAATTTTTCTGAAGTCTTCAATTAGTTGTTGAGTTTATACTTTGATACAGTGTAGCACTGTCTGTATTACTTACACAGTGATATATTTGTTTAAAATTATAGGGACTGTTCATGCTCTATAATGCTTTTGCAGAGTTTCTTTTGTGACACGTAGAGCACTTACTTAAATTCGTACAAAAGCAAGAGGCAAGAACAGTGTTTGAGTGTTTTCAAACACTGCAAAATGTGCAAAGCAGTCTTATTATCTGGTCTGTGACTCAGAGCGTTCATTGGACTGTGTATTTTTTGGACACAAATATGAACATATGTAGAGAGAAAACATGGCAGCTAGACCGCAGAAGTGCTACATGAAATAAAGCAGAATAATGTGTGTGTGGGGGAAGCACGCATGCAGAGAACATAAATTAAATCAAACTATCCTTTGCATTTCAAAGTTTAACTAGAGTAAGCAAAAAAGAATGTCACGGGAAGGAAAGGCAAAGTTCAGTGCATTACAGCTAAGTGGGGTGTGGGAATTATTATTACTATTATTGCTGTTAATTTGGTGGCCTTGTGGTTTTCAAGGTTGCTGTGGTCTCGTTCAAAGAGGGCTGTTTGTGCCTTTTGACAAGCAAGTTTGCTGATTATCAGAGAGCTGTTGGGAGCCTTGGGCGTCAGAAAGGAAGGTAGTGTGAGGGATGGCAGTTAGGGATCCTGCACTTCTGCCGCTTAGACAATTTGCCAAGAGAACCTGGCACCTTGTCAGCGTGGCAGCTGAAGTGTTGGTCTGTGTCAGGCACGTCTGTGCTCTCAGGTGGCTGTGCTTTTTTGGGGAAAGGTAGTGGCTTTATATGATGCTGCCCAGTGAGGAATTCTAGCAGAAATCTAGCAGTCTGGTTTATTCAAGTCATCGCTTTAAATAAAAAGCAGTGAACAGAAGTGACCTACTCTGGATGAAAGGTGCTCTGTATCATAGTAAAACAAAACATACTCATTCTAGCACCACCCAAAATTTCAACTTATTTCGTTTTTTTTTTGTTGTTATCTCCTCACTCACTATCTGATTAGTCAAAACAAGTTTATTCTAACTTTGCTTTGTTAACAAACTAGGGCTTTGTGACATTTCATGTTCAGTTTGCCAAAGAAGCTCAGTTTTGGTGGATTGTCCTATTAGTAAAATAAAAACTTAACATAGTATTTCCATTAATCGTTGCATAATGTCTGTCACCATCCTTTATAGCAGCTGCCTTTCTGGGCACTACTTTCTGCAGTGGTGCACCCCATTAGTGCCAGGCTACATCTTTTGCTCTTTGTACCAGGGGAGGTACAAGGTGCTAGCACCAATATAAGCTATTGTGGTTTAAATTAAAATGAAATGTACTGAAACTTGCCCGTGGCTTTTTTTTTTTTTAAAGAAAATGCTTCTTCTGTAAGAAAATTTGATTTTTGATATTTCAACTTAAGATTTTTTTTGGTCATTTTAGTTTTGGTCAAAATTTGAATGAATTTTCCATTAGACAAACATTGCCTTTCTCAGTCAGCAATGCTTCTGTCTGCAGTGAGTGGACTAGCCAGCCTGGACTGGTGAATTGTGTTTGCATTATAGTCCAGTTTTCCTTGGAGTAGCAGAGACCATAATGTGTTACCTGCCACCCTCAGGACAGAAGAAAGTAAGCCGTGATGAACGGATTTAATGAGACATTACACTTGGGGTTTTTTTTCTTTTCTTTCAATTTTCTAGTGAAGCCGCTTCCTCCCTCCAACGTTAAAGCAGAAATCACCAGGAATGTTGGGCTGCTGAATGTAAGCTGGACAAACCCAGTATTTACAAACAATGATCTTAAATTTCAGATTCGGTATGCTGTGAACAGGAAAGAAATTACATGGGAGGTACTGTCTTTTTGAATCTAGAATGAAGCATGAATTGTTGCAGTGTTGTCATTTAGTGTGTTGGCTGTTTTTTGTGGAATTTGTGGCATGCAATGAATCATGGTTATAAGCATTTGCATTATCTAGCAAAGGAATATTACTGATTAGGCCACTTTCTCATTGGATTAATTTTCAGGAATTTTAACTCTAACTGATGCCTAACCAGCCTTTTGTTCTTACTCTAAATGTTTTGACTTCTGTTACAGCTTTATGAAGTTTCAAATGCGCCAAGATCAGCTGTGATAAAAGTTCAGAAACTTTGTGTTGAGTATGTTGTTCAGGTCCGGTGCAGAGAACTGAATGGATCAGGTTACTGGAGCAACTGGAGCACATCAGCCTATACGCTTGTAAAAGATATCAAAGGTACCTGTGCTTTCAGAGTGCACTCTGATGGTCTGTCCAGTTTCAGGCTGAGGTGTGCCACTGTTCTTTCAAAACTGTGTAATCTTGCAGCTCCCTTACAAGGCCCTGAATTTTGGAGAGTTATTACTGAGGATCCGGCAAGGAGGCAGAAGAATGTTACGCTCCTGTGGAAGGTGAGAACAATTACATTTTGGTCTTTCACTTTGATCAAAAAACCATTGGTAGAATTGCCAAAAAGGGAGTATGATAAGCACATGCTGCCCTGGGGGCAAACTTGGGCAGTTGATGTTTATGGGACTTCACATGCAAGGCACTTGCGATATGACTTCTTTTGTGTTACTGCCTCTTGCTTATCTAATACTAGAGGTAGCTAGAGGTTGCTGGTGAATATTAACTGTAATACTGTGATACCAGGTGAGATGGTTCAGCCTGCTTTGCTCAGTCAGCCTGTCTTGTACTTTACTCCTTTCTGTTCCTAGTGCTGTGTAATTGCTTCGTATGGTTGAGAGGTAGGTGTAGCTCAGCACAGACATACACTGGCAGCAGGCATGTTTCCAGATTTAGGAAGCTGGCCTCCTGAAGTGAGCTGATTTTTGTACAGTGGACCCATCTGAGGATGTGGTCAAATTATTCTTGCGCAGGTCCAGTTGCATGCACCACAGCTATGTTGAGCTGCCTGTGGGGCTGCATCGCAGCCGTGTGGAACATCCCGTTATTCCTGAAGTCTTACAGAGTAGAATCATAGAATAGTTTGGGTTGGAATGGATCTTTAAAGGTCATCTAGTCCAATCCCCCTGCAATGAGGAGGAAAATCTTCAAATAGATCAGGTTTCTTAGAGCCGCGTCCAACCTGACCTTGAATGATTCCAGGGATGGGGCATCTACCGCCTCTCTGGGCAACTAGAGCCAGTGCTTCACCACCCTCATTGTAAAAAATTTCTTCCTTATATCTAGTCTAAATCTTCCCTCTTTCAGTTTAAAGCCGTTATCCCTTGTCCTATTGCAACAGACTCTGCTAAAAAGTTTATCCCATCTTTCCTGTANCCATCATAGAAGGCCACCAGGTTGGTCAGGTAGGACTTGCCCTTGGTGAAGGCATGCTGGCTATCTCAAATGACCTCCTTGTCCTCCATATACGTTAGCATAGCTTCTAGGAGGATCTGTTCCATGATCTTCCCAGGCACAGAGGTGAGGCTGACAGGTCAGTAGTTCCCAGGGTCCTCCTTTCTACCCTTCTTAAAAATGGGAGCAATGTTTCCCTTTTTCCAGTCACTGGGGACTTCACCTGACTGCCATGACTTTTCAGATATCATGGAGAGTGGCTTGGCAACTACATCAGCCAATTCCCTTAAGACTCTGGGATGCATCTCATCACGTCCCATAGATTTCTGTATGTTCAGGTTCCCCAGGTGGTCACAAACCTGGTCTTCTCTTACAGTGGGCTGGACTTTGCTCCCCCAGTCCCTGCCTTGCACTCCATCTGCTCGAGAGGTGTGGGGAGAGGGGTTGCCAGTGAAGACTGAGGCAGAAAAGTTGAGTACCTCAGCCTTCTTCTCGTCCATTGTTACCAGTTTGCCAGTCTTGCTCATTGGAGGGGGGGGTATGCTTTCTTTGACCTTCTTTTTCTGGCTGACAAACCTGTAGAAGCCCTTCTTATTATTTTAGTGTCCCTTGCCAAGTTCAGCTCCAGCTGCGCCTTGGCCTTCCTGACCCCATCCCTGCACAGCTGGGCAGCATCCCTATGCTCTTCCGAGGATACCTGTCCCTGTTTCCACTGCCTGTGCATCTCTTTCTTGCCCTTTAGTTTGACCAGCAGGTCTCGACTCAGCCATGCTGGTCTCTTGCCCACCTTTCCTGATTTCTTACACCTGGGGATCAAGGAAAGCATCCCTAAAGATCTGTCAGCTCTGTTGTGCTCCCTTGTCTCTGAGGGCAGTTTCCCAGGGGGTCCTATTGACTAACTTCTCAAACAGTTGGAATTTTGCTTTCCTGAAATCCAGGGTCCTGACTTTGCTCTTCCCCTGACCCATATCCATCAGGACTGTGAACTCCACTGGTTCATGATCACTGCAGCCCAGGCTGCCTCCCATCTTGACGTCTCCAATTAGCTCACTTGCGTTGGTGACCATCAGGTCCAGTATCGCATCTCCTCTGGTAGGGCTGTCTATTACCTGGCTTACGAAGTTCTCTTCGATGCACTCCAGGAGTCTCCTGGATTGCCTACAGCTCGCTGTGCTACTTTTCCAGCAGATGTTGGAGTGGTTGAAGTCCCCCAGCAGGACGACAGCCTGCAAGTGCGATGCTTCCTGTAACTGGGGTAAGAAGGCTTCGTCGATAGACTCCCCTTGATTGGGCAGCCTGTAGTAGGCACCAACCACAAGATATTCCCTTTGTTGCCTCAGTCTCTTACTCTTACCCGTAGGCTTTCGACCTGTAGTCCTCGCTACTTCAGGAGAGCCCTGAGATCTCTGAGCAGCCTGCAAAGCTTACTTGCCTTTGTGCAGAGACCAGACTTGCTGTCTGACTTGTACTAATGCAGCTGAAGCGTCAGTGCTCTATGACATGTTCATGTCAGCCTACACTTTCAGTGTTAGGTATACAAACGCTATGAAACACAGACTTAAAATGCAATTTGTTCTAATACTCAGAAAAAAGAATAACACGGAATCAAAGACTGTAAGTTATAATGAGATGCAGTCTTCAGCTGCCGAGTTCTGCTGACCAGGATCTCTGAGCAGAATGTGCCACTGACTCCCAGACGGCTGCCTGTATAAACACCACCGCAACTGCATGTAAACTGGGCAAAGCTACGTTAAAAGGTTAATGCAGGACAGAGAAAAAAGTACATCAGTGACTGCCCACTCCTGTTTGCCCACGTTTAGTATGCAAACAGTCATCTGTTCTGGTTTTCCAGTCCTGAAAAATACTAACATAAAACAGTGAGTTACCACAGGAGTCTGAAAGCTTGCATTTCCTTGTCTCCCCTGCCCTCCCTTCACTGGAAAGATAGCAAGTAAGCGTGTCAGCTGTCAGAGACAGAAGAAATTAAGTGTTTAAATGGACTACAGTGCCTTTGCTAAAAGGACAGTAGCCAGTCTATAAAATGCCTTTTTTGGGTCATGTTTTCTTAAAATTGGAACAGTGCCTTCTGCCCAAGTAACATTTGCTTTTCAAATAAAAACTGGGAAATTAATTAATGCCAATGTTTGCTGCAGCCACTGATGAAGAATCACTCATTGTGCAGTGTGAGCCGATACGTTATAAAGCATCAGACATCAGGAAACACCACGTGGTCAGAATATGTTGATAATGGCACTACCTGTTCATTTCCATGGACTGAACACACACATACCATTACAGTTTTAGCCATGAATTCAATTGGAGTTTCTTCAATTAATTTTAATTTAACTCTATCACAGCAAATGAGCACAGGTAAGACCACCAATTAGTAACCATTTTGAGATGTGGAAAATGCTAGGAATCCTTTTGATGCTTTTGGACAAAGCCTTCTTTGTGATAAAATTCCCTCTGTTAGAATAAAAAAAATGTTTTATGGTGATGCATTCAGTTGTATATGGGAAACAGATTCTGTATCGCACCAACAGAGCTGTTTGAAAAATGAAATTTCCATCACGTGAAAATCTTAATGATCTTTGGTTTGGAAAAAGAGTTGTCTTTAACTGGGCTGTCTTGCCTCCACTAACAAATATAAAGTAATTAATCAAAGAAAAAGAAAATCTTACTGTAGAACTGATCTTTCATCTGTTTTGTCTTGGGAACACCCAACGTTCCTGCTAGGGAATGTTTTGCTGTTTCCAAAATGAAATACGCTCTTGTTTCGCTGGCTGCTCACCTGACGGGCTGCCAGAGTACATAGTTTTTCAGAGGTTTGGCTTTACTTCCCAAGTGGCCTCTTCATTGATTTGGCTGCAGTCTGCTTTGTTAATAAAATAAAGGCTATTGCTTTTGAATACTTCAATTGTGTAACATTCATATGCAAATATATGCTGTGGAAACATTACTGCTGTCTGTTCTTGGGACTTTACTGTTGTAATGAAATTTTTAAAGCATTTTTATGCATAAAATTCTTTCTGATATTGTGTGTAAGCATATTCTGGAAATCCTGTGGTTGGTAGCAGATGTAATGGGAAGCATGTCTGACTGGATTGTCTTGGTGGATTACTTAGAGAGATTCAATAGGATTTAGCTTACAAGGCTCTCAATGCGCGCTTTACTAGCTAAATATTGACAGTTCAGTAGTTGTTGATTTTTTTTGGTTAAGGAGCGATAATTGAGGAGGTGGACATGAGAATCAAGATATTTGGTGTCTGGTAAGAAACTTGATCTATTTAGTGTTTGGGACTAGCTTCTGTAAACCAAGTTTTGCTGGCTTAATGAGAAGTATGCTTGCTTCTGGGAACTAAAGAACAGGCTTTATTATATAGACGATAACTAAACAAGTAAATGATAAAGTGCTGAAACCATAGCAATTATTCAGGTCCATGTAGTTTATAGTATACACCTCTCCTGCTAACCCAGCTCTCATCTCGCCTCTGAGCTCATGTAATTCATGGCTGTTTTCTCCTTGTTCTGTCAGTGAATGCTGTGCAGTCGCTTAGCGCTTACCCAGTGAACAGCACTTGCGTGATTTTGATTTGGACGCTTTTACCTCAAATATATGTGATAACATCTTTTATTATTGAATGGAAGAACCTTAACAAAGAAGAGGAGATGAAATGGGTGCGAATTCCTCCAAATATTAGTAAATATTATATTTATGGTGAGTGTGCACTTGAAAATATAATACATTATGTTAATTGTTATGGAACAGAAAAATGTAGCATTCCTTTTTTTCCCCCCTCTCTGTTTCTGATGGCTTTTATGGTAAGGACCAGTAGAGCAATTCTTGATTATTATTAGAGGACTGACTGTAAAGGATTGACTGTTGCATTAATAATCAGGTTAACATAGAATGAAGCTCAGGAGTGTGTTCATTTTTTGGCAATGCAATAAAATTAGTTCAGGAATATTGAGTACACCAGCTAATTATCTAAGTTAATATGTGCATTCCATTTGCATTTTGGCTTTAATCTTAGAAATTTTTACAATAGCTCCATAAAGGTGTTAATTCCATTGCAGAATAATGCTAGATTATCCAGTATAGATTAATAATTTTAATCTTCTGGTATTAAAGTATGTATCTATAAAAGATGGCTTTCATTATTCCCCTCTCTGGCTGTTCTGAACTCTGCTATGTGACCAGAGCCACTGTGGCGGTAATTGTTTAAAAGGAGGATAATAGTTTTGGTTCAAAATGCTGATTTCCTCTTTCCAGATCACTTTATTCTGATTGAGAAGTACCAGTTCAGCCTGTACCCTGTGTTTGCTGGAGGAGTTGGCAAAGCTAGAGCAACGGATCAGTTTACCAAAGGTGACTTATAGGATCTTTGTTTATGAAACAGGGATTTGTAAAAGTAAACTTCAAATGCAGGAGAAGTCTCTATCTTATCAGAAAAAAATGTCAGTAATAAAGTAATTGTAATATAACTATAAACACTGATCTAGACTTCAGTTGCTTTAATTTGAAAACTTTGTGGGATTAGTTGAGTGAGGGACCTGAATTCCTAACTTAGCTGAGATCCCAGGTCCCTGTGAATTCTTCATTCTCCAATTGTGGACTATTCTCTTACTTCATGTGCTCCGATTTCATTTTTTAATGGCAAGGGAACAGTGGGCACCTCCCACAGGGATGGAGGAGTCACCTCAGTGTTTAAAATAATTCCTTTCTTTTTGTCTAATTGTTCTCAAGGTGAAGGTCTGTTGATGTGCAATAGAACTCTTTATCAAGTTTTTGTGTGTTTAAGCTGTTGTTTCTACTGTTTGTTATTTCCCTATTGCAACTATTTGTTCACAGACAAATTATTTTACTGCATTATTATCTGAATTCCTTTTATTTCCAGGTGGATATGAAAATGAGAATAATGCCAGCCTCTATTTGGTTCTGCCAATAGTTATTTCAACTTCAGTTTTGTTGCTTGGAGCATTGCTGGTTTCGCACCAAAGGTAAGTTGGTCAAAGTTCCAGGCAGCCTTTAGAAGAAGGTGATGCAGCTGAGATGGTGCCTCTCTGCTGAACTGGGGGGCAGGGTCTTTCTGGGGAAAGCTAGAAATTATTTTTATTGTGTCTGTGGAATACAGTGCCAAGAATTAAAGTGCACAGGCTTGTTACCTTGCTGGGTCTGGTGTCCTTGCAGTAAGATGATGGTCACTGCTGTTCGTTTTCACTGGGAAGTATTACTTGTACCACGTACTTGTTACTTTTGCAGAGTGATTTGTGGGCAAGTTAACGAGTGTCACGTGCTTTGAATGTGTAAAGCACTCTGAGTTCTATATTTAATTGCCATCACAAACTAAGGTGTGAAGTAAAAGCCAATTGAAAAAAATCCCTCTGAGTTTTGTGGAAGGTGGGTTGGGTCATATTCAGCAAAGACTGCCCATACCTTTTATATTTTGTAAAACTGCCACCTGGTATGTCACTTCTGTATTTCTTTAATTTTTTTTATTAAATTTGGGGCATTTATATTGTCTAAACTGATTGTTTCGTTGTCATAGTGTCAGATAAATAAAATTGCAGAGATTCCTTTTCTGACATAGCAAAGGTGAATGTCAGCAGTACAGAATATATGAGAACAATACCAACTCCAGAATTTACCTAACATTTCAGAATGAAGAAACTGTTTTGGGAAGATGTTCCAAACCCCAAGAATTGCTCCTGGGCGCAAGGAGTTAATTTTCAGAAGGTGTGTATTTCCCTGGTGATGCTTCTTCCCCCACCCCATGGGTCTGGCTGCTGTTTGCTCAGTACCACCTGTCAGTTAGACTAGACCCTACCTGAATTACTGCACAAAGCACCTTGGAGCCTCTGAAGTTAGCAAAACCGTGGTTCTTTCAGCTGTAAAAAGCTACTATCTGGAAATGGGCCAGGACCAGAGACCAACACCTCATTGGAATGTAGGGAGTGTTTCAATTTCAGGGCAATTAGTAAATCAGTTGCAGAATCCCATAGGTGTGATGCTTATGCACCTCAGTGAGTACCACGTGTGTACCACAGGCCAAATTCTTTGCTGGGGTAAACTACCTCTCTGTTTGGCATGTGAATTGGGAGCTGCGGTGTGATGACCTGTGACAAGTAAGAGTCTTTACGTGGCCTTAGCCAGTTTGCACCAGCAGACAAAGTTTCTCTCGGTCCTAGAGTTTGACGGTGTGTAATCATCACGACGATAATCTATAATAACCTAATAATCTTCAGGCCTGTTATTGCTAAAAGAAATGGCAGAAGATTTTTCATATATTTAATTTGTGTTCCCAGTGAAGGTTTCTTTTCTCATCTTTTATTTTATTTCATTTCATTTAAACAGAGAATGGACATTCTTTGAAGTCTAATCATGGTCACTGCCTGCTGAACCATTGGCCAGCTCCCAGGCTTCCTATACAGAATTGTTAGAAGATTTTTCTATTTATGTTCAGAAGACAGGAAGCACAGATACAATACAATGCTCATTTGTTTAAATATAACAAATCCTGGAAGCAGCTCTATCAAAAATCTAAAATGCCCTCGCAAAAATGAGGAGCAAGTGCCATATTACAGACCAAAGCACGGTTTGTCACTTGCACAGGCAGAAGCACTTACTTTAGATTTGGCGTTTTTAACTTTTGTTTACTGCCCTACCGACTAAGGCTGTGACTGCCAAAGGGCTGGATCCTTTCAAGCCCTGCCTTTCAAAAGGAGTTGAAAGAGGCCAGCCTTTCCCAGAATGCAGCTATGGAAGCAGAGACATCATACTGGTTTGGGATTTATCCAGCTTGAGTGCAAGATCTGCCCAGTTATTGACTTCACTTGAAAGTGTGTTTTTATTCTAATTGAGTATTTGTTCTAATTGAGAGCTACCTTGGGAGATTCCACTGACTCCAGGCACATCAAAGTGATCAAATCTCTTATTTGCACAAGTACTTGGTTGTCCCCTTGTAGTCTTTTGAACTTTTTACATACATTTGGGTGCAGCAGCAGCTCCGAGAATGCAGTAACTGGGTGTGTGTTGTGCCTTACTGTTCTTTTGTTTGCTTGCTTGTTTGCTTGTTCCTGAAAATACCAATATGCATGTTACATGGCTGCTTCATTTGTTGTCATTTAAACGTGCAGCCATATCAACGCAGATGCCTGAATAATCTCTAACGTTAGATCTGTGTTTGAAAAAAGCCAGAAATCCTCAAGAAAAATCTGATTTCAATGGTGTTAAGGCAGTTTCTGCTTATTTTTTTTTTACTTAAATTTTTTTTCTGGCTTTTTAATGTGCTAAAGTACTTTACTTCTCTGACACACCATGCTGTGTGTTTTAATGTTAAATGAAGCTCCCGGAGATCCTTCTGTTGAGGAAGATGCAGTTGTGGTCGGATGGAATAGTGGGCATTCTTCGGCTTCGTGGCAGCAGTCACATTGGCTGGCGTTAGCAGAGCCTCTGCCTCTGGCCTGGTCTGGAAAGCTAAGTGTGTTTCACCTGCGCAGGTTGTTAAATCCCAGATCACTCTGATGTGTCTGCTTCCATGGCTGCATGCTGGGAAGGGCTGGGCTGGGCTGGGCTCTTCAAAGAACTGTTAGTTGCAGGAGTATCAGTTGCACCGGTGCACCTGTATTTGTCTATTTAATCTTTTCATCTATAGCAAAAGGAGCTTGTGACAATCCTCACTGTCCCCGATCGCAGAGGTGCACGAAGTTTGCATGTTGGATTTAGCACGTTGGAAATGATTCCCCTCACCGACTGGTAGAGCTGAAATAAGTGCATTAAAGTCGATGAAGTTTTA
This sequence comes from Burhinus bistriatus, assembly GCA_013397275.1. Classification (NCBI taxonomy): domain Eukaryota; kingdom Metazoa; phylum Chordata; class Aves; order Charadriiformes; family Burhinidae; genus Burhinus; species Burhinus bistriatus. Next base: position 222,046 of record VYXH01009748.1, on the reverse strand, counting down.
ACTAGGAAAGGAGGGTAAAGCTGACACCCTGGTGATGCTGCTCCGTATTCATATGCCTTGTTCCATAGTTAATAGCAAAGAAATGATGCATGCAAGTACGAAAGAAATTGAAGTTTGACAGGATTTTTGACAGCTTGTTACGCAGTAGAAAGCATGCCTCTTCAGTACGTTGTACGAGTCTTCCTGGAAAGTGTTGCTTAGTGTTAATCGCGCTGAAGGCATGGTTCCCGTCCTCAGGTTAGCATGATCATCTCTCACTCACCTCATGAGTGTCCAAGGCCAGAACAGGTTCTTTGAAACTGTATGTTTAGGGCCAAATCCTGCTTTTGTACATGTGCATGGAATTCCCAGTAGAAAAAGCAGTGTACAGTATGTGTATGGTATTTTTCCTTAGTTGTAATAAGCATTGATTACGTAACTAGCCTATATACCACTACTGGAAAGTTCTGATGTCTTTCTGAAGGCATTTGATGTAGAGCTCCTCTCTTGTCCTGGTACCTATCAATATTAAATCCTTGAGTCAACATCTGATCATTACTTTGTATATTCAGTGTTAGCACACTAGGTATTTCATACTCCAGAACTGCGTTTAGAGAGTATTGTTTTATCCTGATTGTATTACAGCAGCAAGAGGTTAAAATCGTAATCTAAAAAAGGCAAGTCTTGCATCTAGACTCTGTCTTGCAAGCCTTTATATGTATGCGTAATGTCAAAATCGTAAAAATTCCTCTTATTTGCTCAATAAAATAGTAAAGAAAAATACAAAAAACTTTAGGACCTAATGTTGAAGAAATTATTTAAGCACAGCTACAAATATTTTACAGGGAAATTAATATCAGTCTTGCAAGGACTCATGCATATCTAAATTACCCTACTATGTCCATGGGGTTATTTGCAATGTGTGAAGTTAAATATATGTGAAAGTAAAAATCTGGTCTTGGCAGAATTAGGACAATAGCCTTTTTTGATATATCTGCATTTAATAACTAAAGTGCAAAGTAATTTTGACTTTAACCTGTGTCAGGCGTGGTAACTGGCTTAGAGGTCAGAGGCAGTCTGTTGCGTGTGAGACAAATACAGCTTAAAACGTAGACTGAACAGGAGAGCAAAATGCAGTGGTGTTGGAAATTCCTTGTTTGTTTGGATCTCGTTTCATCTCGTCAGCAGGGTTTCGGAACCGGGGACCTGAGATTGTGCCTTTTCTCCTGAGTTTTATGGAACTACTTTGCCTGTTGTTAAACACAGTTTGTGCCCAAATTATACCATACCTGCGTATACCATGGAAATACAGCACTATTCACCCAGCTTGCTCTGTCATTGCTGATATGCTATAGTTTTAAATTTTCTCAGGGTGTCGGATTGTGCATTGTATTTGATTAAATACCTGACATGTTTTAATAAGTGATGTGTCTGAGTTGACAGATGGTGGCCTTTGCCAAACAACATACCTGTCTTTGAATGTGATGTGTTTAATCTTTGCTGGCAATATTATCTGTATGTTTTGTGTGGTACCCGTGCGCATTTGTAAGAGCAGATACTGGGGCTGGGATGAGGGAGCAAGCAGAGTTTGGAAGGAACATAAACCGTCTCCGTTCAGGATAAACCAGCTGCTGGTTGTAGGGGGGCAGGTGTTTCAGGAGGAAACACGGCTTTTTGGTTGTCCAAAAGATTCCTGATAATGTTTGTCTCCCATTTGAAAATGCCGCTGTGGGCAATGTAGAGTGAGCGGACTGTTAGTGTGCTTTGGCACAGCAGTGCCTGTGGTCCTGTGTCAATTCATAGCAAACCTCTGCGAGGGAAGATAGCTTTCATCGGGCGAGGCAAGTTATGGTTATTATGGCTTGATGTATCCAGTATAGTAGCAACCCACAGCTCATTTCAATAGCTGGTTAATTTTATACGTGGTTACTGGCATCATTTTGAAGACTAGGAAAGATTCCAGTGCGCAGGTTGGTTTCAGTGTGGGAAGGTGATGGACTTGTGTGGGGCCAAGTACCAAAGCAGTTTGAAACCGGCTCTGCCACGCGAGGGCATAGGCGTTACTGCTAGCTAGTCTAGACTGAAGTTGTAGCCCAAGATATGCAAGTTAGTTTATTCTTTTCTATAATTGTATGCTAGTCGAAGTATTTTGACATGTTCCTAGTTGTTTTGGCAGCTTTCCTGCTGTAAAATATGGTTTGTTAATATACACAAAATCTGTTTTTATCTATTTGTTTTGTCTTGAATTCATTAGGAAATATATGTTTTTCAAGTGAATTTTTCTTTGTAGCTAGAGTTCCAGTTTTGCTGTTAGTTCATGCTGTTGTATATTTTACATGCATATCTATTAGATAGTAGCAAAGCATACATTTCTCCAAAATAAATGTGTGTTTCTCTTCATGCAGTTCAAACATACAGCTGCTATTCAGGTGGGAATGCTCTAAAAATACCATGGAAAGGCTGAATTTGACCCTAAATAATACAATCCTAGCAGGGAAAGTGACTTTAGTTGACATGTAAATGATTAAGACTATTGTTTATACAAACTAAATAAAAAACCAAGGCAATCTAAAGGTATAAGACCTTTGTCTTGCAAAGCACTTGCCTGTGTTTTTAACAATATGTGCATGTTTAGGAATGTTGAAATGAATGCGACCATTCAGCTGCTTCTGTTTCAGCTTAAATGATACGCTGTCTTGGCTGGAGTACTGAGCACCTCGCAGAACGCTTGCTTTGCAGCACTTGACACACAAACAGGTTCTCGCTTTTTTGTCTTGTCCCTCAATCTTCACCTATGCACAGACATAAAGAAAAGAGGAAACGTGTTTTAGAGGATTTTCAACTATATACTCTTACTAAAACTATGGGGGTTTTGTCTGTGATTCTTAAAATCGGTAGCTTCATACTGAAATAAAGCTATTAAGTAATAGATGAGCATTAAAATATATCTTTTCTTCTAGCCTGAAACTTTTGAGCATCTTTTTGTCAAGCACCGCGAAGCAATGTCATTTGAGCCTCTTCTGGAACCAGAAATAGTGCTGGAAGACCTCAGTGTCACTAAAGCGTTGAAAAAAGAAGACGCACAAGATTTTTTAGTCGTTGATTCGATGTTTACAAAAATTCAAGACTCTGAACATGACTCTGCTTGCTCTAGCAGCCATTTCAATAGTAGCAGCTTCTCTGAGAGCTCCCGCGATGACCAAATCAGTGGAGAGATTACAAGGCAGTCCGATATTAAATATGCTACTATTATCAGTAACTCCAGATCAAGTGGACTTTACGAACAGAAAATGAATCTAAGAAGTTGTTTTGAGAGATGCTTTCTAGCTGAGGATGCCTTAGTTACAGGCGCCTTCTCAAGCAGCTCTTGGGAGGTGGGAAATGGGGCATTCCTCGTATTACCCGATCCCCCTGGCAGGCAGCCCAGCAAGACTCTTTCCCTTTCCCTTATTTCTTCAGAGGGATTCTCAGAGCCTTTGGATCAGGATGACACTTTCACAGACGGAGATAGTCCTGAGCGGAGCCTGTATTACCTGGGGATAACATCATTGGAAAAAGGAGAAAGTGGCGTTTTTTTAACAGAAAGTTCCGGGCTGATGTGTCAGTTCCATACAACCGATCTACTCAAAGATGTGGGGTTTCTTCAGCGTACACCTCCTAATTTAAATGCATTTCTCCAAAGTAGTCTTAAATATAAAGCCATTGTGCCATACGTGCCGCAGTTTCAGATGACTGCCGGCAAGGTGCAAGAGACCACAGAGAAAAACTCTTCAGTCATCACACCATAATGTGACACTTATAATGATTGGGGCTTTAGGTGTTGATACGTTCCCCTGTTTTTCCCTCTCCTGACTTCTTTCAGGAGCTCTCCTGTTTTGAAGCTGGGTAACTGGTTCTATATTTGAGTGCCAGGATTTTAGTAGGAAGAAATTCCATTTCGTGACCTAATTTTCAAATGTGAGGCCTTCCTTCAGAGATTTGATGGGTGCCAAATTATCTGTTGTTGGTGCCTGTTAGGTGTATGTCTGAGCACCCCTGTGAAGAACGGCACTTGCAATTGGACTCAGTGCCGTAGGCGTTGAGGTGAGAGGATGGGATGTGATCCGGATGCAGCCTGTGCTGACGCTCAGCCCGCAGGCTCTGTGCTGGGCTGTGGTCTGTTGCCAGGGCAGAGCCTTCAGCAGCTTTCTAAGCCCTCTGTAACCACAGCTGGCTGCCACGAACATACACGGCCACCACATTGCTCGTCTGCAGGCAGAGCACAGCGGCACCTTCCAGGTGTCAGTGACGACGAGACTCTTCCTCCAGCTGGGGAGAGGTGGAGGAGTCAGGGCTTTTGAGGGCCTTGCTGTGGAGATTCCCAAATGCTCCTCAAGGGCTGGGAAGGATTCGAGCAACATACACCAAATGAGCACAGCTCCTTTGACATGCATTTACTAAGTGGCCTTTCCCAGTCCCGAGGTGGGTCGCACCCAGCTCTGTAGCAGTGGACTTCTCCCAGTTTATTGTTGTCAAACAGGACCGTGTTTTCCACAGGGCTGAGCACAGCGTGTCTGTTGGCACTACAGACCCATACGCACGTTTCTTCTCTCTGTGTAGGAGTAAAGTATCTCTTCAAACATGTCAGCAAACTGTCGAGAGAGCTTGTTCTTGTTGTAGAGTTTGCCTGGGGACCCCAAGGGCAACACAGCAAGGAGTGACCTAATACGTAGATTGTGGTGGTGTTTTGGGGGAGGGGGGAAGCTCAAATGTGTCGTTTCACTGGGAATGATTTGGGACACTCAGTGCTACAGACTGAGTCCACCTGGATGCGGCACAGCCACTGGACGCCCAGCAAGACTGCCAGGTTATGATGCATCGGTACCCACTTGGACTGGTGGTAAATGGATGCACTCTACAAATACCAAATATATTTGTTAGGCTTTTTTTTTTCCTCCAAAATCCTGATGTATTTATTGCTTAGCTGACATCTGTGTTAAATTGAGCCTGTGAATACACAGATGGTCCATGTGAAAAAGCCGTCAGAACGCTGTATATCGGTTCTTGAACGGGAGGCCCTGACCAATGACGGCAAACTTGTAGCTGTTGTTCTGGGGCCTCTTTTATAAAACAGTAAATTGAAAATATTCATCGGGAGCATCAAAGAGCCGTAAGAGAAACTGTGAGGTCAGAGATGTGTGCTGAACAGTGTATCGGTGTATAAAAGGCTCCCTGAGGAAGTGACGGTTCCAGTAGCTGAAGACTTACGGTACTGCAAGAAGAGGAAGAGCATCTAAATTCTCGTGGCTGCCTTAATTGTGGGGGGTTATCTGGGCAAAATGATGTACTTGAAAGTAAAATGTCCACATTTTTGTTGTTGAAAATGAGATTCTAGTACAAATGGTACTGCCGTTAAACTGTCATCTATCCCAGACCCCTTTCCTAAGAGCCCCCTGTAGAAAAGGCAGTAATTTGATCCAAGGATCCTGTATTTTTGATCTTTGGTGAGCTAGCCTCATGTATGGACGTGGAGAAGTTGGTTTGCCTTCACAAGCCCGGCTGAAAACCTTCAGATGGGAGGAAAATTAGATCTTGTATCTCGGCTATATTTTCTGGGATAAACAGGTAAAGAAAACCACGCTTATTTGCAAGCCAAATATATTTTTTCTACTTCATAGTTAGTAAATATTTTTGTATACATGCCTTTTCAAAGAACTATTCTGAGGAACGAAGACGAATATATTGTGTATTCCAAAGCTAAATTTATGTAAAACTTATATAGGCACAACCCAGCAACAACAGTAAATGGTAGGAGAGGTGTGGAAACACTTTAATGTATTATGGATAAGCAAAAGGGACCAAAGCAAGCGTTTATCTGCACTTTGAATTTAAGACAAGCTTTACCAAAAAACCCACTGCTGCTTCTCAAACAAGCTGCTAACCTGGCTCTTGCTGGGTGTCTCCATTTCTGGGTGTTGAATGTGACACAAATCTAATGTGCTTGTTTCAACAATTGTATGGTGAGGGGAATTAAAACATGTTTTGTGTAAGTGTCCAAAACTCCTTGTCGCTTGAAAATGTGATTGAAGGCTGCAGGGACAAACCTGAAGTCTTGAAAATGTTCCTGTAGAGTTCCAGGAGTAAAGCTGTGATTAGCACCCAGGTGAACGCTGAACTTCGAATTCATCTGAAAAAAAGAAATTCAGTCCCGCCAGCACGTGAACCTGGCGTGGCACAACCTCCAGGGCCCGAAGAGTGCCCCGGGAACGGGCTCGGGTGTTGGATTCTGCCTCTCCCCAGGGTTTGTCCACCAGGTCCAACCTCCCCTGAAGTCTGAAGATTCGGGGAGGCCTATGTAGGTTGGCTGCCCCACCAAACCCCCAGCTAACACCAGGGGGATCCCTCCTGTGGCGCAGCTGAATTTGGGGTGGAAGAGCTTCTCGTTATGCTGGGATGCAGGGGGAACGTGACCTATTGAGATGCGGTTTTGTGACAGCTGCCGTAGGATAACCCTGTCACCTTCTGTTGGGAGGAGAGACTCCCCTCCCAGTGCCCCTGCAGCACACCCATCTGCCGCAGCTCTGTGCTGTTGGGAAAGGGAAAGGGCAGTGCAATTCTCCGTAGAATGGAATAATAAATGTGTGGTTCATCGTGAGGTTTGGATTTATTTAATTGCAGTGTCCAGAAAAATTATTTAGTTGCGTTTGCAGATTGTCTTTCTCAAGAAATTAAAAGATCATGTTGATTTAGACATACAAATTCCTCATCCAGTCACTCTGAAAGGACAGGGGTACTGTTAACCATGGGAACGATCAGCCAAGTGAACCAGTGAAGACTTTCCTGGGAACACGGGAGAATGCCGGAGTTAATCGCCTGTGCCCCGTCGTGCAGGATGCTGACGTGCCTCAGCGGTGATGGCAGGAGAGCGTTTGCAGCCTGGACTCGCTGGGATGCCTGCAGCTGTGCTCGAGGGTTGCCATGTTAAAAAATCGCTGCAGAACATCTTCCCATCTTCGATGGGAGCTGGTAGACACCCAGATGTCGCCACCTTTGGGAGTCCAGCCTGTCCTCCTGGGTGCCTCTGCCATCCCAGTCGTGGGGTTTTTCTAATGGCCACAGGAAGTGGTGCTTCTTAGAACACCAACTCGATAGGGTATTTACAAAAAAACCCTGCTGTAAATGTAAGAAATACTGCAAATACTAGCTGATCTTTTCTGCTTCAGCAAAAAGAAAATATTTTAAGTTTAATTACTGTAGAACCAAGCCATTTAACCTCTTAATGTAGGTGTGCCTTTTCTGAAGCAACCTCCTCACCACGTCCTCCATCCCGAAGTTTCTGATAGTGCAGGTGAACCCAGGTCCTGACCCGCGGTGACGGGTGGGACAGGGCTGTACAAGTTTAGTCAATAAATACTCCCTGAAACTGGCTCTCGGGCTGGCATTTTCATCCCTATCCAATGGACATTCAATCCCGCTCTTCACCTTTCTTCGCTCTTCTATAAAGCCAAAATCTGCATATCCTGAATCCGCCATCTGCCGCTGTCTGCCTCTGCCCTGGTCTCCGGTTACCGTTTCAGCTCCAGCCGCTCCCATGGGCAGCATCTGCCTCTGGGAGAGGAAATGAAGAGCTGGGGTCAGTTACCACATTCTTTTCTCACCATTCGGGGGTTTTTTCCCCCTCAATTTCAGGTCAATTGGTTTAGCAAAGCAGAATACTTTGGGTGCCAGGTGAGATAACAGTGTTTTACTCGGTGTTTACAGTGGTCTCCTCCCTTCCCAGGGCAACCCATACACGTGCTTTACGCAGGAGCAAAATCTCATTTGCTTATTCCTGGGTGAGACAAAGACGGGCAGGTCCGGTGCCTGCGCAAAGGCATCTTGTAAGGTAATTCCGGAGGGTTGTTTTCCCCGCAGAGCTGCGAGGAGACGGCCCTCCTGCCTTCTCTCGGTGCCTTCATCTCTGGTGCTCTGCGTCACGAGAAGGGCTGGAGCAGTGGATGGGCTCCGTGCCTGCCTGTGCCAGCAGCCGGGCAACCTACCAGGGTTGGCTTTTGGTCCTTGGAAACTTGAGGTTGAATTCCCCTTTGATGCACTGGAGACACACTCCACTCCCAGCAACAGAGTTTTGCTTGTGCCTATAGTGAGTCCGAGTGTTGATTTTTAAGAGCAGGTACGTCATTTTTAAGTACACAGGAACTCTAAAGGCTGTACAGAAATTATATCGGCAAGCACAACCCCCTTTCAGGCACATTTTGTATGAAATCCAGTGAAATTTAAATGTGCTGTTTCTCATTTAGAATTGAAGTTACCAGAGATGCAAAGCTGCAGCGGAAACTGAGCTGCTGTATTAATCTCCCAAGAAAAATTTTTCCCGACATCTGGGCTGTTGTGGCCGGAATAGGNCAGGGTCTCACCACCCTCACAGTCAACAATTTCTTCCCAATATCTCATCTAAATCTCCCCTCTTCCAGTCTGAAGCCATCACCCCGTGTCCTATCACTACCTGCACTTGTAAAAAGCCCCTCTCCAGATTTCCTGTAGGCCCCTTCAGGTACTGGAAGGGGCTCTAAGGTGTCCCCAGAGCCAGGTGCCAAGGGACACAGCTATTCCACCCAGCAAAGGGCTGGAAGGAGATGTCCACACTTGGGAGCTGCATACTCAAAGCCATCTGAAACAGAACGGAGCCAGGAGCCCACGCTTGGCGCCTCTCCTGGGCTCCGGACCCGCCTTGGTAAGAGAGCCGGGAAATCCCTGCCAAGAAACAGGGAGAAAGTCGGGAACAGGGTCAGGCTGTGATCTGCATCAGAGGAAGAGGGTTGCTGGGGGCAAAGTGGGTTTCAGCTGGTGGCCTTCATTGTCATCTCTGGTCTGACACGGTCCCCTCCAGCCAGGGCCGCTCCCGGGCTCCGTGCCTGTGAGGGCCGAAGGGCCTCGCCTGCCCCAGGGCGCGGCGAGGGAAGAGGAACGCTGCAGAAACGCATTTCGGAGCATCCCAAGAACGCGGTGTCACCATTCACCTGGGGCTTGGCTGCGGGAGTAACCCCACATGCTTCTGTTTGCTTCTAATAGTGAAACTGTTAATGCTTCCATGTAACTAGACTTACGCCTTTGCTACAAATAATTCAGTGTTAATTCCCAGTAAATTTCATCATTTTGCAGAGANAAAGTTTTTTTTTTTAATTTTTTTTTTTTTTTTTTTTTTTTTGCCATGGCTCCATACCCACCAGGAAAGGCTTTTTCAATTTAAACTGGACAAGCAATTAGGCGGAACCACGTGCAGCTTCTGACGTATGTATTAAGCCCTAATATTAAGCTCTTGCAAATTCATTTGGAGAAACATTCAGGACTATAGCTCCTTTATCTAAGAAAATTAATCAAGTGTGTCATTATTCCTTTTACATGTCACTTGCAGCTGCAGTTAAATGCCTTTTTTTTTTTTTTTTTAAACTGCAATTGATGTTTGAAGCAGCAAGAAACTGGTTTTCACAGTTTGTACCTGTGTAGATTGTTAGTCTGTCTTTGAGGCACCGATCTGCGCCATCAGCCTTGGCTGTGAGAGTTTGCAGCAAAACGGGGTTTGGCTTTTTCTTTTCCCCGTGCATAAACTGTGAACTCATTTCTTTTCTGTACCTGGCTTTTGCTTCTGGAGCATTTACAGTAATTATTTCCTGCTGATGAGAGTGTAACTTGAAACACCACTTTCCAACAGCGTCAGAGTAATTTTGTAATTAATTTTGTGAATAAAATATTTATTGTTGATGTTGCATAGGTGTTAGCCTGTTGGAGCGAGCCTTTGCCTAGCGTGGGAGCCAGCAGCCTGTGAGAGCCCGTCCTGCGCTCCCGGGATTTCCCACTCGTGAACACCATCACTGACGTGGCTTTTTTTTTTAAATTGGGAAAAAATCTTGAGAGTTTCACTTTGCAGTTTACTGGAACTGGACCTTGAAGAGACCAGGGTTGCTGTGTAATACGTAACGTTTCCATCGGCTGGCTCTCGAAAGGTAACATACTGGTGCCCTGCGGTGTCCCATGCTGCGCAGCCAGGCACAGGGCAGAGCTCGGAGGAATCGGGGGCAGGTGTCCCTGCTTCCGCTGGGATGGAGGATCAAAAGGGTCTTTTCCAACCCAAAGGATTCCATGATTCTATGATCTGGCTCATTTGTCGCACTCACGCCTGGTCTTTCTGTGTCCGCGCTTGCATGTGCAGGACTAAGTGATGCACAGAGCGGATTTTTTGCCCTTGTCCCTGCCCAAATCCCTCCGTTAGTGCGGCTGGCACAGTGCATGTCACCTGCTTGGCGTCTGCTCTGCTTTTTGGCATTTCCCTCCCTGCTTTGAGTGAAATACTGACCTGTGATGAGATGCTGCAGGTCGTTATTTTGCGCAAGCTAAATGCATCGCTGTGAGCAGCCCCTGCCCCGCAGTCACAGAGTTCAGGCTGATTTGGGAGAGAAATGGCAACACAGAAGCCCTCGGGCACCCTGAAAAGCCACCCAGTCCCATGGGAGCCAGCTTGTCCCCATCTCCCCTTCCCCAAGGAAGCATTGCCGCCAGCCGGCCGCTGCCCAGTGTGGGGCTGAAGGAGCCCCCATGTCCCCACCCTGAGTGATTCTGCTTTACAAGCCCCTGGGCGTTTCTTTGCCTGGCGAGCGCCCTGCGCACTCACCTGCCCTGCGCAGCAAAGTCCTGCTTTATGTATGGGTCTGCCGGCCGGGAACTGCTGGGGACACACCAGGCGTGACCAGTCCGGGTGGCACCTCTCTGCCCTGGGAAGTGTGGAGGATCACTTATTTCTGTCCTGTGATGGAAGCAGGATTTGCAGCTGGATGCTGGAAAGGAAGAGGGACCGATGAAAGCAAGCAATGAAGACATTGGAAATTGTTTTTTTCCTAAGGAATACCTAGCTAGTTTGTTGCAGGCTGGTGGTTTTTTTGCCTTTAAATAAACACAGAGGAGATAAAATTACCTCTTCAGGTATTTCTTCTATAGCCACTGTCTCCCTGACAGCTCCATGGGAAAGGACTCAAATCCACAGCTCCCTCCCTCCTCTGCATGCCCTGCTGCGGTGCTGGCCCAGGCCAGCGCCCGGGGAGCCTGCTCTGAACTGGGTAGCCAGTGGATGGATGGGGAGGGGGAAGCAGGAGGAGAGAGGACGCGCTCCTTTTATCTGTCTCTCTCTCAAAAAAACCCAAACCTGAATAAACCCCAAAACAATATGTGTGCTGGGGAAGCAGTGTGAATTTTTGGAGATTTCTAAGTTTGTCTGTAATGCTACAGTACAATGCACTTCTGGAGTGTGTTTTTATAGCTGTTTGAATATTTTGAGTAATAATATTCTATACAATACAGTTGGGTTTATTTTCCTACTTTATTATAGTTTTACTGCAGTGAACTCCAGCTGTCAGTAACATGAGTTATCCCTGCTGCCAAGTGTTGGGAGATGGCAACGTGACAGGGTATGGCCGGAGCGCGATGGCTGTGGAGGCTGGATGGCATTTACAGGAGTAATGAGCGCCATCTCTGGGAGCGCACCGTCTTCTTCCTTTCTGCGGTTTATATTTAGAAGACCTGCAGGTGAAATTCGGGGACGCGGGTAGTCACTGGCCTCGGGCGGGTTTCCATCCCCTGGCAAGTCAGGGAAATTATCCTGCAGGTACCAGCTGGGGCCGAGCTGCCGAGTACAAATGGCTATTTCTGTCCCTCCTTTCTGCACAGAATTTGTACTTCATTTCCTCGATTCCTTTTTGCTGGAACGTGGTTTCACCAAGCCTGCATGTCACCTTCTCCCACCGCAGAGGAGCAGAGGATGCAGCCCATGGCACTCACCGCCGGTCTGCGCAGGGGGAGCTGGTGGCCGGGAGATGGCGACGTGAAGTAGAGAAGAAATGTCCCCTGCCTGCCTGCCGCCAAACCCCGCTGTCGCCCACTCGCTCGCCGTTCCGTGGGTCGTGAGTCGCTGCCGGCCGGGGGCAGAGGAGACCCCCCGGCTCCTCGCCAAGCACCCTTGCATCCCTCGGTGACACGGGCTGTGACTTTCTGTTGCTGCTACCAGTGAGGTCTGTCCTGTCCGGTTAAATCTCAGTGTGGCGGCTCAGTGAGTGCTGCATGATAATAACACAAAACTACTTTTATGTAATAAAATCGCCAGGCTCATAGGACACCGCAAGAGCCTTTAGCCCGTCAGTGAGCTATTGGCCCCAAAACCTGCACAGGGCAGGAGAGACCCCGTTTCTCTCCGCTGGATGACCTGGTCTCCCACCTCAGGGATGGAGGAGTGCCTGATGCACCTGGACAGACTGGAGGAACCAGAGGAACCTCATGAAGTTCAACAGAGAAAAATGCAAAGTCCTGCACTGGGGAGGAATCAGCCCCGAGGACAAGCACCAGTACAGGATGGGTGACAACTGGCTGGAAAGCAGCTCTGCAGAGAAGGACCTGGGGGTCCTGGTGGACGTCAAGTTGACCGTGAGCCAGCCATGTGCTCCTGGGGCAAGGAAGTCCCCCAGCACCCTGGGCTGCATTCAGAGCACTGCCAGCAGGTTAAGGAAGGTGATTTAAAAATACAGAAGTGAGCAATACATGCTTCCAATAGTTACCCAGACCGTGATTTTGCTGTGGATATTCCAGTTTATGTGTTCCCTATTGCAGAACAAGTAATTAAATGCAGGTTTCTGGTGTGAACTTCTGTAAGAGGAAGGATCCCATTCCTCCAGTCTGGGGGGAAAGCAACAGGAATTAATTTTGTTAAGGCTTGAATGAAATCCACAGGCCCTGGTGTGCATACAGATTCTTCCGACGTGCGACACTGAGATTTCAGCACTTGACCCAGTGGCCAGATGCTGCCGTTCACAAAGACTGGGTGGCAGCATTGTGGCTCACAATGGAGCGCTGCGCTGCTGGCACACTGCCCCAGGAAGACCAAAAGGACCCACAAAACTAATTTCCTTTCAAGAAGAGCCAAACTGGAAATACGCAGCACCCTCGTGGATGGAAAACCGCTTGGTTTTGGCAGGTGTCATTCTGTTCACTAATTATCCTAAACAAAAGAAAAGTGAATTGTCTGCGTGAGACTCTAATTAATTACTACCCATCAGGAGCTTCTTACGCAAGAGCTGTCATCAGCAGAGCAAGGAAAGGCACTGAGAAATGCTCACTAGGAGATCTGAAAATCAACCTTGATGGCTTATGAAATAATGCAGTGTCCTGCTGCTAGGGAATGAATGGGAAAACAAATGATGAAGAGAGATGGAGGAAAGGAGATCCTGGGGGGGCTTTTAATGTTGATGAAAAGCCTTGGACAGCGAGGTCTCAGGGCTGTGTGGAGCCTGTGTACAATAAAGGTCACGGCAGTGCACAGTTCTGTTTGTATTTCAGCTGTAATTAGAGTGTCTTGTCTTGCCTTTCTTACCACCAGCAATGCGCAGCCCCTCTTTGCATAGGCCTAGATGGGTCCTTTCGGAAGGCAAATGAAGCTCATTTCCTATCCCTGAAAATTACTTTCAAAACGTCCACTTATGTCTTTAAACCTGAGCACAGCATTAAGGACAGATAACAAACGCAAAACTTTCTGGTGCTATTTTTACAAAGCTGCTCCTCAGCAGAGAAACTCATATTTCAATATTGAAACCAATGGAGTGTCAGCGATGTCACTTTGTGAGGAAGAATGGATGTGATGGCAAAGCCAAGGAACAGACTCACTGTTAGTTCTCCCAAATCAATGCTGGCGAGGCAGGGCTGGGAGCCTTATACATAGGTGGGCAGGAGACAGAGCGCAGGCTGGAACTTGTGCTGGAAAGAAACACTCAGAGACTTATTTCAAGCTTCAAATGATGATTAAAGATCTGGGCCAGAAGAGCCTGGCTGTGAAATAATTATTTAGTCTTCTGCCTGCCTAATGTCAGAAGCGAGCTGCAGAGACCTGATGCTGTTTTGCTAGAACAGCTTGCCATCCCTCTGCTTTCGGGAGCGTGGTCATGAAAACACCAGCTGAAGAGCTGTGCAGCCGCTGCTCCTCAGTGGGGAGCAACTCGCTCCTCAGCTCTGGGACCAGGAGAGTGCCCTGCTGGGGGGCTCCGGCCTCAGCTCCCTTTCTGCACTGCGCACCGTCCCGCACGCCCGGGCCATCTCCTCTGGCTGGAGCAGGAGGAAAGATGGCTACAGAGAGATTTCTTCCTACAACTGTACCTAATATGGGGGACGTTTGCTGGGTTGCTCGTTGTTTTCAATCCATAGGATTTTGAAATGCACTCTGGAAATACAGACGACATTCTATTTGCAACTTGTCTTACAACTGCGGGTCCCTTTTGCTCTTTTTCCCATCAGTTGGATATGAAAATAGATGTTGAATTAGGAGCCCCATCCTTATCACTCTGCGATGACTAACATCCAATTTCCTATCTGGGGTTTTAATAGATTGCTCCTAAACCACTTGGAGCTATCTACCTGAAGCAGCTGCTCCTACGTTGTTGCATTAGCAAGGTTAAAACTGCACTAGCTTTTGCTGAGATCTAAATTCAGCATATCTGAAGATAAATTTCAATGCAAGTGCTGCTTTGTGACACCTTCGCGGTGCTTCCCAGAACCATTAAGTAGTGACAGCCACCAGAAACACAAGCCAGGTTAGTGTCAGTGTCCGAGGCAAATGAGAAGGGCCACATGCCAGCAAGAAACAAGCTCTTCACAGCCTGCCCGGCTGTAACGAGCAAAGGAAGAAAAAATCCTGCTTTGATGATGATTCGGATAGCATGGGTTTGGAAGCACAGATATTGCCCCACAGTTTCCAAGATGACCATGCACCTTCAGCATCCTTTGCTAAAACCCTCCGTCCTACTTCCTCCATCCCCAGCAGACATAAACCAGCTGGCCGCGTATTTAGCATTCCTCTCTGCTCCTGTCCAATCTATGGAAAAATACAGGGGGTCTTCAGCGAGCAAATATTTCCACTGCTGCTGTGTATGTCAGCAAAACAAATCATTAGAATTGAGCTTAATATACACCACTCAGATCACAACCTGAATCTTGTCTCGCCTGCCATTAAAGCGGTCAGAGATGTGGCTGACACGCAGTGCTCTGAACGGCTGTTGTTTATTTTATCTTGTTTTCTTCTAACTTCTTTTTGTTGGATCAGTTATTGTCAGGCTAAAACATAGAAGGTTTTCTTGTTTTAAAAATTTGCTGTTTTTTGTAGGCGAAATGTAGTGTGTGAAAGACAGTGGGACTTTTCTTGCCAATTTGAGATCCTTTTTCACACTCCAAAAAAATCACAGGCTTAGAATCTAAAGTCTAAATGGCTACTGCTTTGGTATGCTTTTAGAGAGCTGATGTTAATTAGCTGAGCCTAGTAGATTAATTGTTTTGTAAAATGGGTTATGTTAGTGGAGTTGTACCCTGACTCAATTAGACACATTTTTTTGGACATGATTTTCTAAATCTAGTGAAAAACCCAGATGCAAACAAGAAAGCTGAGTAAGACCTTATCTTTGTAAGCCTCCTTCTGCCGGTGGCTGTGGGTTATTGAGGACTTCGGATGTTTGTGCATGAGATGCAGCTTACCTGGTCTGCTCTCTGGATTTGTGAGTTTGTGTGTGTGTGCGCACAGGCAATGGCAACAAAACCTTGTACTGCAGACAAAGCTGGAGACGAGCTATGGAAAAGGAGTGAAGAAACACCTTGTAAAGAACGTCGTAGGATAGTAATGGGTGCTGGCAGCCCGCATACAGCCTGAGCAAGCCAGAGGACACGGGTTACAGCAGACAGCTACAACTATTCTGTGCCCTATTTACGACGTATAGTGACCTGGAAGAGGAAAAGCAGAAGGTTGGCTCAAATCCTCAAAAGACTACAATTCCTAAGGAGAATGATGCCATCAGTCAAGACGAAAAACTGGAAAAAGGGATGAGAAGCATGGGGGCGCTAATAGCCAGCATGAAGAGATACGTTCATCCTGCTGCTGAATTTGCCTCCGGAAAAACACTGTGATGTACAAACCTAATTGTAGCCTTTAGCGGGCCATTTCACGGAATCACGGAATTTTTAGAGTTGGAAGGGACCTCTAGAGATCATCTAGTCCAACTCCCCTGCTGACGCAGGAATGCCTAGAGCACATTACTCAGGACTGCGTGCAGGTGGGTCCTGAAAACCTCCAGAGAAGGGGACTCCACAACCTCCCTGGGCAGCCTGGTCCAGTGCTCGGTCACCCTCACCCTAAAGAAGTTTTTTCTTGTGTTTGAATGGAACTCCCTATGTTCCAACTTGTGCCCATTGCCCCTTGTCCTGTCACTGGGAACCACTGAAAAGAGTTTGGCTCCATCCTCCTCCAACCCACCCTTTAGATACTTCTAAGCAAGAATAAGGTCTCCCCTCAGCCTTCTCTTCTCCCGGCTAAAGAGTCCCAGCTCTCTCAGCCTTTCCTC
>VYXH01009748.1:182963-195664 GCA_013397275.1 Burhinus bistriatus | reverse complement strand
GAGTGACGATTTACTTTAATTGTTGTTTTTTAAAAAAATTTTTTTTCTTCCTTTTTTTTTTTTGTTCTCCCCCCAAATTTCTGTTGGCATTATTAATTTTATTTTGGGCCCGTTAAGGCTGTCTTACCGCAGCACCGCGTTTCATTTAAGCACGTGCCCAGGAGTGATGTTCTCCCCGGACGGTCCCGTGGCCCTGGGCTGGGGGACACGGTGCCGTGTGGCCACCTCTGAGACGGGTCAGACGTCGGCTGGACCTCCAGCCTGATCTGCAGCCGTGGGTCCTTGTCACTTCTTGTCGGGTCAGCTCTCCCCCCCCTCCCCAGCGTTAATTTCTCTGTGACATTTTCTCTTCCAGGCTTTACAGCGATGCATCATGTTCGGTAGCATGTGGTTTGAGTCAGTTTGTTTTTTTTCTGATTCTCCTTTTCTCACTTTGGTGCCTGACGGGAGCTGGGAGCGTAGAGAGGATCTGGAAGTTGAGTGTTTCCTCTGTGTAGTTCCACATCAGCTCCGAGGCCACAGCTGCCTGCCAGCCCCTGGGGTGCCGGGCAGGAGAGCAGGGATGGGTGCTCCGTTCACCTCCTTGAGTGAGGGTTGAGGAGCAATAAATCAGCTCTGATAGGCAACGAGCTATTTACTCTAGGTCTGTCAGGGTGGGATGTAGCCACGGAGGTAAGGAGTTGTTTGGTGTGGTGCTCAGCATCTGCTGCAGTAGAAAATATCGCAAGAGGTCACCTACACTGAAGAGAGAATTCCTGATAGATTTGTAAGTTATCTTAACAGCAGAATTAATACAATGCTTTTTATTTTTTTCCTCTGAAATTCTGATGTCCCGACGAAGCAGCAGTCAATAAGCTGAATAACTGCATTTGCACATTTTAAATCCAATGAAACAGAGAACTTTTTAGACCACTTCGAGAGAGACGCTTGTGTGCTGCATCCCTCGCTATCAGCTCCAGAGATGGTGGCCAGATTGTAAACAAATTGCTGATTTATAAATCATCTAGTATCTAAAGCACTTTAGTACAAAGGGTACTTCTCTAGTGCACTATTCAGTATACTGGCTGCATATAGCACATTATTCATAGTAATTATCTGTTTCTCTTGTCATCCACTCCATTTTAACATGTTTCCGTGTGCCTGCTCCAGGTACACCTGTATCTTACTTTATTCTCATCTTTGGACATTTTAGATTCCAGTAACCCATTTTTACTGTAATGCTTAAACATGATCCTGGAGTAAAATACGAGATTCAGTCTTGTTGACTGCTCCTTCCAAAAACATATTGCGGTTGAATTTGCATCCAGGTGCAAAAATTCAAGCAAAGTCTACTCTGTGTCATGAGATAAGTGGTATACCAAATCCTGGTCCTACATTATTTCAGTATTTGTGGGTAGGACCCTTTTGTCATTTTCTGGTAGTAAATAAAGTGCTACCTTCTGCAAATACAACCTCTCCTCATCTTAGCTAGGTTGCAAAAACTCTTTGTTGATCTTCGTGCCTTCTGGTTACTGCAGTTTCCTTCTTTGCAGTTACTTTTGTACCAGTATGTGCCTTTGTATATTTGATGAAAATCTCACTGTCCAAACTGTTTCCCGTACCTGTTGGTCTGACCATGCTGAGTGGGATCATTAGATCCTTCTGCTGCTGCGTCTCTTGCTGCTCTGAAGTACCATGGAAGTGCTACAGAGAGTTGTCCTGCTTCATTTGTCGTCTTTCCTCTTGCTTTTCCGGGCACTCACCAGCCCATCCGTTTGCCCAGTGCCGGCAGCTTTGTGTCCCAGGCCTTCCTGTTCTTCCCCAGCCACCCCTGTCCTTACTTCCCAGCTCTTTCCACCTCATGTGGAGGCCTCTTCTTATTCAGCGTTCAAATCCTTACTCAAGAGTCTGACTTATCGATCAGGAAGCTTGTAACAGATGAGCTGACTGATCGTCTCTGAGAACCGTAGTCTTGTTAAGAAAGTTGTTACAATCAACTGTCTTGAATTTCCATATTTGAAATGGATAGCCATGGATAGATTTGTAAAATCCTTCCTAAAACGGCAATTGTAAGCGCTGACAAGTTGGGCCAATTGGGATGATTTGTTTTACCCAAACAACCCTGCCCTGGACTGATCCAAGCTATCCCAGTATAGATGTGGGTAGTTTTATGCATTGAGAAAAATAGAGACAAAATGGTGTGTAGAGTACCTTTAATTGTTTAAATTAAATGCCTGTTATGCAGAAAATAAAGCATGTAAATCTTTACACTAGTTCCATCAGTAAATGAGATTGTACAATTATGGCAGTAGGATAAATATAGCCTTAGCAGATGGAAAAAAATATTAGAAAGGCGTAGAACGAATGACGATGTGAAAGAACTCCCCTAAACTTGAAGGCTATTGCAAACGAATGTGTGTCTATGTGCATTAAATATTGCTTCTAAAGCAAAAGGATATTAATCTGATATTATTAGTCATGCTCTTTTTTTTCCTCCTGTATTTCTCTTAGTTTAGAGAATTAAAATAATTTGTCAGCTTCACTTTCAGATTCTTGCTGCTGCAATGTTTTGGTTTCAGGCAATGCAGAGGAATGGTTATTTAGCTGTTTTAGGTAAAAACATTTTAGCTGAATTTCTTTAATTATGAAAATATTTTTCAGCTTTAAAAACTTGTTCTTACAAAAAAAGGACGAATTGATAGTATCATGTTGCTTGCTAAAAACATGCATGAAATGCCCGTTTCTCTTTTCGGTTGGTGCCATTCTGTGAGTGTAAAATGCCATTGGTTCTGTTCGTCTGTAAGCCCCACGTGCTGTTACATCTCGAAGAGTTTAAGAGTATGTCCCTTATTCAGGTTAGCACATTAGAGAGACCATGATGAATGGTACAGAGAAGTTAAGCTAAGAACCTTTTTCCTGGTCATACAATATAAGAGCAAGTAGACATGCAGTGAAATTGAAAAATTCGAGACTGTTAATTTTTTATTTTTTTTCATTAGATGTATAATTAGACTGAAGCACCAAACTTGGCTAGATCCAAAATGATTTCTGTAAATCACAGAAGTATCCAGAAGTATGAAAAACTTTGCAAATACTAAAAAGACAATTTTGGAGAGCTGTAGCAAAGATGTAAATGTTTATCCTTCATAGCTTAAGCCAGTCTCTGAGAAATAAGGCTTGGAGGAAACTTTCTAGGAGAGCAGATTATTCTGTGTCTGCCTACAGTGGAATTTCTTGCACTTTCTGTTGAAGCATCTGGCGTTACTGTCAGTGATGAGAAAATAGATTAGTGGATGATGATGGATTAGATCTGTGGCTATTCAGATGCTTAAAAAGTGTAATTCTGTAAGCGCACATGTGCACTCTCAGTTTGGCACCATCTCATGTTTGTGCACTTAACAATACACTTTGTTTATTTTATTAATAAGTCAGGGGAAGAAGATCCAGAAGATTCCCCTGTAGTTATCTTTGCTTCTCCCTTTTCTTTCTGTCTGTGTGGGTTTTTTGTGTGTGTGGTTTGTGGGATTTTTTTCCCTCCCTTCCATCCATCTCTCTTTCCTGAATGTTCTCTCCTTTTGGAAGCCAAGCAAAGAGTGTTATATATATTTTTGCCAATGAGGAATGAGGAGGCAAGTGGAACCAAAAGCTATGTCATGGGCTGGACAGTGCTTTGTGCACGTGGTGGCATTTGACTGCTTTCTTCTACCTATGCCTTCTCTTTCACCTGCGCTGAGGTGGCCAGGAGGCAGAGAGAGGGGAGGGAAGATGTCCCATTGTGGGGCAAGGTGTTATCAGGTGTGGGTAGGACACTGATAATGAGTTTCCATGAGGGCAACCAGGGTTGCTTATTGTTGGTAGGGGAGCCATGAAAGCAGGCTATGGCAAACTGAGACGTAGGATCTGGAGGTGTCTGTGCAGGTTCAGGGCCTGGAAGAAGTAAGGACAGTCTTGGTGGTAGGTACTGAAAATGTAGGTTGGGACTTGGGACAGTGTAGACCAAAGGGATTGTATAGAGGGAGTTATTTTATATAGAAAAAAAAGGTAGCTTAATTGGGGTAGAACTATAAAGCTTGGTACCTTATGGGCTGAACATCTTTACTGTTAAATCGTTGAAGAGTTGAGAGACGGGTAAGAGTTGGTGCTAGCACAAACAAATGGTTTATAATGGGCTTTGGGACAGTGAAATGAGGCTGGATTGGATTTGGCGTTTGGGCTTAGGATGACGTGGGTGGGTGATATGGAGTCACTGTTGGCTTACGTGAAGTTACCACAGATTCTGGTGGGGTGGAAGTAGCTGAGAGTTCAGTGCGACATGGCATAAAAAGCCACTGGAAAAGCGATGGGATCTGCCATGATCTTAGGTGTTTTTCCCCATGTGTAGAAATGCTGCATGTAGTAGTGTGACTAAAATTAAGGTTAGGGGTTGGCAAGCTGTGGGTTGATGACCATTTCTTTCTGTAACACCAATAAAGGCTGATACTAACAGGGGGATAAGTCTTCACTAGACGGTGGTAAAGCCACAGATAGGGCTAGGGTTTGGAAATGGGAGCGGCTAACACACTAAGAAATGTGCTAAATTGTGGTCCTTAAACGATAATGGCTGGAGCCAAGTAGGCAAATGTCTTTTGATGGGTTCTGAAGATGAGGAGCCTTCCTGAGCTGGAGTTAGGATCCAGGTTTTTCCATTACAACTTGCTATGCTTAGATGTTTCCTGTTAGACTGTCATCCTTGTCAGCAGCAATATAGGGACTGCTTTCCTGTCCCAGCAAATGGAGTCAGCTCTAAGGTTTTTTGAGCCTTCGCTCCGTGAAGGATTCCATCCAACCCTTGGTGTAGCCATGCTGACCCTTCCTTGCCAGTAAACCAAGCCATTTGTCCCTTGCCCCTTGCCTCGCTGGCTTTAGCCTTAGGAACAAACATAGATGTTCTTTTGAGAGGCCCAAATCACAAGTTTAACTAGAGCAGTCCTACCCCTGTGGGACGTTCACTATCCAACATTAAGCGTGTCAGTGCCTCTTGTGCCCTACACCAGAGGTTCCTTCAAACCAGGCCGTGGAGACCATCTTGGGGAAGCAAGAGCCCAAGGAATGTCGTGTCTGGGCACTTAGAGGAAAAATGAACTTGATCAAAAAAAGCTGCAAGCTTCATGAATTTTTGTATCAATGAAGACTTTAAATCCTTATTACTACTCCTCAGAGGTATTTTCCCCTCTCTTTGCATTCCGTTCTCTGAAAATGAAAGCACTGAGCTGAGCGAGTCTTTTAAAGTTTCTTTTTATATTTGAAACACTAGTTAATTCAGAGGACCTTTCCTCCTCAGGTGGTTGAAAACCTCTGTGATTTCGTTGTTGGTTGACCCAGAAATCTTACATCAGTTCTGTTTTCCTGTGGGCTGTACGTAATTTGATGAAATACCGGTATTTCAGTGTATGACGTACTTTATCATATCTTAAATGAGTTTCTGGTAACAGAAAAGCAGTGGAAGCCACCAGGATCCTTTGCAATGCATCAGAGAAGTTGAGGAGACTGATGTTCTCTTTGTTTCTTGGAGTGTCGCGAGGGATGCCTAGAAGAGGGTGGAAAACCTCCTCAGCAGTTTTGCGTTATGTTGAAGGTCTAGGCCACGGTTCAATGGGAGCATGAGGATGCAAACTGTTAGATGGCATTTTTGAGAAATACTTTGAGTGTCATTTGCTGAAATGCACTTCATTTGCAAACAGCTGCCAGTTGAGAACATTAAACTGACCTGACTTAGCTGCTAAACAGTTAATACGTACTCATTTGCTCTCTAATTATTTGCAGCATAGCTGATAATACCCTACTTTTGACCTGATTATAAGCAGCAGATTTTGCAGGGAACAGCAGCTATTTGTGGTAAGATGTGTGCCTTCCAAGCACGAAGTGTTAGTGAGCAGCAGCAGAACTAGAATGACTGTAGTTAATACATAACAGGTAACAAAAGGTTGACCAAAAGGGTAACCAAGCAGCAGGTACCGATACCATTTTTATCAAATACTTTTTGAGTTGCACGAAGTAGGACAGGGATTGTTGGAGTGATGTTGGCAATGAAAGAATTATTTTGCACAAGATATTCAAGGCGTATGCTGGAAAAGAACGCACAGAGCAGAAGCTCTATTCTACAAGTTAAGAAGTAGGAAGAGAGAAAAGGGGAAAGAGAGGTCACCTAAAATAAATTAAAGGAAACAATATGGTCTTGAAGGCTGCCGAGAGCCGGGAAGCAGGGCAGAGCCGGGAGCAGCTAACAAGCTGATGCCATAGGGTGGCTTTGTAAGTCATGTCTGGAAGAGAAGTCATCTCTGCTCTCCTAAACCCGGAAGGAACCTGTTGGCAGCGTTTTAGAGACAATATTCTGCTGAGGTGGTTATGTGTTTTTTACAGACAAAGACATCTCAGGGAAGCTGCAAAAGATAGCTAGAGTGAGAGCTTAATGCCAGCATTTTCTCCTCGGTATTCTTTTAGATGTTTTTCTTTTGTAACAGTGTTTCTAAACTTGTAAACAGGAACTTGACCCTTTCCTTTGCTGGAATAAATAACCGTGATATTTTAATTTTTGTTTTTGCCTGGGGTCCTGAGTGAACTCAGGTGCCCCTGACACACACAAGAAACAGTGTTTCTTCTGGAAACTAATCCAAATAAAGGGACTATCCGCAGCATACAATGAATCTGGGAGTTGTTGGAGCTGCAGTGTTCTCTCACTGCCACGTAAGAATCAGTTTTGGGGTGTAAACTATGAAATGTCAAGAAAACAGGGGAGAAATTTCCCTTGATGGGGGAGAACCTTCCCTAACCTTCCTGTTGCTAAACAAAGCTTAACATCTGAGTCACGCGGATTGATGTGGATTGAATACTTTCTGCCTGCAAGGTGGTCACCAGGTGAAAAACTACTTCAGAGCATTGGTTGAAGGAACAGTACTATGCTCAGAGTGAAAAATAAATTCTTGCAATTGATTTTTAGTTCATTCATGCTTTTGTAATTTAGTAATTGCTTGAGGAAGAAATAGGCTGCATACCACTTGAATAAACAGTACCAAAAAAATCTTCTGAAATTACCGGAGCACTCGTTAAATGTGAAAGATAAATCTGGAGTGGAGCTCCTTGCAACAGGGATACTTTCAAGAGTGCTTATAAATAGTGGAAACAGGAACTTCAGGAAGAGAGAAATCCGAAATGATTAATCCTCAGTAGTAACCATTTCTGAAACTACAAGCCCAAATAAGAAACAGAAAATGATCCAACCTCACAAGAGCTCTTGAGAAGAAAATAAGTATAAAACATATGGAAACCTTCAGGGTGAAGCTGCTCTGTTTGATGGGATTCTGTTCAAAGGAAATCATATTCTCAGGATGCACAGTGTGCTCAGGAATACTAATCATAAATCTCACAGTGCCTGTGTGTGGTGCAAGAGCTAAGCCCACTACTGCCTATTTTGGTCATTCCACTTGAAGAAAAGGCGTCCATGTATAACATTGGCAATCGCTGTAGGCATCAGCTTGGAAAATTGTCACTGAAATAGCCCAAGATTCTCCATTTTTCATCTGAGAATGGCTAGTGGTGTTTTGGGTTCACAATCACACTGGCCATTCTTGGGTGGGAGACAAAGAGCATTTAGAAGCAGGATGTTAAATGTTATTTTGAGAGCTTGGATTCGGATCACCGCATCTGCCAGAAGTGCTCCTCTTCCCACTGGAGAAAACTCTCAGGGTATCTAGGGTATATCTTTTGGGATCCTCAAAGGAGAGCAGGAAACCTGTCCCAGCATTGTCATCCTGGACAGTCCTGGAAGCTTCTCCCGGGAGCCTTAGTGGTGAGCTACAGGGCAAGAAGAACAGAGTTGGAGGGTCAGATCAGGTGTAGCAGCATCCTTGCCTGCTAACCCCAAGGATTTCATGACAGATTCTTGTTTGAGACAACTCCAAAAGAGGTACATCATCACGAAGCTCTAGGCAAGTGGTCTACTGCTGTTATAACAATTAATATTCTGCCATAATAGGTCTTAGGGTACCCTTTCCCACTGGTTTTTCCCAGGTATGCAGGGTTGGGGGAAGTGAATATGCCTCAGTTGTTTTTTTGTGTTTTTTCTTTCTTTCTTGTCTCTGTCTCAATTTTGCATTTTCTTTCTGGAATTCATTCAGAAATTTCTATTATAACCTCTCTTCACTGCACTTTCCTAATGAATTATGTATATATGTACCTTACAGACCTTTGGATGAAAACCATTAACATAAGAAATACTTGGATAAGCAGGATGATTAGAAGCCCAGCACTTTTACAAAGCTGGTGATCTTTTCCCATTCTGAGCTTTTCGTTTGCTTTCAGCATATGCATAAAGTTTTGGTATCCTGAAATCCCTTGTCTATACTGTTAAAGATTTGGTGTGTTACTTGCCACATGTCCAATGTTTCCCCTGTTCTGTAGCTGAATTGAGCCTGTGTGCTTTTTCACATTTTTCATTCATTTTTATTAATTTCTGCAATTTTCGGAGGAGCCACAGGACCATTTTTTTCCGAGCTGCTTGTGGGTCACAGATAAATCAATTCAAGTATAAATTGAAGACTTTAAATGCCTTTTCTCAGAAAGGCAAGAACAAGGCAGTGTTCAAATGAAGTCAGGCATAAGAACTGTAAAAATAAATACTTGTTTACCTAATGGTTAGTTTTCTTCTGCAGCCTATTGGCATATTCACAGGAAAACATATTTTTTTTAAATGGAAAAATAATCAGGTCGCAGGGAAGTAGCTAACTAGAAGGAAGTAGAAAGATACATTGTTTAGCATCTTTGCTTTTTTCTTAATCATCCGCTATCAGTGTAAAAAATATATTGTACAAGTGTTAGTCTTCAAGACTAGTAGTCTCTACAAGACAAGCACTGTTCTGATGCAAGACTCCTGTCATGTAATGTAGTTGTAATGAAATGAATTCCTCAATTCAGTTATGTGTAGTAAAAGTTAGGAAGTACTTGGTAAGCAAAAGATAAGGTATTTGTTTAGACTCATGTAAAAATAGAGAAGCTTTATGATAAAAAAAAGAGTAACTTAGCCCTAAGCAACCTCTTGGTGATTTTGTGCACATCAGAAGAGATCTTTGATGGATTTTTCTAGATTAAATATTGCTTCTCTTTTTTTTACCTGGGGTATTACTCTTTTGGAGTTTTGCTTGTTGCTTTTATTATCAGGAGGAATTGATGCTAGCCATGTTTTCTTTTTGTGAGTGCCGTTGTTTTATTTATAAAACAAGGAACAAGCAGGAGATACCTTCCAAACTACTTTCGATGGAATGGCTTATGCTTCCACATGTCTCTTCACCAGCAGAAATGCACGTGCTCCTTTTCTGCTTCACCTTAGAGTAGTGATGTTCCTCCTGTAGCACTCATCTTTTAGGAAGCTTCTTTCCTATGCTGGCATTGAATGCATCAGAGAAAGCATTTGCAACCAGCCCCCAAGAAAAAGTGCCCTTCTCCTTTCCCGTGACTCACTATATGATCAGCCTGCAGTACGGTGCAGTCCCTGGAGCGGGTACGGCTTTTTCCATTTTCCTCTGCAGAGATGTCTAATTGCTTCTTTATTTGGTAGGTCTTGTGGCTGCCTAATGGATCAAAGACCTGCATATTGGGAGGCACCAGCACTCGCTTTCCTGTATAACAATGTAAAACCAGTGAGGAAACGGTGAACTGAAATGGAAGCCTGTACATCAGAGTTGCAGTGCTGTCGGTCCAGGCTCAACTTTTTAAAGTTTACTTGCATGGAGTAAGCTGGGCAGTCGCAGTGCTTTGAATTTATATTTTTTTTTTCAACGCTGTTTTTAAGAGGTGGATCCCAGCCGGGTAAAAAAGAGTGGATTGATATGGCGATGCGAGTGGGTGATTGCCGCAGGGAGACGTCAGTGTATGGTCTGGTTCTGAAGGCAGCGGTTTGCCACTACCTGTTGCGCTGTTTGAACTTCTGTTCAATACCTTATCGTGCACTGAGCAGGGCGGCGGATCTTTCCGGTCTGCAGATTAGCCATGGATTTGGGAAAACACGAGTCATAGTTATAAAACCACCTTAAGTCTACCTGCTTCTTCCCAGAGCCATGGCAGTCCCATCTCCAGTACTTCAGGATAAAAACCATACGCGTTTGGTAGTTATTCCCATCGTTGTGCCAGAGCACTTTTAATCCAGAGCACATTCATTCTATTTCTACATTTGTACCCATTACTTTGTGGTTGTATAAAACAGATTTTCTTCAAGAAAGCTTGTGCTTTTCAGGAAACCAAACCTATTTTGGTTTTCGTTATTGATATTGTGTCATTGGGAGCAAACAAGCTGCACCTGGATTAATGCCATGAAGTGCCATCAGCTGGCACACACAGCTGCTTCATACTGTTTTTTACTTCAGACATACACTTTCATAATTATTTTTCTTAAAGTGTGGTTACAATGATAGGTTTTAAAAGGGTACTTGTAGGTGTCTAACAATTGTACTTTATAATCAGAGTAATTAAATTCATAGAAATTAGTCGTTTGAAATAAAAAAAAAAATAAATGCAAGTAGCGTAAAATTGTTCCCCCTGCGTTCTTGTATGTATCACTGCATACTTGGTGACTAAAATGTAATGCATGCTTTTACACTGTAAATATAAACAACTATTATTATCATTTCCATGAATTTTTTTGATTTGAAATATCTGGAGAAAATTTTTTTCCCTGTTGGAAGTCTGTAGGCTCGGATCATCTTTCCTTTTCTCTGCAGAGGAGGGTGAAAGGAGCTTTCTCCATATGTCTGTGGGGTTAAAATTATCCTGAGCGCTGTGTGGCTATGGTTCTGCAGATGAGTGCAGTTCCACACTTCACAGAAAAAATGGCTAAATCTAAATGGAGAAACTAGCGGCAATGCTTCATTCCCCAATTGTTCAGGCTGTAGGAAGTTCAGGTTCTCCGTTGCACCCACTTGTCCCCATACTTATGGTTTGGCCCTTTTAAGTAGGACTTCTTTTTTTTTAAGTAAGCGGTAGACATTTTTCCAAAAAATAAGTGTATAGGGTGATATTGTCATTTTCATTTATTAACTCTCTGGGTATCTGCCAAAACTTTTATCGCAGAGACCTGCAGTCAGGCTGTCTCCCAAGCCAGGTTAACTCAGCTGGGTGCTGAGAAGCCTCCGCCTGCGGCAGGGATGCAGCGTGCTGGCTCCCCTTGCTCCAAGCTGTAGAGGAAGGAAAACAGCCGACGGCTAACGTCTGCCCCTGGATGGACACACAGCAATATACACTGAAGACTGACAGGCTGCAAGTGCCCCTCTACAGAACTTGACTTACTGATTTTCAGTCTTTTCCAGCCTATCGCCCTCAAAATGGCTGGCAGTCATCTTGTAGCCTGTCAGGGTCCCACCGTCCTTCAGAAGAGGAAGGGATTTGGCTTTTGGAGCCTTTAACATTAATTAAACGCCATGCAGCTCTGAAGTGGCAGGGGGTCAGTGCTGTTTAATCCCTGCATGAATGGAGCAGGCGAGTGTCCTCCTTCCCTGCGCACCTCCTGCAGCCAGGCTGAGGAAACTTGCCTGTCCTCCCTGTCCTGCGGCGCTGCCAAGGGAAGTCAAGTCTTCACTTTTCTCCCCTGTTTCTGTGCTGGTGGGTAGTGGTGGCTCTTTGGATCTCTGGCTCCAAAGCTGAGATAAGTGAAAATGAAGGGGGCTAATTCTGCACACTGCAACGCTGCTGGACCTGGGGATTTGCCCTGAGTTTCTTGCGTTTTCCTGCCATTTCCAGCAGCAGAGGTCTGCCTGTTCATACCCTGAGGCTGTGAAATGTAGACCTAATAAATTAGATTCTGACTGCTTCTTTGCTTGGGCTCTCAGTAGTTGTGCTTGCAGAGCGCTCAGTCTTTCTCTTCTGGGATGTATTATAAATGCCACTTTCAGCCAGGTTACAAGCTGTTCTGTGCACCGTGTTTACTGTAGAAAAACAGCTGAGGATACATCTTTCACAGATTTATTTTGGGCATCTTATTTGGTTTCAGGAAAAAAGCATTTCCTTCTATTCTGAGTTCTCAAAGGAAGGAATATGAGCATTTCCTTATCTCAGTGGAAGGAGATGTATGGGGGGAGCACCTGAGTGTTGGAGCAAGTTAGGAATGTAAAAGCCTTTTGAAAGGAGAAAGAAGCTATCACATAATGCCTCCCCCAAAATCCTGTATGAACAGATTAAACTGAATGTAATTAATAACATCAAGAAGAAATCCATTAAGTTGTTATAGTAACTGGGAGGCTAAGGTTTAAAATGTATGATCTGAGTGACTCAGCTCTGGGGGGAAGGGATCTGAAAGCCCACATATGGAGAGCCAGCAGCATCCTTTTTCCCGGGCTCTTCTCTGTCCGTGCCTCAGGAAGCTCCGCTGTAGGCAGGTTGCGTGGTTAAGGCTCTCACCAAATCCTGAGCTTATTTGTCAGCAGGAAGGACAAGTTTATTCTATCCACTCTATCTGCTGCAAAAAAACCACGTGGTTTTTCCTGTTGGAACAATTAATGCTTGTCTCTGCAGCATGTCTGGTGATCCTTGAAGAAAATTAGCAAAACTTGCCCAAAATAAGTGGTAGTGGTAGCAGCGCTAGGTCTTTCTGAGAGGCTCTTTCATAATGGGTAATAAGGAATCTGTGGGTTTGTGTGTCCTGCAGAATAGCACCAGCTTCTTTCTGCAGGTCCCCTGGAAGGAGGATATCTACAGAGGTT
>VYXH01009748.1:105416-182934 GCA_013397275.1 Burhinus bistriatus | reverse complement strand
AAAAAAAAAAAAGGAATTTGTTTTCTATAACTTACTTGGGATCTTCTTACAGATGTAGAAAGAAGTACATTATTTTCATTGACCTCGTTAAAAAATACTTGTGTAGAGTGAATGTGGGAAAGGATTGTTTTATTTGCATATCTGTGTACTTTCAGTATTTGCACTCAGTGTTTTCTCAGGATGCAGCTGCTAGAAGAACAGTACAAGAACAGTACATAAACATTTACGTGGGTTCTCTGCATCTGTTAATGTCAGGTAGTGGCATGGATGTCTGAAGAACAGAGGGCAGAAATCTGGAATGCTTCTTTCAGCCTGGTGTGAAGATGTTTTTTGCTGTTGTAATCTGGTTGGTTCTGAGTATGTAATTCTGCATCTGGAATTAATGATAAACCTTTGAAACAGGCTTGCTATTTCATAGTGTAATTCCCATGACTGTGTGTAGCTTCTGCCTTGGGAACAATGAAGTTTTTGTTGAGCAATTAATTGCATAATGGCAAAGTCTAAACCTAGAAGTAATTTGGTAGTGTAATGGTCTGTGGCGATCTTAAAATATCTAGACAATGTATAGAGATTTATTGCATCTTGTTCAGTTAAAAAAGACTAGTAAAAAGTCTTGTCACTTTTATGTAAGTATTTGGATTTATTTAAAAAAAAAAAAAATACACAGGTAAGAGACTGACTGTGTTGGACAACCTGTGTAGACTTCTCAGGATGTGTTTGACAGGTCTGATTTATCAGCTGGCCTAGTGTTGCAGTTATTTCAGGTTTATGTGGAATTCATGTGCTGTAGGTAGACATTCATTTATGATGAAATATATGGGTATTCAAGTGATTAATTTCTGATCCAAACTTAACATTTTGTCTATCAGCTATTAAGGTTAGCCATAATCTGGCTCCAGTTAGTTGACAGAAATGTTTATTATATTTATAGAAGATAAATGCATGTATACTTAACTGTACAGAAGCTGCAGGTGAGTATATGTTTGTACTAAAGGCCTCAAGGAAATAGTCTGTTACTTTTGTAATGTGGGATTCTTTAATCTCTCTACTGGGGTGATGACAACAAGGTGAAAAGCTGATTCATTTTTTTTTTTTAATCATTCTATTCTCCAAACTGTAAGAAAGATCATAGAATCATAGAAAGGTTAGAGTTGGAAGGGCCCTTAAAGCTCACCTAGTTCCAGCCCCCCTGCCATGGGCAGGGACACCTCCTACCAGACCAGGTTGCTCCAAGCCCCGTCCAACCTGGCCTTGAACACCTCCCGGGATGGGGCAGCCACAGCTTCTCTGGGCAACCTGGGCCAGTGTCTTACCACCCTCAACAGTCAAGAATTTCTTCCTAATATCTCATCTAAATCTCCCCTCTTCCAGCTTGATGCCATTACCCCTCATCCTATCAAAGATGTTGATACATTGCTTTAAATTTTGCAGGGAGAGTAATCTCTGCTGTAAAATCCATGTAGTAATTTAATACTGCTGTTTTACTACAGGAATACAGGTGCCCTTTAGCTTTTCAGTAAGGTAATCCTGAAAGATGAGGATTTTAAAACTCCTTTGTTCTGTTTGCGCATTGGAGATTCATGTAGGTGGGTGGGAATTTAATGATTCGGTAGGGCCATAGTAAGCCATATATCCTCTTAATCTGCTGTCCATCTTTGAAAATCCTTACCTTTATTTGCATACAGCAATTTATAGAAATGAAAGAAAACATGCAAGTAGCCCTAAGTCAGTTCCTTTTCTTAACTGACTCAAAATTCGGTTCCCTGGGAGTGATGTGGAAAGCCCTCGGTTGCCTGACAGTACTATAAAAAGTTGGTGGGTTTGAAGATTTTTCCACGCTGGAGAGGTGAGTCTTTTTTTCACTGGAAGAGTTATTAAACATTGGAACAGGCTGCCCAGGGAGGTGGTTGAGTCACCATCCCTAGATGTTTTTAAAAGTCGTGTAGATGTGGTGCTTAGAGACATGGTTTAGTGGCAGACCTGGTAGAGTAGGGTCAGTGGTTGGACTAGATGATCTTAAAGGTCTTCTCCAACCTAAATGCTTCTATGAATCTGTGATTCTAGAGGGCATGGAGAGCGAGGGGCCCATTACCATGGCCATCACGTTGTTGCATGGCTGAAGTAGGACTGTAGTCGCTCCGTACGGAGGCATGGTGTCCGCACGCAGACACTGGACGATGCCCGCAGCCTCCGCAAGCCTCTGGTGCTCAGCGCCGTGGTGCTGCCTTGCCAGTGGGAGTTTTGTTCTTGAGAGCAGCAGCAGCAGCAGCAAGGTCAGGTCTCCGGTGTGTGATCTTGCTCATGGGAGAAGAACATAGGACAGGCAGGACATCTTTTGCTTTGAAAGCTGGCATTTCTTCTGCCCAGAAGAAAAGTCTGCTTTGGCATCCAGAGAGAGGAGTGCATTTTTTTGTTTGGGTAAAGGACATCATACGAGCGAAATGGGAAACCTTGCAGAAATGTTAGGCCACTCTTGTGACTTATAGCATTTTGTAGGCTGATGTCTTGTGGCATAAAAAGGTCATTACATGTCTACATCGTGCCATTGTTTTGACTTTTTTGTATTGGAACAAGCAAAAACATCATATTCTTCCGCCCTGACATAGGTTAGTTTGAAAGAATGCTGTACTGATAATAGCTAAATATTTTATTTCTGGAAAAAAGATACGTGAAGTCGTACGTAATCATCTGTGGCCAATAAAATGACCTGATTTAAAAAGAACTCAAATATTTCAAATACCTTCTTTTGCTTCATTGCTGCAAATGTGAGGAACTGCCTTTTACCATGAAGTTTTCCAGTCTTATTAGAAGGACATCATTATTTGCAGTTACCAGTTTCCTCTTAGGCAGTCGTTGAATATCTCTTACTTTATAGGCCAGAGACTATTGAAATGGTACCAGTTATTGCATCTATCGATAAAAATGTTGACTTTTGACACCAAGACTCCATTTTCAGTTGCTATAATTTCTCAAAATTACCAGCTGTGTGCAGAGCAGTAGTCGTTTTCTCGGCAAGGCTGGATGTAACGAGGCTGGGATTCCTCTGACCATGCTTTGAACAAACCTGGGACTCTCGTACGTTCCGATGTTTTGCGATTTCCAGTTTTGCAATTCCCTTTGCAACTTCAGGGTGCAATAATTTGGACAGAAGAGCCAGAATTTTCCTGGTGACGCACACAAAAGAACCGTGCCACGAGGCTCGTCCCTGAAATGGTAAGTCTGAAGCATGGGGATGCTGCAAGTAGAGGTCACTGAACAGCGCGCTCCTCATTAATTGTACTCTTTGAAGTGATGGAATTTGATCAAAACTTTCTAAAGTACACAGCACGAGGCAGACACTGAGTGTTGGAAGTATCACCCCACATAATTAAAGGTTTGAAGAGTTTTAAATAACTAGGAAAAAAATTACAATGAGAAGTTTGAGGAAAATGTTGGTGTTATCACTTTCACCTAACATAATAGCACTTGATTTCTAAGGAAATTGCAGTGTGATCTAAATTATTCTTTCATTTTTGAAGAAAGAAGTGCCGATCATTTCAGCCTGAAATCTAGAATAATGCAAACATTTTCCCAACAAGCAAAATGTCAGATACTGAAGGAAACAAAATAGCAGGAGTATAAAGAAACAGTAACATCTGCTTTGGCTAAAAGAAAAATCCTGGAATAAGGAAGCTTAAATGTTCTTCTAAATCAGGCTTTTTCTAAATCTCTTGTTATAAATTAGTTTTTCAGAATATAAAAATGTTGTCATAGATGCCTCTTAAAATAGATGAAGTAAAATATTTTTATGGAACTGGACTTAGCTAGTCGTTGGTAGAAAACATCTGTGCATTTGAAGAATCCCAAAGGCTTTTCCTTTAGTCTTTTTTTTTTTTTTTTTTTTTTTTTTTTTTTTTTTTTTTTTTTTTTTTTTTTTTTTTTTAATATTTTTCTGGGATGGAAAGACAGATATTTCATTCTGGGGGTTGCAATATGGAAGAAAAACTGGGATAAATCAGGTTTGTAGTTGACTGTGCTAAGCTAATGCAGTCACGTCCTCTTTAAAACTCTGAATGCCATGTTTTGTCTTTGCCAATGAGATTTGAAATTTAATTTTTAGTTACTGTCTGTTTCTGTATGAAAAGGGGACTTTCTGAAAAGTGGAGCCATTTGATGAACCGCTTATCCTCTAAAGTGAGATTGTTGTGACAGATGCTTTTAGGCATGAATTTTGGAATGGGGTTGAGTTCTCCTGACAAGCCTCGAATCCTACATTTAGAGAATTTCCTTAGTTCTAAATGAACAATTAAGTTATTTTTGAAACCTCAGAATGTGACTGTTTTTTGATAAAGAGTAAATAGGGGAGTTAGGCAAAGAAGCTGGGTTAAAAATAGGTTGTCGTTTCTAATCTGTGCATACACAACTTCTGTACTCTTTCCTGGGTGCTCTTGTGCGTAGCTGGTTCTCCGTCTTATTTCTGGCTCTGCTTTGACTGATAAGTGATTTTGAGTCAGTCACTTATTTTTCTCTGTGGATTTGTGTCCACTACTGCAAAGCTGAGTACACTTGCCAAATGCTTTGAGGTCTGTGGGTGAAAAGTGTTGTAGTGATGTTAAATATATCCAAAACCTAGGTAGGAGATGCTGAGACAGAGGTTTTACTGTTGATATATGGCTGTTTTTCTTAGGAGAAATGATAGGCACGTTCCAGTATATGTGGCACGGAATGATTATTCCTGTGCTACTTACCACAGTAATAGCAGCTACTGCTGCACAAAATCTGTGATCTAAAAAATAAATCCTTCATATTTCATGAACAAAAATGATGCTGCAGACAGGCAGTGGTGTTAGAAACAATATATTGCGCGTGGCTAGATGCTGTTACCCTAGAAGTAACCTCATTTTGTACTCGTTTAACAGCACGGAGAGGTCTCTCCCAGGCTCTTCGTTCTCCTTTCTTGGACTCCTTACAGGATTGTCTTTTATGAGCAGTCTAGGATGCACAATTTATGAAAATGCAATTTATCAGCTGCAGAATCCTTCTTCCTGGTGAAGAGAGGACACAGGGGGGCAGGAGAAAAAGGGCAGCAGCTGCTTACCTTGGCATGGAGCATTGTTTTTCCTTTTTATTTAGTTTGTGCGTGTGTCTGTGGTCAGAAAAGCTAGTTACCTGACCTCGCTCTTATCACTACGGAAGCATTTACTCTGAGTTGGCCATGGCATAGGTTTTGTCTCAGGCAATTAAATTGTTTTGGGAGGTGATGTTTCATGGCCCGCAGGGTTGTGTTTTTGAGCAGGACCTGCCCAAGCGTGACTACCTGGTGCAGAAACCCACCGTGCTGCAGCACGGTTCCTCGAGGCCAGGTTGGACGGGGCTTTGAGCAGCCTGGTCTAGTGGGAGGTGTCCCTGCCCACAGCAGGGGGGTGGGAACTAGATGATCTTCAAGGTCCCTTCCAACTCTAACCATTCTATGACTCTGATTCTATGAATCTATGGAGAGTTCTGGCCCCAGCTGGTGAGTAGGGCCTTCTCTTGTTTGAAGATGCTGATGGGTATCTGACCATGCTTGTTCAGCCCCTCATCTCCCACTTTATAAGCTGTCTGCAAGTAAGGCAGAACAGCAAGACAGGTTGTGGGAGACTCAAGGGAGATTCTTGTTCATTTTTGTGGGATTTTTACCTGCCTAAACAGTACAAGAAAAAAAAAAAGAGAGGGCAGCATGCCTGGCTGAGGAGGGACCAAGGTGGTGCCCGGCTCCTCGCAGGGTGGAGGAAGGCTTCTGGAGCAGTGTGGAAATGGTGTTTATAGCAAGACTCTTACTTGCATGGGGCCTCACTAGACGCAGCCCACCTTGGCTGCAGCGTTGCACCATGCTGAGGGACATGGTTGAGTGGTAACTTGGCAGTGCTGGCTTAACAGTTGGACTTGATGATCTTAAAGGTCTTTTCCAACCAAAACGATTCTGTGACTTCTCCCCTCGCCTGTAGACCTCGTTGGCCAGGCACAGCGGGGCAGCAGGTCAGAGATCCTGCCACAGCACTGGCTCTGGTCTGCGGGGTCAGCTTCTGCCCCGTGATGCAGATGCAAGGCACAGAGGCAGCAGTGATAAAACGGAGTAGCTAAGCCTGTCTCTTGCACACCACGTGGGGTTTGAGGGGTCTGCTCTTCACCGGGCTGTTAGCCTTTCTTGTAGGTGCTTTGGGCTTTCTCCTTCAGCCTCTCGCTATGCAGCCGGCATACAGTTAAGATTTCTTCTTCCTTTTGTGGGTCCCCTCCTTTGCAGGTCACAGCTAGCTTTATTTTGGTTCTCTAGGGACCTCTTGCTGTTCTGATTTTTGCATTTCATCTTTCCCCATTATTTAGTTGGTTTTTTTCAAAGGGAAAAATTGGCCAGGTTAGGAATATTCCTCTGTTAGAAGAGTTCTGGAGGATGTGTTCTTCTGAGGACGCTCTTTGTTTGCAGGCTTGATTGTGTACTTCTGTGCTTAGGGTCATTGTGCTGGTTGCTGCATGGCTCCAGTATTTAAAAAAAAAAAAAAAAAAAAAGAAAAAAAAAGGAAAAAAAAATCCTTCTTGTAGGCTGTTTGAACTTGCCTCTTTCCATCAAAACTATAAGGGAAAGAGATATCTGAGGATTTTAGGATTTTAGAACTTTTCCCCTTGGACTAGAGCAATATGTGGGTGAGTTTAGGAAGGTAAGAAATAAATCAGTGGCACGAGGCAAGTGCCACGTTAGCTGGCGGTGACACAGTAAGTAAGTTCATCCAGCACATGCTAATCCTGCCTGATCTGCAGCGTTTCCGTTATCTATGCAGACCAGCAAGGCTTAGTGCATTACGCTCCTTTCCTAATAAAAACACATGGGAAACATGAAATCTATTTTTTAAAAAAGCAACCTACCAATCTAAGGGGGGGGGGGGACAACTTTGTGTTGCATGCATTTTCTGTCGCACTGGGTTTTGCTGTATTTTTAAACTGACATGGGTTTTTTTTTAAAAGCATAATTAGTAATTGTTCTTTGCTCTCTGACTGCTGTTCAGCTCCACTCCGAGGAGTGGGAGGCTCTGCTAGTCATTTGCACATGGAACAAGAAAGGTATAAATTGCATCTTTTAATAGTGTGCTTCACTTTCCGAAGTAATTACCTTGAAAATCCTGTATGTGCTGGTAGGTAGCACTATTAAACTGTATTCTTTGTTGCCGTCAGAACTGATTTTTGAATTAATTGCATTTGACCGCAATAGTAGACAAACTGTTATGGAAATCTAAGGTTTAAAAATCATTAACATGGTAAAGAAAATAGAATAGTGTTTTCTGCAATTCTTTCTTCTGCCCAGGCTATTAACATTTGCCCAAAAGTTTTCTGAAAAAAATACGGTCGTATTTTCTGAGCGTTAATAGTGGAAAATATGGCTTGTATTTCATGGGTGTTCTGCAGAGCATGTTAGGCCTAATGACAGTAAGCAATGTAATGATAGGTTCAAATTAGTATTGATTTTCCTATCATAACTGAAATAAATGAAGAGCAATGACAACCTGATTGTACCCTCTGCTGGAAATCAAGGAGTTACTGGAATTTCTGGAATAGACTGACTTGGTTATTCTCAGCTTTAATGATTAGGTTGCCAGAGAAAAGATGAGTCTTTGCAATCCTCTTAACCTTGGCGATATCTCAGAAAGAAACCTCCTAATGAAAGTTAAGACACTGTTTTAATAAGGATAATTTAACCAGTGGTAACATGGGAAGGGAGGGGGTTTTTAAAGGTCTTTTTTGGTGCTGCACAATTTTCACAGAACTTTCTCAAATATGTACAAAGAGTATGCTGCATATAGCATTCACTTTTTATAGTAAAAGAATTGGTTTGATTTATATTGTAGATAAATTTGCAACTTTATCGCGTCGCACAAATGCGTGATAGCTTACACACGGCAAACTAATTTGCACTTGGTTTGCATATTCAGCCTGTAATTCACAGGTTGGCAATTACGAGAAAGCTTAAAACAGCCTTGGAAGAGGACAAAGTGAAGTAGTCACTTCGCTAATTGGATGATATTGGTAGATCCGTAGCACTTCTATAGCAAACTTAGTTTATATGAGAATTGCAGTGATAAGTAATAAAGCTAGTTCCACCTCTCAGGGCAAATCCTTCTTTTCGGAGTCTGTTTTCGTAGGTTACAGGCATTTGTGCTAATACATACCCTTGCTTTTATTTTTTGTAGTGCTATGATGTCTTCTCAGCATTTTATGAAAATTATACTAGATTGAGGTTTCTGAGGAGGACTGAGTTTCTTGGAGCTGCCATAAACTCCGCAGACCAGTTCAGTTGTTTCTGTTCACAAGAAATGGAAAGAGACTTTTTGCTCTCTAAGTAAGTACTAAAAAGGTCTGTTTGTGAAATTCTTATGGATGTATTTCTGGGAGGCTGCGTGCAAGTAGCTGAACATAAACAGTGGTAGTAGCAAAGCTAAAAGTTTAGGGCTCAATACTGGAAAAAATAGGTTAGCGCCTAAATTGGTGAAAGGGAAAAAGGTACAGTTAATTCTTCTGTGGCTGAAGATGTGCGTGGGATGCAAAAATAAAATGGTAACATTCCTGAAACGAATTTTTCAGGGGAATGTAATTCTGCAGAAACATTTGACTGGTATTTCTTTGAAGTTTTATTTGTTGTATGTACGGCTTGTAAACATCCAGCGTGTTTGTTCCTGCTGTAGGTGGATAGCTCCAGTACCTGCGGTGCTGCTGCCACGCTGTGCAACCAGTTGGCCATGACCTCCATTTCCTTTTGTTTTAAGCAAGCTGACCTTCTTAGCAATCCAAGAGCGAAATACTGCTCTCGCATTTTGAATTTGCTGGTTTTGTTTAAGGTAAAATACAAAACCATCACTGTTCAGGTACCAATTGGTATTTGTACCTCAGCTGGCCTTTGACCAATGTTACATCCACATAGGGTTTATTTTTCTTAAAAGGAATCATGTGCAATTTGCAAGCCTGAAGTAAGAGCCCATGTATTTTGTCTGGGAGAGCTAGAACCGAGATTATAACTTGTGTTTTGGGGTTTTTTTTGGTGACTGTCACCCCGTCTGAGCATGTACTTCACCCTGTAAAGTTTTGATGACCTTTAAGGAGAATAAAGTTGTTTGAATCCCAGCTCACAAATGATATAATTATCTGTGTGATCAGATAATCTCCTTCATCCCAGCCCTTTCCTTAGTAAAGCTTCTCTATTAATTCACCGTTCAGGTTTCTGTTTTTATCTCTGATCATCTTCAGGTTCTGCTGAACCTGTAAGCATCAGCATTTTGTTGCTAGGAAAAATACTGTCCCAGTAATGTGTGTCACGGCCCTGGCAGCGCTGCTGGCAGTTGGGAAGAAACAGGTACAGTACTGCAGAATGTGCTGTATTATCTGAGTTTCACTGGGTTTTGGTTTTTTTTTCACTATCTCTCAATCTTTGTGTCTTGCCTTCTTGGAAAGTGGGAGGAAATGACTTTAGAGTATGAAAGGAGCCAGATAAATAGCTCTGCTTGCCAAAACCTTTTGTTAATCCAAAGAACTAGCACCGCACGGAGAGCAAAAATGTAATCCTCCTGGCCCTGCCCTGCCTGTGTTCCATCGGGGAGGGAAATATCTTTAGGGGTGAGAGGGTTAATCTGCTTGTCATATTACCCTGTGGCTTTAAGCCTGCCCAGGCAGAAGCCTAAATGTGTGGGAAAACAGCGACGTGGTGAAATGTGTCTTGTATTCCAAATCAGACCAGAACTTGCACATCAAGATGCGTTTTAGGAATTTTTTTAAATAGTGGATTTCGCACTGGATGAGTTGAATAGCTATTTTTAAAGATGCGTGTAGGAAAAGCAGGCTTTATCACACGCATCCATGTAGTTTTATCCTCACCACTGCCCATTGCCCGTTTTGAACCCTGTCAATTGATACCTTTGCTATAAGGCTTTATAACTCTGAAATCACTGGGGTGTTTACTCTCATTTTTGAAAAACACGGTCCTTGAACATAAAAAACTTGAGGTGGCAGAACTAGGTCAGCTTGGTGGAAAAAGAAATCTCATACCCTACCTAGGATATATTCCAGCAAAATGGATTAGACCCAACTGCAGCACTGAAAGAGTACTTTTCTTTGTAGTCTAATATCAAGTGCAAAGCCTTGCTGCTTTTAGGCATTCCCTGTTACCCACACTTCACCAGTCCGCTGGGATATAGTTTCTATTTTGAGAATTTGGGTATTGGAGGGAAACTCTTTGCTTGTACCAAAAGATTTCATGACTTAGAGAATATGCATGGGAAGAATTTTCCAGTAAGCCTCTTTGGAGTGTTTTGGTGTTGTTTTTTTTTTTCCCCTAGATGTTCGTCCCAGGTGTCAGATCTTTTATGTAAAGACACAAGAAAGGAATGACTCAGATTTTAACGGTAATTTAGTCATGACTAATGGAAGTCTTAGATTTTCTTGCTAGGCTCTTCAGAAATGCAATCCACATTGAACAAAATATGTTTTTTATAATTATTCATGTTCTGGTTAAACGTACTTTGACAAACTGATAAATATTTATAAAGGCAAGGAAGTTGTGGTATAAGAGGAGTCAGGCTTCCACAGAAACGATCTGCTAGTCAGTTTGGTCCATCTCTCCATATTTCATCTCCCAGTGTCGATTCTGATCCTAAAGTTCAGTGAAATTCAGGATACAATCTTAGGCTGTCATTCTTTCAGATTTTTTTTTCCCAAAGATGTTTTCCTGGATACTTATTTATGTGTGTGTTTATTTACTTTATTATGTATTTACTTATTTATTTATGTCGGTTTGCGAACTGACATATATTCAGGAGGGAGAGGCATTTGTTAGTCCCACTGTGGGACACGCCGCAGTGTGAGCTTGTTTGTCTTGGGCATCGCAAAGTCTGCACAGGAGGGCAGTAATGAACGTCTCAAGACTTGTACTTTATTAAGCACAAATCTGTCCTTTATTAAACACAAATCTGTAGTCTGCTTAGTTCTGCTGCTTAGGCAACTGCTTCCTTCTTTTGTTCTTTCTGTGAATTTAATCTACATATTACAGCAGAATATGTATTTATTTCTGGATGCAAATAGTCATGCCATATTATTCCTAGTCTGTGCATACATACCACTGTCACGGTCGTCTTTACCTGCATGATATCTGGGACAGTATCGTCTAATTTGCCGTCTACTGTCAGTTTTGGATTCTTTTTATAACGGGGCTTTTTAGTTTCTCCTAATTGTTGAAGATTGATAAAATTGTTATCTTATTCTAGGCTTTTGTTCTGATCCTGTAGTATGATGACTTCTGTGCTGCTAATAGGGTAATGACTCTTGAACACAAAAGGAAAATTTTTCACAGTAAGAACAATCAGCCGTTGGAATAATCTCCCCAGGGAAGTGGTGGATTCCCCAACATTGGACGCTGTTATGATTCAGCTGGACAGGGTGTTGGACCGTCTTACCTAGACTGTGCTTTTGCCAAGAAAGGTTGGACCAGATGATCCTTGAGGTCCCTTCCAACCTGGTATTCTATGATTCTGTGACTTTTCTCACTTCTAGCCTGCTCATCTAATTGTAATATGGATCAAAAGCTAGATAAGGTTTGCAGAGAGAAGTAACTTTGCCATACAACCATGCTGCCGAGTGTCAGGTTTTTAATAGCCATTCCACTGCTGGAATGTCTAAAGCCACCCTGACTGCTTAGCTGGTGCATGCATGTGGCCTGTTGTGAGAAGAAGAAAGTTCTTGATCAGGCCATAAATCTGTTTTTCCCACTGGCCGGGGTCTGGTGACAGCGAGTGATGGATGCTGAGAGGAGAGCAAGCCTGGGGGGAGGCGCTGCAGAGTTTTCTGTCCTTTGCTCCTGGACGGTCCTGTTCATCCTTTTCTGGAGGGAAGCTGTTTAGGTGCTTTAGAAGACAAATCCCTCAGCTCTTTTCCAATGCTGCTTCACAGATGATGCAGCGTACAGCCCTGTGTGCTGGCACTTCACTGAAATGGCAGCGAGTTATGTCTGGCATGGATCTGAGCACTCGGGATGCTTTGGCTGGCGATGAAGGGATGTATGCGTGTTGGATGCATGAACCCTAAGGAAAGGAAAACAACTGGAGGTGCCTGCACCACAGCCAGAACTGCAGGCAGACGCCACTACAGCGCTGGCGTTGTGTGTTAATGTTTCCTTTGAGTTTGTTTTGTCCTCTTTCTCTCTCTCTCTCTCTCTCATTCTTTTTTCCCCGCAACAATCTGGTTTAGAGGCAAGCAGGTTTGTTACAGCGCTTCTCTTGCGCATGGAAGAGCAGAGGAGCAGTTGGTTCCTGGAGACTGTGATGTCCTTAGACCGCTGTCATCAGAGGCACCACTCTGTATTCAGATGCTATGCCTGAGAGTTAGTGTGTTGGTTTTTTTTCTTACAGCTTTTTTGATTTAAATAGAGAGAGGTGCAAGCTAAATAGCGTTTGACCTGGACACGATGGTATTAAGGTGAATCTGAACCCTTGATGGCAGAGTTTGTGGTGGCTGTAAGCCAAGCCGAGCTGCTGGGCTTGAGCATTCAGACTTGTGAATTCATTGTGGGGTGGGAACCAAAGAACAGGTCTGTAAAACCAGCAATTGCTATGTAAGATGCCTTTCAGTACCTGCTGCCGGCGCTTTGACCCTCACAGGAAAAGGGAATGGTGCAGGCTGCCTGCTTGCTGGGACCCTGACTGCTGGTAGTGGCAGGGGAGACAATTAGGTGCTT
Organism: Burhinus bistriatus; assembly: GCA_013397275.1. Lineage (NCBI taxonomy): Eukaryota > Metazoa > Chordata > Aves > Charadriiformes > Burhinidae > Burhinus > Burhinus bistriatus. The sequence goes on along the minus strand of VYXH01009748.1, from coordinate 170,210 downwards.
AATTTTGATGCCCCATCTGCTTCTCATCGGCTGGGTGGGTCACCAGGGTCTGGCAGCCCTTTTTTGCCAGCAGTCTGAATTGCTTACTGCTCTCCTGAACTTGCACTGCATGGACAGGTGATCTGAATACAGTTAAAAATCCCTAATTTCTCAGAGTGAACATCATGTTAGAAGTCTAACATCAACAAGGCTGAAACCGTTGCAACAGCTTTTTGTGGTGGCTTCAGCACGGAAATTTATGAAAGCAGCTCTTCAGCAGTCTTCTACCTCGATGATAATCCTAGCAAGCAGGGGAGAAAATTGGGCAGCACAAAAAGTGGCGCTCCAGCTCTACCTCTTCTTTGGGGAAAGAAAAGAAAAAACCCACAACCCTCAGTGTTCTCTGTATATAATCATGAATGTAGCTTTTTTTATGAGCACTAAATCCCCAGCAAGAAAGGGTAGGGGGCCTGGGAACACTCCAAGGGGGCTTTTTCCCATGTACTGGTTTCCCCTGCTGCTTCAGCTGCTTGGCTGTGTTTCATTCCCCTTAGCACTCGTGCGTCGTTCAAAGCAGCTGCAGTGTCACCCTTTACAGAAAGCTGTAATTTAGTGGCTGAAGTGGTGTGTGCGTGCCGGTGTAATAATAAATAATGTTTCTGAGTTATGATTAAATCTTAGAATCGCCGACAAATGCAATTCCTTTTCTTCTATGAGAGCCTGCTCAAGCCATTCGTGGAGACCTTCTATACTGTACTTCTGAAAAGGGCTCATTTAAAGAAAAATTCTCTGCAAGTAGAACCCCTCAGCTTTGGTTCTCTATTACTACACATGTTTCAGGGCTTGCTTAGACTGCAGAGCCTTGTGAATACTGGTTACTTTTAACACGATTTTACTAAATATTGACTTGTCCTTTCACTAGTAGAGAGCTACACTTACATAACATCTGCTCCCGTCTTTTATGAAAAAGGACAGTAAGTTATAAATCAGCTGTGATGTTAGCAGTTAGCTCCATAGTTTATTATCAGAACAGTTTGTTATTCAAAATACAATTATTTTTTTTCTTTCAGGTTGCCTATCTGAAGAAATCAGATTGAACAACAAGAGTTTTTTGTAACGGGGTGCACTTTAATATCAATAATGAAGAAAAGCAGAAGTGTCATGACAGTAACTGCAGATGAGGTAAGTTTCTTCTAAAGGCACGTTTTGTTTTTCCCAGTACTTCATGAAAATGAGATTAAAAGTTTGTTTTATTTTATTTTGTAAGTATCAGCTGGTTTTGCTTTGCTTACTCATCGATCTCCTGAGAGTTGTTTGCAGCTCATCTAATGAGCAGAAAATTAGCCTTGCACATTTAAAAACAAACCAACCAACCCTCACACCATGAGAAGTTTACAGGAGTCTTATGCAGAGCATGTATTTTACTGTTCTTTGGTCAGTGTAATGCTGGCAGGCAGCAGGGAACATTTCCATACCTTATGGAAGTTCCGTTCTGGATCCCATCTTTGTGCTTGTGCTATACTTCTATACTTATACATGTTTCTACATCTCTCCCCACTGTAGCTGCTGAACACCTAATGTGGTGATGCATGTGTTACTCTGTTACTACGCTTGCTAATCACCGTCGTAATCCCCTGTTAATTAAACTCCAGTTCCGATTCTCTGGAGAAATGTATTGGTTTGTAATGATAGCATGATAACCGCAGCCTTAATTGTCTTGTTTGTCACAGCTGGGGCTTGCCGAAGGTGGAAAACCACGTGGAATGTGTATGAAAATACAGTGGAGGAGTGGAACCTAATAGTTAGTGTATCCTATAGCACTCCTTCAATAAAAAGGGTTTCTTTTACACCCTTAAACCACATGTTACACTGCTTCATAGTCAGTTTGCTTGAGCATGATGCTGGGTCCACTCAGTCCTTGCTGATTTTAATCTGCAGGGATCTGAAATCTAATGGGAAGCTAGAAAACTCTGCTGTACACTTCTTAAATAATAACAAAAAAATTAAACAGTCTTATAAAGATTATTAATAAAGGCAGGTTAAGTCAGATCCTCATACAGAAGGCAGGCTTTCCTTTCTGGAGTTCCTAGGAATATTTTTGACCTGATTTTGTGCTATGAAAGGGTAGGGTTTGGATCACTGAAGATCTTGAGCATATTTTTGGAAGCATAGCATGCCAAACATTTTAAACTTCCATCTAGATCATTATGATGTTGATGCCTTCGTAACTTCATGAATCTGTACCAGCATGCCTTATAGCACTTCAGGCTATAGTCAAGGAGTAAAGTGTCTGTGGACCATGTTGTTTCCTGTCTGGATGGTCGTGGTTGTGGGATGGGCAAGCAAGTAGGGAAAGGTGAGAAAACTGGTAGTATGCCATTCTCCCATCAGTCTTGCCTTTCCTTCCCATGTTGAGAGTCCTTCCTGAGAGGTAAGGGAGCAGACAGTACCACAGAGTTGTTTACTTTAATAGTCTCGTGACTATGGAGAACATCACCAGGTTACCGATTGTCACTCGTGTTTTCACTGAGGTGAGGTAGGTCCTTCTACTCTCAGTGATGGACACAGTGGTAGCTGTTTGTAGGGAAAGTGAACCCAGGGATTTGGGGAGGCTGTAAGGAGGACTTGGAAAGGTCTGAGAAGGGTGGAGAGAGCAGGGCAGAGATCAAAATTCAGGAACAGGTAAAGAAGAGGAAAAACATAGAGTGGTTTCCATATATATATATATATTACAGTAACCCTTCAGCTTCTACTGGTAGCTCAGCACACGCAGTAAAGAAATATTCACATTTGTATTGGACAATTATGTTTGTCTAGCTAAATTCTCTACGTAAGACCAAAACTGACAACCCTCTCGCAGTGCTGTTCCGCTGTGGGAGAACTTCTGGCTTGGGTTTGAGAAGACTGACAGCCAGTTCTGAGATCGTGGTGATGTTTTTAAATAGAAGTCAGTAGAAACTAGAAGAGGAAAAATAGCTTCAACTGATCAAAACCTTTTTTTGAGACTGTTTCTATTGAGAATGCCTGACATAGGGTAGTATAGCCTTGCTGGGAGTTCTCACTGAATAGGTCTTGGATAATTCAGGATGTGTCTAAGTCCAGTATTCTTGACACCTTTCTCTATCTGGTGATTCATCAAAAAAAAGTGGTAAACCAGTATCTTTGTGCTGTGGAGAGAATGATACTTAAGATGGGTGTTGAGTGGAATGTTCTCTGAAAAAGTTCAAAATATCAGAAGTTTAACATATCACTGAAGTGACCTGGGTTATTGAAGTGTTCAGTTAGGTTAGAATTAGATGTTGAAATTAGCTTAGGCAAGTTATGAGTGAATTTTCAAGTTCATTCATAACTTCATAAAATGACAATGCAGCAGAGTCAAGCTCTGCCAAGATTTCATCATACAGTTATCTTTTGTGAGTAGCTGTGACTGTAGAACAACAATTGAATGTGTTTTATCCTCATAGAGGAAAACATTTGTTTGCAGAACTTCAGTGGCTTTTCTGTCTTTGCAGAATGCGCTGGATTACCTCGAGTGTGGGCTGAGTAAGTCCTACAGTACTTCCAGCCATGCTCTGGGCATAGACCTCTGGAGAGGAAGAAGATGTTGTTCTGGTAATTTGCAGTTACCACCACTATCCCAAAGACAAACAGAAAAAGCAAGGACACCTGACAGAGACATTGTCTGTAGACCAACAACTCTGCCTTTGTTGACACCTCCAAGTATTGCAATCACCACTTACCAAGACTGGTAAGTTATTTCCCTTTGTTATGAATCTCACATAGATGGGTTTTTTAGGTGGTTTTTTTTTGTTTTGTTTTGGTTTGGTTGTTTTTTTAATTTTTTTTTTTTTTTGTCTGGTGTTGGGTTTCTTTCTTTTTTTTGAAAGGCACTATATAATTATCCTGTATATATTAACCAGTATTGTTGATGTCTATCAGATGGTGTATCATGGATGTAAGTTTACAAAGTAATTGCCTCTTTTTGAAATTCTACTTCTGTTAAAACCTCTTCTGTTCACTTTTTGTGTGCATCTTAATGAAACTTCTGTGTTGTAAATTCCGATCTTGGCCAGAGGATTTGTGTTACTAGCTTTCCACCCACAGAAGAGTTCAGGATGGTGGTAGACTCTTCTACAACAGATTGAGGAAACAGGCTTTAGCTCTCTGGCTATTTCCTGTCCAAATGTTAGAAGAAAGGCTTGGAAAAGCATTTGAACCTGATGTTAAGCTCAAGAAAAGTCCCAAAGGAACTATCAGGGAGCTGATTAAAAGGGGGTTGCTAAGAGGTGAGTTCTAAAACAGAAACTGAATGTTAAGTGCCAAAGAAAGGAAATTCATCTAGAGGGAGGAAGGGAAGACAAAGCCCCCAGTGTTCATGCGTGGGAATCGCAACAGTAGATTTTAATGGCAAAGTAAGGTTAGATGTCCAGGTTGCTGTCTGAATCTTGACATGGCATTGCAATGCAACCTTAAAACCTGTGCTCTCAACTTCAGATTTCAAGTGTGCTTTAGATTCTAGTTTTTAAATTTCATGTAGCAATTTCATTTGCTGGCAGCAAGACATGTTCACGTTATTATTTCCAAGTCTGAATCTGGTTTTAGCTTCTGTTAAACTCAGCACTCTTCAGAACTGGCATTTCAGTTTGCATTTGAACAATTGTAGAGGACATCCTAAATTCATTTGTTAGAGTTCTTTAAAATAGTTTTCCTATTGAGGACAGGATTTTGAAACTATTCACTCAAATAGATGAGATACAGAAATCAAAGGGGAATTAGCAGGGGCTTTTGTTCAATTTTTGCATTTAATTGCTGTGGATAAAGTTAAGAAAATAAGTTACCTAGTTTTGGATGAATTGTCAATTTTGACAATAAAAGGGTTGGTTTACCTCTATGAGCATTTTATGAGTGTTCCCTTTTGTGTATCTGCAGCAATGTGTCGTCTTGACTGCAAGACAATTGAGAGCCTACTCATAAGGTGTGCTTTTAAGAATGAATTAGTTCTGATCTTTGAATGCGCCTTCATACACGATTTAGGAAAATGCAAGGAATTGCAATGGAGTTATCATTAGTTTCCCTTGTAACACAAGGGGGCATTGCTGCTCCTCTCTTCCGTCACAGCAGACTCGGCGTATGTGTATTGTGTTGCACAACATGCATTTTTCTTGAACGGTTTGCCAGCCAAAGAGAAAACACTTACAACTGATACTCTGGTTACTGCTATTTCTTTACTGCGGTTAATCTCTTGTAAGTGAGCAGATAGCTTCCGACTTCTCTGTTTTCCTTTAATCTGTCATATCTGTTCACAGCCATACAGGGAGCTGGAAGTTGCTGGTTAGCGTGGCTGTGGTGCAGAGTGCCGTTCCAACACGTTGGTGTGCAGGCATCTTTGCATCCCCTTCGCCTTTTTGACTCGGGCACTAGTTAGATTGACTGCTCTGACAGCTGGGCAGAAAATTGGTCTAATCTTTCCCATTCTCTCTTCAAGTTCTAGTCATCAAGGGCTTTTGAATAGGTTAGCACTGTTCTCTACCCCACGCCAGTTCCTTCCCTACGCAATTTCCAGTTACTGGGCGCCTGACCACCCTCTCAGGGAGCACAGTCATGATTGAGACTTTTTTTGTGTAGGAGCGGTGCAAACGGGATCTCGTCCCTAAGCTGTTTGGGCTTCTATATTGTGTTTCAGTTCTGCACGAAATATACCCCAGAGGCAGGTTATATTTGTGTAAGCCCAATATGTGCCGTTGTGTTGAAACAGCTTTGGAATGCTACAAGCATTGAGAGACTCAGTGAGTGGGCAATAAAGTGATAGGAAAATTTCAGTGTAGATAAATACAAAGTGATATATCTGAGCATGAAAGAAGCGTAGAAGGGTATAGAACATAAGTCCAATAAAGTTGCAAGTTCAACGGTCAAAAAAGCAAATGAATTGTTAAAGATTTGAAGGAACAGAATAGTGGATAAAACATAGACCATCAGGACGCCACGGTAGGAATCCATCATTTGGTAACACATTACACATAGCGTACAGTTCTGGTCCTTCCTTTCAAAAAAGGTATAGCAGAACTAAGTAGAGTTAAAGGCCTCTAAGATGATCAAACATACGGAACAACTTCTGCACTGGGTTTGACCAAGGAGGCTGGAACTCTTCAGCGTGGAAAAGACAGTTGAGGAAAGGGATAGGACCGAGATCTTGCTAGTGGTATGAAAAATGTAGTTGATCTATTGCTTATTGTCCCTTGTAATATAAGAACAAGGGGCCATCAAATAAATTGGTATGGCAGGCATGAAGCAAGTGAGAGGAGGTGGTTCTTTATGCAGTTTCTAGTTACGCTGTGGAACTTTGTGCCGTAGGATACTGTAGATGCTAGAAGTTTGAGCAGGCTCAAGGGAAAGCTCAACAGATCCTTGTGGGAGTAATCTGTTGTGATTTCCTTCTGAACACATAAACCCCATCTCTTGTTCAGCTTCTGAGCTGCAAGTTATTTAGGGCTGGGGAATATTTGAGGGGAAGTATCATGTATGTTTGCCTCCTTCCTTTTCTGTGCTTTTAATCTCTTGTGGGAGTCAAGATTATGGGCTAGGTGTACCATTGGCCTGACCGGTAAGACCATTCTTATGTTACAAATCAGGGGGTTTTTTTACCTCACTTTATGGGTATCTTTTCTTGGAGCTTTAATAAAAATGCTTGAGGCCACAGGCAGAAAATTAACAAGTTTTAAGCGACCAGGGGGAAAAAAAAAAAGGCTTTACGTGTGGGAAGCCTAATGCCATTAAACAGTGTGAATCTCAGACTGGGACAGGAAAGGGGGTACTCCATGTGAAAAGAGTATCTAACTCTTAGTTTCATAGGATTATAGGATAATTCAGGCTGGAAGGGACCTCAAGAGGTTTCTAGTCCAACCCCTTGCTTGCAGTGAGGTCAGCTGTGAGGTCAGACGAGGTTGCTCATGGGGGTTTTATCTAGTTTGATCTTGGAAACCTCCAAGGATGGAGACTTCACATCCTCTTTGGGCAACCTGTTCTGCTGCGTGACGGTCCTCAACTCAGAAAAAATTCTCCAGATGTCTGGTCAGAACCTCTCTTGATTTGTCTTCTGCCAATTGGCTTGTGCTTCCCAGCGTTTTGATGGAAGGTAATGGCAGTGCGCTGTTCCTTGGACGTATGGTATGTATCTTCATTAGTCCATAAATCTACCCCATTAATGCAGCACTGAATATTCAGGTTGCACTGCTTTAGGCCCTGAACGTGATGTCTCTGGGCTATGGAAATTATTCACTAAATTTGTTCCCTGGGTTTGGCTTCAGGATGCAGAGGTTTCCTGACCTCTGTTTATGTTCCCAAAGGTAGACAGTCTTGTTACAGCTTGTACAAGATCAAGTTCATTGATGCTGTTACAGCAGTGGAGTTAGCGAATCATGCGAGAAGAGAGTCTTCACGGAAATTTAAATGGAAATGGCCTTGGTCTACGACATTTGGGGTCCACAGAACTAAAATGCGTGAACAATGTAAGGTCCAGATTTAGGTTTTCTGTAAGGTAAATAATCATAACTCTAATGTGTCTAATACGAATTGTTTAACATTCACGTAGTATTTTTTTTTTCCTGAGCGTTCATAAGAGTTGTAGCTTGGAGGTTCTTTCTACAAGAGATCAATAGGACTCGTTCAGAAGTGTGTAGGTTTACCCAAGCTTTCTGTAATCTATTTCTGTGCACATGAAACGCCAAAGACAGATGTGAAACACCTCATTATTATGACATGAAACATGATTCCTAGAAATAATGTCTTTATTTCATTTGTCTGCTGTGCATAGTAGCTATCATCTTTTTTTGTAATGACTGTAAGATTGTGAATGAACTTCCTAGCGATATCATGATGACAGTTAACTTTTCATGCTGATACAAGTTCCTCATTACACTGTGTTATATTTAGTGTATCTTCAGAACCACATACAAAACTTCTATAAGGGACATTACCTCTTTTACTAGGGCAGTTTGGGTGGAAGTGAAGCTTTCTGTGGGCATTTCATACTGAACAAAGAAGTCACTTCAGTTTAGGGTTTTGTTTCCTATTTGTGCAAGCCATTGTAGTCCTTGTAGAAATTTATCATCTTAATCAGAAAAACAATAATGAAGTTTCTGGAGGGGCAGGGATAAATGAAAACTGGATCACCAGAGGATTGCTGTGAACTGTAAGGTGCAAAAGCTCTGCCTCTGTTGGGGTTATTTCTCTTTTCCCCTGCTAACTTAATTAAATCCCTAGAGAAACTCTCACTGTGTGTATTTTATGAGGGGTAATGGCTTCAAACTGAAAGAGGAGAGATTTAGATTAGATATTAGGAAGACTGTGAGGGTGGTGAGACCCTGGCCCAGGTTGCCCAGAGAAGCTGTGGCTGCCCCATCCCTGGAGGTGTTCAAGGCCAGGTTGGACGGGGCTTGGAGCAACCTGGTCTAGTGGGAGGTGTCCCTGCCCATGGCAGGGGGTTGGAACTGGATGGTCTTTAAGGTCCCTTCCAACCCAAAACATTCCGTGATTCTGTGATTTGGGGTGCTGAGCTATTTTTCCAGTTCTTCCATTTCCTGTTAGCACAAAATCTCCACTATACGCTCGTTATTTATCTTTTTATTGTTCTTGTGCTGGAATACACTGGAATTCGCTTTCTTCTGGATGGTTTATTTAGACTCACTCCAATCTCCATTGCTGCTAAGCATTTCACTGTTTGTGCTCTCTATTGAGCAAAATGCCAAACGGCAAATATCTCTGTTATCGAATGAGATTCCTAAATGCAAATCCTGGAAGAGGGTTTACGTATAATAATATATCTGTGGTTCTTCCTGGAGTAATTAGGAGGTGCCACATCTGGAAAATAAAATGCTTCCCACTCCTACCCATGCATCTCACATGGTGCTCTGTTACCAAGCTCTTTGCAAAACCTTACCTGTCAATGGAGAACATAGCCAGATTAGATTACAGCAGCTTCAGTACTTTGTTTTCTTTTAAAAATATTGTTTGTTATTGGTTAGGGGAAATTTGGTTCTATCATCACTGAAATGGTACAAAATTCAGCCTGCAACATCAGCGCTGTGCTCCAGATTATGTGTTAAGAATGCTCTGATCGTGGAAATCTAGCTGTTCCTGGGACTGCGGTAACTGGGGTTTGAAGAAAAGAATAACAGAGTTCAAACACAGAACATTTTATTTGGCAAGGGGAGAGGAAAATGAGCCTATTCCTTTTGTAATTAGTTTTTCTGCCACATTTTTTCAGAAATCACCTTAAATTTAACTTCTAGTGGTAATACAAAAGTGAGAGCCGTGAGAGGGTGAGCCATGACTCAGATAAATATGTTAACTTGAGTTATATGGGAATATAAAAAATAAAGCAGCTCCTGAGTTGTTTGGGTGGTTTTTTGTTTTGTTTTGTGTTTGTGGGGTGTTTTTTTTTCTATTGGAACTATGTTTTCTTGAGACTGGTGCTGTTCTGGTAAGATCTGTAACCAGCAAAGAAGTAATGGGCAGGCTGACTCCAAAGCGATAATTCTAAGCCAGCTGCGATGTAATAATATTTTGTGTGCAAATGGCAAGGCAGCACACATACAAAATAGCTTTCATGATCATGCAAGGGAAGAGGTACATAGGATATAGATCTTCAAGTGGCAATCTGAAGGTACAAGTCTTGTAAGCTTCTTTTGCACAAATTTTGTCCTTACTTTCATAGGGGTTGTTAAAATGTTTTCCACAATCCTGCTCCATATTTTGTAACTAAAACTTTGTGATAATAAATCCAGGCAAGAGGGAAGAATGAGAGTGTGAAGAATATATTTGTAGCTACACTTAGAGCATCCAAAATAGTTCTTTTACCCTATTTTTTTGATACTTACCAGCTCCTAGGTTAGGTTTGACAGCTAGCTTCTGATTTACGCCATTTCTACACATTTGACTCGAGTCTGTGGAGACATTTTGATAGTTTTGCATCAAGTTTCTATGTTGGAATAAAAATTAAGTTCTATGATGGGTCCTAAAGCATAAGGAAATAAAGGCCTTAAGAATTCTGTTAAGAGTTGATATGATTAATATTAAACATAGTAAGGAGCACACTTTTTCAGGGCATAGAGATTCTGTTGAACATTTGGACTATGGTATTAAATGCTGTATTTAAATATGTGTGTTGCTAATTGTCCAACGCAAACGCTACCCCGCTGTTCTGCGAGAGCGAAATGAGAACTCACTAGGTTGGAAAGAAGTTGTCTGCTAGCAGAGTTGGTTGCTATTGGAGTCACATCCTTGCCACTTACTAAAAAAAAAATTAACCTTTAGTCTGTCTTTTTAAGATTTATTTTTTTACAACATTCCTAATTAATCAGCAAATTGTGTTTTATGTGTCTGTGAGCTTGCTGTATTATTGCTAGTCATTTGTCAGTGACCAGGCCCATAGCTTGCTTGCTTCTGAAAGCATTCTATTGTGCAGGTTGGTGGTCAGAATCTACAAAGAAAATATTAAGGGATTGCTCCTATTTTCCATGTCCATCTGAAAATCTTCCTGAAGTTGGGGTATGCACGGAAGGCCGTGTTGCTGCATTCGGAAGTGTGCGTGTATGGCAAGGGCTGGCGCGGGTATGTAGTGTCAAATCTCTGCTTGTAGTACTGCGCGTTGTTCTCCAGATGGTGATGGTGGGCAGCGAGTTAGATGCAACATCAAGAACAAAACCAAAAAAATTCAATGTCATTTTGGGCAACTGAGTCGCAGACCAAACCTTCAGCAGAAGTGCTGACTTCAGCTGGGGCCGGCTCGTAGCCATCGTGAAGCTGTTAGGCTGGTAGTAATTAATTGAGGGATAGATAGGGAAAGTTAGAACCATAAAGGGGATGGAGATTTGCATGGAGGATTAAAAAGGATAATAAAACTGTAGTCAGGCTAGTAAACTAAGCAGAAGGTAATATACCCAGTCACTCCTTTACGTATTTGAAATCTGTAAATCCCATGGAATGAAAACAAATATTTAGGGTAATTGGAAGATTAAATAGGAACAGTGGGATGAAAAACAGAAGTTTAGAAGGAGTAATGCTGTTTTGGAGAAGTGGGGGGCTTTTTTGTTTTGTTTTTTTAAATGTTGTTTCAGATTGTGGGATAATACCCTGTGCAATAGGTTGAAGTCTTATTTCTTGGATCATTTAAAATTCAACTAGATAAGAACTGAAGAAATATGCTGCAAGCTTGGAATAGGAAAAAAAAAAATAGATGAGCTGGCTTCCCATATGATGTGAAAAGAAAAAACCTAGGAGGAAAAAAAAACCCTTGAAAACATAATTTTAATTTTTATACCTATATTTTAAATTATTTAAATAACAGAGTGGTTGAAGTTGGAAGAGACCTCTGGACATCATCTGGTCCAAAATGTTTATAATTTATATAAATCACATCAGGTTTTGTTGTAATAAAGCAGGATCAATTATTCTGATTGCACATGCTTCCTGTGTTTCAAAAGCCTGTGTCACAAAATGTGGGACACGCACTTCCCTTGAAAAAGGAGGTCAACTGTGTTCGTCATAACATCTCATATATTCTGCGGGGAAAATAGTTTTTAATTATGCTGTGCTGTTTCTGGAAAATGTGTATGATAGCTTAGTTTTGAAAATCAAGCTTACTATGATTTGTTCTAACTTCCCTAACAATATGAAAGTGTAGAGTATTGAAGAGAGTTAGATCTGGAAACAGTCCTAAAGGAGTTCGTGTGCTCAGTGATTTTGTTTGTTCTTCAGTAGGTGGGAATATTCTGTGGTACATCTAGGGATGGCTCATGCCTGGTGCTGAACGCTGGAATTGGTAGGAGCTTGGAGTGCTGGGGACCCCTTAAGATAGTCTCTGAAAAGCTGAAAACATTCTGTTGCGAGATAGTTCTTATGTTGTCTACCAGTAGGTCGTAAAAATTATATGAAGACGTTCACTAAGGCTTAAACGTGTTTGGGTTCACCAAGGTGGGAGGTAGGGGCTGCTTGCCTAGTATGGGAAGAGGAAATTCCTTGATTTTGTTTCAGTGTTGCCCCTCCCAGCTTCATTTAACTCCTCACAAAGCCACGGAGGAGGAAATTTAGATAGTGAGATAATTTAGAGAAAGGTCATCTCTAAAATTTTGCTGCTTTCTCGCTTAGTAAGATGTTTCCACCAGAGAATACCCCATCTCGACTTGGATGGGGGGATGGTGGTTCTTCCTGGCCAGGAGCTGTGTAGAGTAGACGATGAGGCAAAGACACAAAACCAGACCTCGCCGCTGTGTTGGCACTCAGGGTTAGCCTGCTCCCCTGGCTGTGCTACAAGAAGGTGGGTTTGTGGGGGCCGTCCCCACCTGACATTATGCAACAAATGCTGGAGATCTGTGCATAAAAATAAATCACAAGAATCCTTCATAACCGGAAAAAATGGTGGACAACCCAAATAGGTAGGGGTCACTGCTTGCTTGTTTTATACACAGTACAAGCGCAAACTTATCTGAAAAGAAGCTGCTGCAGAGATAATTTGTGCTATCTCTGAGTTATCACTGAAGTTATTTTCTCAGCTAAAAATAAACAGGTAAGTGTTTTGACTGCCTATATTTAGACATTGTCTTGCTGTCAGTTTTTGAAGCTCTTGGATCTTCTCAGTTGGAATATTTTTTTATTTTTATGTTTTCGAGTCGGGCTAGATAGAATAACTATGATTTATGTGTGGTGTAGTTGGTATAGAGGAATTTTAAGAAGAAACAATGTTGAATTGGTCGTAGGTTTTGAATATGAAATGTCATTATTTTGTAAATGTCTTTTTGTACACAATTTATATTTTGTTGTTGCAATATAATCTTTTTCTTAGTTTGCATTTATTTGATTCATTGGATTTTAGTCTGCTTATATGCTAAAAATGGTAGCATCCGCTTTTTGTATGAACTGCAAGATGAGCCCAGTAATTTTTTGAAGATGATCCTGAAGTTTGGTGCTGCAGCATTTTCCTGGAGATACTAGTCCTTCAAAACAGAGGTAGCTGTAGGCACACAAAACAGGCTTTTAATGATTCAATTATAATTATATACCTCGATGAAGAATGAAATAAGACAGCTTGAAATGTATCTAGAATGGAAAGAAATGAGTCACTGTTAATTAGCAAAAGACAATGAAGCTTCTGAAATACTATGTTCAAACTTCATCCTCCAAAGAATATAAAATAAATGGAGATTATGGAAATACAGTTGATATAAAAGCTGAATCAGATAAGAATTTGACACAACTTTCTTTTATCTTCAAACTTCTGACTAATGATAACTTAATCTGAAAGCAAAGATCAAACCCAGTTTGCTTTTTTTACCTGGAGAACTGCCTTCTGGTTCTCAGCTGATCCGTGGCATTAGATGTGTTTATGTTCGATATTACATGTGATGTTTCTGGTGGTGGTCTGTTTTGTGCTGCTGTGCAAGCAAAAGAAGTGGTTTTAAATTTTGCTGTGAAGGTGTGTGTACCTCTAAAACCCACAACAGAATAAAAGTAAATGTTACGTGCATTAAAATGGTCTGTGTTTTCCAGTCCCTCCCAGCTTGCTCCCCCTGCATGCTTGCTGGCGGCAGGCAGAGCCGTGCCCCTGCAGCGTGGTGACCAGCGCCGCGTGTGCCACCTGCCTTACGTGGTTTTTCAGCGATGCCTGAGCTGAAGCTCTGGAATACGGTGCAAGAGAAAGTGTGAATCCTGGTGCCAGCATACCGGTTTGGCCGCGCCACCGCAGCCTGCACACCATCATATGGCCTCTCGTGTCTTACTCTGCGGTCAAGCAGCAGAGGAGTATGCCATGGAGTCTGATATTTGACAAGGGATTAGGGAAGGGAAAGGATTAGTGCATGTGGGTTGCTCTGGGGCTGGGGCGCAGCTCTACTTTCCAGCATCGTGCCATGTCCATTTAACAGACCTCCTGGTTCTGCAGATCCCATCCTGGATGCTCCGTGTGTGGGGGAACTTAAATGCTTGGAGTTTGATTCCACACACCATGCACTCATCTCCCAGCCAAAATTCAATAAAGTCCTTTCTAAATACTTGGAACCAAGCTACTAAATCAGTTTACTAACAACACAGTTACCTCTGATCTGCTGTGAGTGGTTCCTCTGGTTGGCAAGTCCCCCTTGAGACAGGAGTGCTTCTGTTGTCAGGACAGAATAAACCTGTTGACTCTGCCAGTGTTAAACCCTTCGTCCTTGGGTTTGTTTCTCCTCGGAGGTTGTGGTTAGTGCCAGACCGAGATGCTAGGCAGGCCAGCGGAGCCTGCCCTTCATCTCCAGTGACGGCAGCTCTGGGTGTGGGCCTCTCTGAGGAGACAGCTACTGCCCAACAGCCTCGCGGTGTTTGTGACTAGTGACGACTTCTGGGTGTGCATGTAGGAAACGTGTCCCCGGATGCCTCCTCTTGCTACTTTTGTGTTTGCCAGAACATGTTCAGGATAACTGGAAATCGATTCCTCCAAGTAATGACTAATCTCGATAAATTAGAATCATAGAATCGCCTAGGTTGGAAGGGACCTTTAAGGTCATCGAGTCCAACCATAAACCTAGCACTGCCAAACCCACCACTAACCCATGTCCCTCAGCAACACCATTACTTGTTGTCCATATCCACCTGGCACTGGTGGGTGTCAAAGGCCTTTAGACCTTCTCTTACGTGTTTTCAGTAGCTACGTCATGACCTCCTGGAATCTTATTAACCTTATATTTTGTATTAATTCCTTCCTGGGTCCTTTGAACAGAGACCCTGATAACATTGGAATGAATCAGAGGACCAAGACTGTAGTATTGTCCTCTGCTGCTGGCCTCAGTCATGTGCTACCTGTTCCCACCCCAGCTGCTGCTCCAGGAGGTTCATTACCTGTCGCTGGACACTCTTTCCATTAAGAAAAACATGAGACTTCTTAAATACTTGGACAGGCCACAGCCACCTCTTCTCTTAACCCTGTTTTTGTTGGCACTGGCAGTGCACTGGTCTCTAGGTTTTTGGCTGTGGATTTATGCCTTTAATTAAGCTGTAGTGGACAAAGCTGTATGTGAATTCTGACAATTGTGCACAATGCATTTTCTGTTGTTTCCCAGCACCAAACACGAAGCACTTGGCAAAGCTGGAGGTTACGACCATGCTGTTGAGCAGTAAATGTAGTCAGATTTACCTGTCTGTGTTGGGTTTTTTTTTCGGGAAAGATAACTATAATGCACAATGTAAACCTGATACTGTTTAATTTGAGAGAGCTGATAAGGTGTAGATGATCTGAAACACAAAGCAGTTAAAATAACTTACGTGCAAACTGAAATGTTTTGTCAGTCTACTGCTGCGGAACTAAGAATCTGGAAAAGCAAGAGTAAAATACAAAACTTAAGCAGGGTCAGATTAATGGTGAAGTTTTCTGTTCCTGTTCAACTATCACAGGTGAAACCAATAACAGAGAAATATGTTTGCTCATGAAAATGATTTAAATCCTTTTCTTTGAAAGGAGGAGGAGGGTTGTCCAAGGCTAAGTGTTCACTTGTATACCCTTTTCATTGCCCCTGCGAGGAGATGTTGCCAACCAACCCAAACTGTAGTTTTCCAGGGGCATGTACGGCAGGATGCACAAACGACCTGACAGATTGGGTGCCTGAATTGGCTACGTGGGATTATCTGTTATGAGTAAGACCATTGCTCTGACAGAGCAATATTGATATTTTTTTTTCATACTTGTCACTGTATTATGTCATTTTCATTCTAGTTACATGAAAATTACAGATGCTAACATTTGTTTGCATTTCGTATTTAACAAGGAGGTTCCCTGTGAGTGAGTTAGAATGGGTGATACTGGCCAGTAGCCCTGGACATGGGCACAGAGGCATCTGCAGAGGCATCTAGACACGGGCGCAGAGGCATCTCTGCACAGTGGTGAGCAAAGACCTCATCCTGGCTGTCAAATGCTGGTGACTCACGCGCGATGAGGTGCTTAGTCACAGGCACATTCATGGCAGAGTCAGGTGCAGCTAACGCTGATTGCGGTCAGGTAACCCACCACCGAACGACTAAAACAACAGCCTGGCGAGAGGTGAGCTAGCCTGTCCAGGCAAATATCTTTTTAGAGATTCCTTCATCCTGCATCTCTGCAGTAGCATAAAGCCTTTTCTCATCACATCGGATCTCAGGGATGTGTGAAATTGTAAGACTTTTTGCACTGGCTTCTCATTTCTCTGGTCACCCCCAGAGGTCTCTGCCTGTGAAGTATAAGTTGGTTTATTGAATTCATTTGTGAAGTATTAATCTATAGCTCTGAAAGGAGAAAATAATCACAAGTAATACAGATTGCTCTAACATATGTGATTACTCACTATGGATAATATAGAAGGCATTTAAATGTTCTCTGAGAAATACTCTAAATCAAGCACAATCAAAGTTGCTAAGGAGATTACCATTATGAGTAAAGTATCTTACATCATGCCCTGAGGGTTTATAGTATATAAATTTATTTCCTCATATGTATCTACTAGGAGACAACAACATAAATACCTGTAAGAAAAAACCCACGTTGTGGCATGCTAAGAACTTGTACTTTTTTGTTTAGCTACTAAAAAGTGCAAGGAACTCAGATAAATTGTGTCTCTCTCTTTCTATGGTGCGTTTTACTGTGGAAAAACAAGTTTTAAGGACTAAATGGCAGGTGAAAGGCATCAGGCTTCCTGTTACTACTGACTTCATCTGTGTTCTGAACGCAAACAATTTTTCTGTGACAGAGGACACCTTGTAGTGCTCCACTCAAATGGTACAATGACCTGGTTGACGTCGGTGACTAATTCACTGTGAACAGCTGAGCATCCAAGCCGCTTAAAACTCTCAAGGTATCTTTTTTTAAAGATGAAGTTAATTTATGTGTGTCTAATCTGAAAAGTATTCTGGATCATCTTGACCTTGTTAGAGGTACTAGATGTTTTAAAGACCTAAAAACTTATGAAATCTTATACAGAGGCTGCAATTGTTGGCTGCTAAACCAAAAACTAATATACAAGCTGCTTACTGAATGAGGAATAGCCTGTTCGAAAGCAACCGGATGCTAATGAAATGGGAAGAGCTCAAAAGGTCACCTTCTGTATAGGATGGGCCCTGTTAACCTTTGCTGAGCTCAGAGATGCAGGCAATTTCTCTGTGCTGGTGTCCTGACTCTCTAAAAGAAATAAGGATGGACTTTTCCACTTGCTTCTTTCTTTTGCAGTTGGCTCAGCTCTTCCAGTGCAAAGCGAAGGGTTGCTAGGTGCTGTGCTTCTGTCTTCGGTGACCGTTTACAGTGCTCCAAAACGTCGCTTCAAAGGCCCACGCAAGAATTACTAGTGTCTGCCCTTCAGAAAATTTCAGAGCCCCCTACATCTGTGGCAGTGGAGATACGAACTATATAATTTGAAACTATTATATATAGAAAAAACTAATCTTTCAATGGTAATATAAATTGCAGTGAATTGCTGTTGTTATTTTTTACCTTGTAAATGTGGGATATTTGTCATGCAAACCAGTAATTAGTGATGTATTCTGCCTCTCATTCAGCATCAGAATTCTGGAAACTTTCAGGAGAGTATAAGAAAAATCCTCAAACATATCATTTAAAGTTTTCTGTCATGGAGCCATCTTTTAGAAGCTCTAGCTTGTGAGATAGCGGACGTTGCAATTGAGCGAAGGCAAGCTTTTTTTTTTTTTTTTTTACTTAAAAAGATACAAACTGAACACCAAAAAGCCTCCCACTTCTGAGCCAAAGAGACTTTCCTGCATTGGGCTTTGCTCAGCCTTCTGTTAAAGAAGATGTGACTAAGGGAGTGTTGAACAAGTTTACTACATTCGCATCTCTTAACAGCTTCCAGATAATATTTCTTTGCTATTACATTTATATCATCGTTAAGCACTGGGTTAGTACTGCATGTTTTGGAAGTTTGATCACTGTGCCCCGTTGTGGCTTTCCTTTACTGCATTGTAGGAAGATGTGGCTGATCAAAGGCGTATGAAATAAGAATGGTGAATTCTTATTACTCAGGCTAAAATGATTTTAAAGTGTCCGAATTTGGTATGATGGTTTAAAGATGTCCGTCGTAGGTATATGTTTAAGTGGAGGCTATCATCAGGTTTGCTGCTACTCTGAGGGAGCTAAAGGTAAAATTGGGACTAGGATGGGGTAGAATTAAGTAATACTGATTCTGCCTCTAATGTAATCAGCGGTGCTCAGTGGTGGCATGGACATAGTGTGCCTCTTGGTCGTGACAGAAAGGAAATAAAGAAGGCATGAAGCACGTATTTTATTGTTTCCTCTCAAGTCAGTCTCTTCAGCTTATCCTCTTCACCCTTCTTTTCCCTTTTTCTCCACATCTGTTGTGTCTAGAGAACTAGCTCCACCACTGGAGAGATTTAAGTTCTCCACCACAAGCACATCCGTATGTATAACACTGGCTCTACAGCGTTTTTTTTTTTATTTTCTTGGAATCTTTTCCAGGTTTTAGGAATGCTGCACCCAGCCCTTCTTTTCACATCACTGTCGCCTTTCTAGCTCTTTCTCTCCAGCTATTGCTCCGACTTAAAGCCTTGGCTGTCATTTCCTATCCTTACATTTTCATCCACGGTGACGTCTATTTTCGCGTTGAAGCACTATTACTTGGCACGTGTTTTTCTGGCCCCTTACCCTTCTACAGCTTCCAGTTCATTGATGTATTTTTTGTCTTGATCTAAGTTTCCTCCTAGACATTTCTCTTTTGTTTGATGCATTTACCTCCCCCTCCCATCTTTGCCTGGGTTGCTCTTAGGTATTCCCAGTGCTGGCTCATCTCGGCAATTACATCTTCTGCCTTAGGCCTCGAACTGAAGATCACATCCATGTCAGTCCTGTGACATTGTGGCTGCAAATTTATTCCCTCCTCTACCACGGTATTTTGAACTGAGTTCTTTTCCAGTGCAAGTGACTATTCCCATATTCTTGACTCTCTTTTCTACCTTCTCATTGCCTCTGCTTCTCTCTACTCGCATGTCTTTATCGGTTTAGTCCAAGAGAAAATTGTCGTTTTATAGCTTTTTTTCTCCCTTACTTTGGTTTACTTTTCCCCTTTTCCTCAAAATCTTGTTCTTCTGTCCTTTCACAAACACAGGTGTTCCTCAGCTGCTCTGTTCCTCTGTGACCCATTCTAATTCCAATTTCTAGTCTCCTGCATGATCACTCCTACTCTCATCAACCCTTTTCTTTTATAATGGAAATGTGATTTAGCTGACCTGCTAGAGGGGGGACAATGATTTCACTGCCTCCTACTTAGGATCATATTGCCCTTTCATCTCTCTCTGAGCTAATGGAGCTAATCGGCTTCTAGAGTTTCTCTCCTGGAAGTCCCTCATAGATCCTCTCCCAACCCGTCTTCTACCCTGTACATCTGGCAGAAATCCGAATATTAAGTAGCAACAGTGCTGTGAGATTCCATAATGTTGCTGGCTAATAGGGTTTTTTACATCAAATGTGTTCAAAATTATAGTGTAAAAGAAAGATACTGGCTTCTAAGACTCAGATTAAGTCCTTCCCTTGTGCATCCTCAGCTATTAATAAAGGTTCTAGAGGTGGCCATCTCTCCTGAGTGACCTTTACAAACCCATGTTTGCACAGATGCCTGACTTAAACCAAGCAAACACTGCTACGTATGAGGGACCATCAAAGTCCTTCCAGGACTAACAAGTTCAAAGGAACAGACTCTTTATTGCTTCAGGAGCACATATTACACGTATGCATTTAGACAGCAAATTGTTTGAACAACAATTAAAAATATGGGGGGAGGATCTGTGTTTTATATTTTATAATGATTGGCACAACTAATAGTCTTAATTTTTTAGTTGTTTGAAAACTTGAAAAAGATCTTTATCTTTGCTTTTAAAGACAGAATACTAAAAGCCAGGATTTCTGAAAATGAGACTCTATATTTTACTTAATTAAAAATATGTTTCCCCTAGGTTTTGCTCCTTTGAAAAAGAAGTAAAAGTAGTACCAGCAAACCACAATCCCTTGAAATAATTTTTCTAATTAATTTGCTGTCAGGTTAGCATTATCTTTTTGGGATGCCTTGCTAATATCTATGGATGGAACAATGACCTAAGTCACAGAGGGGAGCTTCCGAACTGTTTTTACTTACATGTGGTTCTACAGAGTGTGCTGTATGGAAGAATTATCCAATTACTCTGCCACCAACTGAAAGCGCTGTTAAAAGTCAACTACCCACTCTTCCTTTCCGACTGAAGCATGTAGGACATTTCACAGTTCCCTCTTCCGTGGTATTTTATTTTATCCTGGCAATTATGGCTTAGAAACAGGTAAATAATAGGGCTACTGCAAAGTAAAAGTATGTTTTCTTGTTGCTTAGCAATTGCTCTCAACACAATGAAGCTCAGCCTTTGATGAGGAATTGCATGCTTGAAAATACTGTTTTCCACCTATATGGGTTATTCTAATAAAATATATTAAAGTATATTAAAACCTTCTGCAATCCTAGACACTTCGGTAAGCTAGGAAGCTTGCATGAAAACTCACCCAAGGGTACTTAAACTTTTGAAAATTTCCTTAATTGTACTTGTTCTTCCAAGCGGTTTCATTTTCCTGCCAGTGCTACCAGGCCCTTTTCTTTACTAATCTTTTTCCCCTCCTGAAACTCTTCCTTTGTGTTACTGGCCTCTTTTCTGATGAGCTGAAATTACTTGTTACTCTTGGACTACTGATCCTATTGTGCACAATAATCTGTAATAACAGACAAATTATTGCATTACGCTGTGTTACTGGGACATAACCAGTTCAGGAAAGAGCGACATGCCTGTTGACCATTTTTGTTTGTATATTAGGGGAACTTCAGTAAACTGGTCCTTTTACCTGGTAATCTCTCCAGGTGTTGTGGCATGCTAGGTGTGCTGTCTACCATTGCCTCCTGTTGCTGACAGTAACCTCAGCAAATATAGCAAAATTCATTTTTCAGTGTTATTGCCAAGTTCATTGTGATGCCAAGCCTTCGCGCCAGTTAGCTCAAGTCTCTTGAGATGTTCTTCTTCTCACCTTTTCTTGGCTTATCCTGGAGTAAAGCAGCGTGTTTTGACAGAATTCCAATACTACAAATCAGTAGAGAATATAGAGACTTTGGCTGCACGATCCTCTGTACATGCAACATCAGAAATTGGCAGCGCGAAGGATGATAGCTGAAACAGAAAGAGGGCTGTTCTACAGCCTTATCCAGGTAAGTGTTAGCTCCCATTGCCACCAAGATCTGGGATATATTTAACAGAAGAAATATCCTGTGCTAATGGTCAAAATACTCTGAGGTTGTGTACCAAGCAACTAGTGTCCTAGACCTCAGCGTGGAGAAGCACCTGCATTCTGGCTACCCAAAGCAGTGGGTGGCACTTTGTCTTTTCATTCTTTATCCTTCCACAAGGGAGAGTGGAGCCTTGCTTCTCCCCACAGTCTCCTTTTCCCATCTTACTAGCTCAGCCTTTCTTGCATTTGTTCGCTCCATCAACAGTCTTTGCGCATCTTACCACAGTATCTTCTACAGGCTGTGGGGCTGACATCTCATTACTCATTTATGAATGTCCAAATAATGAGAAGCACTCCCTTAATGGACACTGCTTCTGAAACATCTCTGAATTCAGGTAAGAAAAATACATACTGAGTACGAGAAGCATGCCATTGTACAGTGTGTTTCATTGCAGAGTGCTTTTAAAAGGTGGGTTTCCCTTTATTCTCCTTGCAATTTTAATAGCTTTAAGAAAAGGCAGAGAAATATTGTTTCTCTAATATTGGATGTATTCTCACACACCCCCTCGAATATCCCATTTTGCTTCCCTGGTGAGTTAGAAAGTTCTTTTTTTTTTTGTTTGGACTTCCAGATTCTAAGCATTTGTGTGGATTTTATTTATCATTCAGCGTAGCTCTCAAGCTTCCCTTTGTCTTTCACTGGCTGTCAGTACAGTCGAGATGTAGAATAACAGATCACAGTCTAAGACGTCATAATTCCTAAAGCAGTAAATGGTCCTGGTCTGCTACAGCGTGAACCTCTCAGTATCAGATAACACTGCAATTTCCAGTAACCTTAGGTTAGGCTCAGGTAGGTCTTTCTACTTAAAAAAACCCAAAATAAACAAACACGAATGGTGAAGAACATAGCAGCAGGTGAGGTAGAATGTCTGGTGGCTCCTCTTTAGTCTCTGCTATAGGGAAGCTCTTTATAGCAAGCCTTTTGCTTGAAGCTGAGGAAGGCATGCTAATGTTTTTGTAAAGCGTTTTGGGATATATGCCTGAAAAGGAGCAGCGGAATGGATAGGGACTGGGGGGGATTTGTTGTGTAATTGATGCCTATACTGTGCACTCAACCTCTTGCACACAGATCACAGCACTTTCACCGCAGGCTGGCTGGGTATACTCATTCCTTTCCCCTCCTTCTTTAAAAAGAATTATTGTATTTACATTTAAGGGTCACCTACTTTTGACCAGTTAAAAAGATGCCCTGCCACTCCCTATAATATTTATTATATTCTTACTGTAAGCATCATCTTTAATTTCCTTCCCTAGATTTTTTTTTTTAGCCTTGCAGGTGTAGAGGTTGTTTATGTCCAGAACAAATCTTGGAGGTTTTTTTGCGTTTCTAAATACATGCATTGCTTAAGTTAATTTGAATTCATTTACACTGTCTTTGCAGGGAGGTGCCAGGTCCCCCACCCTTTAGTGTTTCCCTCTATTTGCTCACCCCGGGCTAGCTTCTCCAGTGTCTGGCAGTGATTTTGCCCTTTGACCACACGTAGATCCCAGGACAGCGAAGCAGGCTGCTTCGGCACTGTTCAGCTTCATCTGTGGAGCATGCATTTTTGCCTGCTTTGTTCTTGCACAATATTATTCCTTGCCTCTTATTCCCCCCCCACTAGACCTTTTCTTCCTGGCCCACCCTGAGCGCTGCGCACATCTCCATCAGAGCCGGCGCTGCTGCCGTCCCGGGGGTCGCTCCGGCTGTGCCCGGGGTGCGCTCGGCCATGCCCAGGAACAATGTCATGGTGTTAGACAGCTCGTTAAAATTTCACGAGAATCCGCCACGCTCATAACACAAGACGGAGCTGAACAGAGTCCAGTTGTCAAAATAATATTGAGCCAATAAGCATGTCATGGGTGGAGCTACTGCAGTATGGGTAAAACTAATTCTGAATGAAGACCTTTTTATTAAACATACTGGGCCTGAATGAATCGGGTTACTTGGCTTGCGACAGACTAGGGAATTCCTTGATTTTATTAGCGCACGCTGAAAAATCCAGCGTTTTTCTGTGAAGTCTGTGAAGCCAAAATGCTATAGGAAAGGGATTGATCGGGAGCCGGCTGTTATGAATTTTTCATGAGCTGGTGTGCGGGGCTGAATGGCTCCGGCGCGCGTCGGTGTGTGGCTGGCAGGCAAGCTGCATCCGCACGGAGGCTGCTGACACAGAAACACTTTGGCGCATTTTCAGAGGCAGAGCTGGGCTGATAAAGGGGTTTCTGACAGCCCTGGCTTATCGTCCTTCGATTTATGCTGCTGTTGCTCCAGGCAGCCTTTCCGTTTGGAGCCCAGCCTTGTGAATGAGCAGGGTAAGCTCTGCCGATTTATCAGCGTTTTTAATCTGCGGCGTTGCCTGCGTGATGTGTTTTTGTTACGTTTTCTGAATGGTGAGAGCTCACATAACGTCTAAGTTATGACAGCAAAAGATTCTTCTAGGGAACTTGCTACTCCAGAGTCAGAGATTTACATAAGGACTTTCAAAGAACAAATGCATTTAGAGCTCGAGCTTCCCAAGCTGCCTGGGAACAGACCTACGTCTCCAAAAATTTCTCCTCGCAGTTCACCGAGGAACTCTCCATGCTTTTTCAGAAAGTTGCTCGTCAATAAAAGCATCCGCCAGCGTCGTCGCTTTACGGTGGCACATACATGGTAAGATCTGCTGGGTATCGCTGCGGGTTTACGAAACGGCGTGTGTAGCTGTGGTTTTAACAGGGAAAAATGAGCTGAGATTCATTCACGGTACTCCCTGCAAGTGTTAAATGAATAGAGCAGAAGGCAGCCAAAGTATGTATAATGCAGTGCCTCGACAATTGTCATTCACCTTCTGTTCTCCAGAATAAATCCAGCCCATTATTCTTGCGTGCCATGGTTAATCTCTGTCAAACAAAGGCAGCAGCCGGTAACTTTCCCAGGCGTTATGTTGTTGTAGGTAGAATACACAAATTCGTTTCAGAACCTTCAAGACATGTTTTTTTTCTTTGCCCCTGTCAGCTCTGACTGCAGATGACAGTACAGCACAGACAGGGCGATTTGGGCAGGGTACGCTTGGAGTTAAATGCTGGAAAGGGCTTTAACTTCACTGTGAGGGGCTTTTAAACAGTTTTTGCTGGCTACAAATAGCCCTTCTTTCAGCCATTTTTTTCAAGGAAACTCCAGCTAAGAGTCTTCTTTTCCCTCCCTTCAAATTACTAACCCCAAATAGTCAATTTGCATGCCATTACAGTTGATTGTGAGCTGCCTCTGACTGTCAGTTATCCTGGTTAAACCAAGCCATAAACAGTAATCAAAATATGTAATTCAGGAAAATCTATGGGATTCTCATTGGTTCATTTTCTAAATTTAATCTGTATGGCTCTCATACGGTCCACCTTTTAAATTCCAAAAATGTCTGTAAGTATGCACTGGTTAACTGCGCGAATTAAACCAGAAAACTTTCAGTAACATGAATATATTTAAACCCTGCTGACACATAGCCATATCCGTTACCTTCCTATTCCCTAGACTGAGTCAGAGGAGAGTGGATGAGGCTGTCCTGGCTGTAGCTGCATGAGCCAGCTGTTTTGGGGTATCTGAAATGCTCATCCTTGTCTGCTACTTTTAAAAATAGAACATTATTTTAAAATGGTTTATTTGAGTCATGCTGAGATATTTCAGAGCTGTATTTACTTCTGAAGTGAATTACTGATTATTTGCTTAGAGTGGATTAGTAGCTCTTACAGTTGTTCTGTGCTGTTAAGCAGTAAGAAAAATAAGAGGAAAAACTGTAAACTTTGGTACCAGGGAGTATCTACTGAGTAGGACCGGGATAACTGACTTTTTAATTTTTTTTTAAACACAGTCTGAAATGCATTTGGAGTGTAGCAGCATTCAATTAAAATTATAATTCTGGAATCATGCAGACTTTCTGCCTCTTTTTTTTTTTTTTTTCCCCTAACACAGCTTTTATAGTTGNTTTTTTTTTTTTTAATCCAAGCAGTAATAAGAGCCACCCAAACTGGTTACGTGCTGTAATGGTTTTGGTGCGTTCTTTAGCTTCCTCTAGCATTTTAATTGGTTGTAGTCAGTGGTGTTTAGGTTTATACATGTTAATTCTCTTGAACATCTGTCGTATCTCAGCATTAGAACAGTGGGGTGCTGCTCATCTTCCCCCCAGTAGCATGTTTGGAGAAACGCATACTGTGGAAAGACGGTACTGCTGGGAATTTGTAGAGCAGAACATGGTCAGGCTCAACACAGGGTATCCGTGTTGTTTGCTGGGGGGGGGAAATATATATATATATATGCACACACCCATATTTATAGATGTAACGAATAATCTCTGCTTGAATCAACTTGTAAAGGAGATGGGATTACTCCAGGTTAATTTTTTAATGGCATGATGGAAGGTTCTCATACCCGTTCCCTTTTTTTAAAGTTTTTAATATCAGGTGGTTATGAACTGCACATAAGTGTTTTAATAAGAAGTAAACTAATGTAGAAAGGAAGAAAATGACCCTTGCAAGGACAGGTTTCCAGAACGTATGAGTGCGAGTACCTGCTTAATGCAGTCAAAACCTCTAGCAAACCCAGACGTATTTTCACTTTGCTTTAGCATGGTATAAACCGGAGGGAATTTAAACTCTTCAAGTGTGATACAACATTTCCTTAGAATGGCCGTACGGCTGTTGCCTATGTATTGTAGATGGTGTACTTTCAGCTGTGTAACTGAATTTGCTTATTAATTGTACATTTTGTTGTGCAGTGCATGAAAACATCGTCACCTGTGCTAAGCAAAAATGCCACTTACGTAAGGTGCTCTTTTGTGTTGGGCTGGGAGGTAGCAGCTGGGCAGCAAAGGAATTACCTCAGGAGTCAATGCACAGGAGATACCAACTACGCGGCAAGACCAAGCAAGGAAATGAATTCATGCTGTTGGATATCATATCATCTATAACTTTCATAGCCTCGTAAATAGGACAGGATAGAAACAGTAAACTTCCTCAGTTTGGGGGTTGGTGGCGTGCTAAATTATGATCTTTCACCACCTTTATCATCATTGCTGATGTAGTTACTTGATGAATCTTCTGTTCACTCTCCTGTGCCTGTTATTTTCAGTTTTCTGTCTTCCCTTGTTCTTCTCCTTTACTTTTTAACTGATTGCCTTTTCTAGGTATTTTCCTTCTTTTATAACTGAATAAATTTCAACTTCTTTCTCCTGGTTATGCCGATGAAACCTCTGTCATCACCAGTCTTCTCCAACATCCAGGCATCAGATCTTATCTAAGAAGAAAAAGGAAAAGAAAATTTCAGTTTGTTTGTGGGTTGTTTTTTTTTTAAATAAGGCCATGACTCAAATGGCTCTGTGCTCCGAATCTTTCTTTTCCTCGGGATCCAGCTCTCATGACAGTGCATGACCAACACATCAACACAGTTGCCTTCAAACGTCTGTCAAGCTGATCCCTTCCTGCTCCCAACTCTTTAAACAGTTTGCCATGGCTGCTGTTGCTGTGTCCAGTCTTCAAATGCCTCATTTGTATAAAATAACAGCACAAAAACTCTTAAGCCTTCGGTCTTTTTCCTCTACCAGAATCCGCAAGTCTCATTCTTCTTTTCTTACATCCATCATTTTTGTCCTGGTGATCCGAAAAGCCCATATCCTATTTCTTCCTTTCCGATAGTTCCCTTTCTATCAGTTGCATTTTGGGGCTTTTGTGAGGAGAAGAGCAGGCGGTAGCTGACATGACTTGACGTGCAGTGCATCCTAGTTGCAGAGTTTCCTCTGCAGTCACTGGCGAGAGGACAACGTCTCCGGAAGACAAGGAGATACGCTTGGTCCGCAGTGTGTTCTTGTGCGAGCCAGTGCTATCACAGAAACGGCCCGTTCCCTTTCCACCGCTCACGGTCTGTTCTCCCTCGCCCTGGCCTTAGCCCGAGGACTTTCAAAGCAGGAGTTTTAAAAACAGCTTTATTTTCTACAGGTCTGCTGTCTTATTTTTGGTCGAGTAACACTGGTAGTATCCTTGGGATTACACCCAAAGCAAGGTCCTTCTCAGCAGTGTCTTGCAAGATCCTGAACGTCTTCTAAAAAACGTAAATGTTAATGTGGGCTGCTGCTTATAATACAATTTTATTTAAATATTTATCTTAAAGATTGCAAGTAGTTCTTCAGTAATATTTGTACAAGCTGGGTCGCTTACCCAGTTTCTTAATGTGTAGACAGTCATTGGCTATGCTGTGTCATGGGCACTAGCTTTTTAATGAAGTGATTTCTAGAAGGTGATGTTTATTGTTTTTTCTTAACTAAGACTTTAGTGGGGTTTTTCCAAAGTAATTCACATTTAGCTTTCATCATTTCAGTGGGTTTAAGCCTGTTTTTTCTTTATACCTGTTATCTAGTTTAAAGAAAACACTGGACAGAACAGAAATAGTATACTAGGAAATTTTGCTCTGGTTTTCCTTCAGTGCAGTTGAAATACAGACACACATTTGCGTTTTAAAATGTAATGTAAAATGTAAATCATGTGCTAGCCTTAATTTTTTGAAAACATGATCTGTTTTCATTATATAATAATCTTCAGTGGTGGAATTTAGTAAGTTAAATAGTACGGCACAATCCAGTCAGAGGGGTAGCATTTGAGTTTTTTCCAAGGCTGGTGAATAACAACTGATCGGTTTAGTTACTTGGAGCTGCAGAAAATACTGTAGCCAAATCAAAGCTATCAAAATATGTCACGTTTTGTTTTGCTTTCTGATCATTGTGCTTCTAGAACCAACTAAGAAAGACTTACGTAGCAGCAACCCACACTTGGAACAGTGTTTCAGAAAATTCAATTTTTGGAGACTGTCTGTATACTTGAAATTGTTGAGGATAACACAAACTTATAAGATCCATGAATTTCTCCAGTCATTGGGTCACATTATGGTGGCGTGTACAAGTCGCAGGACAGAACTCATGCAGTGGAGTGGAGCTGCTGGTGGGCCCTCATCGCTGTTGGAGTCCCATTCAGCAGCAAGCCCTACCGCGTCCAACTGCGGTGAGGTGGCCTCTGCCCTGCGCTGGCACCCCGTGCACCAGGGCCCCTGATCTGAGACCTCCTGGCCAGCTTCAGCCGATACTTGGGCTAGAGGAATTGACTTTTGCTTTTGAGACAAAGCTAGCGTCTCTCACATCTCTCCCTGAAAGTACCATATGATACACTTTTGGACCCGTTTCAACTCTGCTATATATATAGCAGGATGCATTTCCATAGTTCCAGTGTTGAATAACACGCTTGTCTTTATTTCCATGAGCTGGTCTGTTTGTGTTTCTCACTGTTGATGTGATTTCAAGCCTTCCAAGCCAAATAGGATGATTCTCTTGCTTTCTGGAGTTTCTCATTCAAACTGGTACTGGTACTGGGCGCACTGTGTTGCTCAGTTATCTACTGAAACTCTTAGGAGAAACTAACTGAAGTCAGTAGGGATAAGAATGGGGAAAAACCAGTACGTTTCCCTCAAATACGTTCTCCCATCTGTCCTGAGGAGAGTTCCTGAGCGCGCTAGCAATGGGAGGCAGGAAGGATTCCAAAGGACGTAAAGGTGAGGAGGGAAGACTTCTTCAAACAACAGAAATAAGCACACACAACAAACTCGGAACCAGCTGGGGAACCTTTACCTCTGTTCTGATTGCGTATCTTGCCTCTAAACCCTGTCTACAACCGTGGAGGACAGAAAGGAGAAACTTCTTTCATCCCCCAGCCACTTCTGTGGGAAAACATGGTGTTAAAATACTCACCAGCTAGTAAAGATTCAAGAAAAGTATAACAGATTATTATATTAATGATAATTTGAATTTGATAGGTTTAGCCATTTCTCTGTGAGGGGGAGAGAGAAAGAGAGTGGTTCCCTTCTCAGAGAAATAAACACTATTCCTGGAATTTGTAATACCTTTAAGTAAGATTTTAATGTTTACAGTGTGCTAATTTGTGAGGAGTATAGATTCAGAGAGATTTCATGACTTACTGTGGTGGCTGGGACCTGCCTAGAGAATCCATGACCTCCAACTCTCATACACAGGCTTAGCTATTAAATCAGTGTTTTCTCTGCCAAAATGGTTTCGTAAGGAAGCTTTACTGTTGAATTTAGCTTTGTTGAAAGCTATGTTGATGTGTGAAACTCGCCACTGCGATGGCATCTACAGATTTGTGCTGTACGTTTCCAGGAGGTACAGTTTGCTTCTTACGTGCTTGAGTTGGTTGCCAGGACAGACTGATAAACCATGAATGTGTCTGCCACTTAATTTATGCAGTGTAGATTAGCTTTGCTGCAGATCTGTATGTTCACTGGTCCTTCGTTATTTGTTTTTTTAAATCTTTTTCAGCTTGTTTCTGAATAACCACAGCTAGCTCTCCTCAACGTTCTCCATGTTTTTCTTGTATTACCTGGCATTACCCTAGGAGACCATCACGTGGGTTCCACAATGACAGCGTGTTTCTCTGTCGCATGGTACGAGTTTGGGGGTAGTTTGACAAGTCGGGTTTGTAGGTTCTTCCATAATGATCATAGTATCGGAATTCTGCAATAGTCAAAAATTAGTTCAGGTTAAAACACGGACGATGTTCTTGGCAGAGGTGAATTAAAGCAGTGCCACAGAAAATGCTCTGCTGATTCTGTGATGGGCAGATTCACAAACATAGATTTGGAGAAGTAAAAACAAGAGACCAGATTGGGGAGGTTACAGGGTGAAAATGACAGTTGCTCTCAATTACCTGAATGGGTATGATATACAAAATGTAAATAACGGACTTAACTCTGCTCATGGGATGCTATGACTTTTACCAAGTTTTGGGAGCTGTTGCCTTGGATAAGTGTTTGGATCCACGTTGTTCATTACACCTTATAATTCACTTCTTGCCTTTTCTGCTGTACTGTCTGATCTGACAGAATATGATGCTTTAGGAATCAATCGGCAGCACTGCTTGACATGTGAGTTCCTGTCTCAGCACACTCTGAGGCAATAACTGATAATAAATAAGAGACATTTGTGAAATGTACTGAAATAGTGACACACAAGCATAATGCTAAAGTGAAAAAAGACGACTGGTGCAACAGCAGCTGATCCCATCTTGGGGTAAAATATTGCCGCAGCTACCCATAGAAAAAATATTAGTATGAAATATGGTTTTATTTTCCAAGAAACACATGCATACATTCAATCTCTTCTTTCAGATAAACCTCTACCACTGGGAAGCACCAGAAGAAAACTTAATATTAAGTTTTTAAGTTTATCAAATTGTTTTGTTCTCTCAACGCTACAAATAGGTAGTGCTGAGGGGCAGAGGAGATATTAAATAATATAAGAATAAGACTCCAGAGAAACAGCAATATATTAGCTGATATATTTTCTTCTTATGGTAAAAAAACCCTGATTTTTTTGCGTTGGACAAAACACTTCATTGACCTACTAGTACCTCCTGATGACGGTAGAGCTTCCTCGTGGTGTGGTATGCTATAGTATATTCACATTTTCCACGTCGCTTGGATGGTGCACTTAAATAGGAATCAGGTTTGATGCAGATTGCTTTGAGTTTTGACTCTTTCCAGTAAAGCCAATTGACAAAAATGTGAGAAGAACTTGGAGTAAGAAGGCTGACAAGACTGTGTAGATTCAAGTCAGCCATTAAATGAGTTGAGGAGGGAGGAAAGAGATACAGGTAGGAGGAGGGGGCAATGCTGAGGGACCAAAAATGTGCAGTTTGAGGTATTTTTTGACATTGCAAACAACATCAGAGTAGGAAAAAGAGTTGTTTCAAAACTTCCAGTGGTGCAGAGAGACTTCTGTCACCTTAGAGATGGGGCCCTAAAGCGAATGGTAGAGTTGAGATGGATGGCCAGAGCGAGACAAGGCGGGCTGGACTGACCGACCCTGCTACCAGACGTGTCCACCAGCCTCTTTATCTCAGCAGCTTCCCTCTCTGCAGCAGCAGCAGCCGCCAGCTGGCTTTGCTGTCACTGGCAGAGAAAGCTCTGGGGACGGGGATTTTATTTTATTGTTTGTTGCCATAATAATCTGCTACATTAGGAGGCTGCCTACTTTGCTACTGTCTAGAACTTGTTTGGACTAGAAAAGGAGAGCTTTTATGGGTAGAATTAGGATGCCTGCACTCACTAGGACTGAATTTACCTTCAGATGTTCAATGTAACGTTGTTTAAAGGCCTCCTGCTTTTTTTTTTTTTTTTCCCCCCCTAAGCCAGCAAGTTGCATTTTATCATGGTAGAGCAATTTATCGCAGCTTTCTCCACAACAGATTTAAAAGCTATGAAAGCAAAATATCTGCATGGCAGTTAATGGAATTAAACGGGAACCGTTTTATCAATTTGCCCTGAATCAATCTGTACTCATGTTGCACTTCCAATAGCTCCATGTGTCCAGCATTATGTAGTTCAGTTATTGGTAGGACGATGATTTTTCATTGTGCGGTTGTGTACAGCGTCTGATGCATCACGATGCAGACCTCAGCAAAGGAGTCTTATTCTGGATAAAAAGGTACTGCAGGTAGATTCCTCATGTGCATGTACTGAATAATTTCCATTTCATTGCATATTTGCCTTGGTACAGTAACTCCTTGGATTCCTGTGTTATCGATATCTGACGTAGCTAGCTGTCTAGACGTTGGCATGGAAAAGCCAGCACGTTGTACCATCTGAAAGCATACCTCCTGAAAGGACGCATAAGGAGACATTGATCTCATTTTATCAGTGAAAACAGAAATCAATTGATTTTTCTCTCAGCTCAGGCACAGCTTTTAAACTGATGCAGCTTGACCAAGGGCAAGTACAACAAAAATGTTTAAGAAATTACCTCCTTTTGTGATACTAATGTATAGTTTTTACCACAGTATCGTAGTATTTACTCTGTGTTCTTAAAATATGCAGAATATAGTTTGTAAATGAACAGTTGTTTGCTGCCTTTTCAGTATATAAAGAACCATATAAAGAGCTATCTGAAAATTGGAAACATTTTGTGCTGCTACTTCATTTCAGAAAGCTTTAATGAACCCTGCTGACATTGTACATATGCAGGTAATAATTGCATAATGATGGACAACTTCATTAGGTTAGAGGGAAAGTTTTCTTTCATAACAATAACGCAAAATTAGCTCTTCCGTTTTATTGGATCCATTATTACTAAGATAATTGGAGGGTCTGAAACTGGACGGAGCCCAGCGCATTCTGGAGCTCATGGCGCAGAAATGAGGTCTAAGGGAACGCGGCAACGTTCAGAAGACATTCAGTCCTTGTAGGTTCAAGGCTGTTTTCAGATCTTTCTTCCTTGGAATGGTATACTAAGTCAAATTATGTATTAATTGCTTAAATTTAATGTTTATCATAGACCTAATCATCCGGTTATGACTGACGTACTGTTTGTTGAGTGTTACGTACTGCAGAGTTTCTTTTTTAAGCAGAGACGACAAGATGGGGGGAAAGAGTTACCAAAACGAACATGTTAAAGCATCCTATCCTATATTGCTTAGATAAGCAATCCTCTTACTTACCTACGGATCATTTTATTTTGTATTTTTTCTGAGGGGGATGGGGAAAGCAGGAAAAAAAATATCAAGCATGACATGTGGAAACGCCAGAAGAGGTTGACAAGGAACACAGAGCTGAGGCAAAGAAGACAATGGGAGAGGAGGAAGGGCTGGAGAGGATGAGCTGGACAACACACTAATCCCGCGGGAAACAGTTTCGGGGTGACTCTGCATCGATTCTAATTGCCGCAGTCACTGTTTGTCAGTAGCATGTCAGGCTGTCCTTAGGCAGTTACAGCTCTGAGAGCCAGCTGCTGGAAGTAACGATCAATGCTGTTGGAAGAGGCAAGTCTTTGAAGACCTGAGCCAGAGTTCTTCTCCGCCTTCCACATCTGACCATCACCTCTGAAACTCCCTTCGGATTCAGGCGTTGGAGGAAGTTTTGTCTTTCTCTTAGGTGAGGACCTGATGTTAGTAACCTACAGTCATTGCCTCCAAGGTCTTTGCACCTGGAAGCAGCTGTGAATACCTAAAGACTACAACTGCCAGCCTCAAGGTGGCTTGTAACGCAGCCATCTACTTTTCAGTTAGACTTCAGTGCCAGCTTTCAAATCTTTAATAAACCATCCTTAAGAGATTTGATTATGTGTTTCCCGAAGACTTGCAAGCATACATGCCGACTATTACTGTTCAAATGTTGCAGAAAGCAATGTGGGGACTAATTTACCTAGCTAAAAAGTAAAATCAAGTAAATTTGGGTCCTGATGCTATTCATAGAACATTGTAAAACTTCTGGGAAAATAAGCAATGTTCCCAGTGTGAGACACTTCTGTTCCTAGCCCTACCTTATCTTCAACAACTAGAATTTTCTCCTAAAAAATCAAGTTCCCATGAATTTTTGTAGCAATAGCATCTGCTTTTAAGAGGCTTAGGTAGTATGCTCTGGCAGAAGTATTTGCTTAAGACATACAGGCGCATGTTGTTGAGAAGCTATGCTGGAGAGCCTTATACAAGCATCTACTTCTGGTGGCTCAGTGCTGTAGCTCTCCTCAGGCACTTAGTCCAGCATTTGGAGTTCCTTCTCTGCCCAATATTGTAGGTGTATGTTACAATACCGGTGTTTTCCTATGAATATGCTGAAAGCACAGAGTAGGTGATACAATTTGTCCGACGTGGATATCTCTGTCTATATTGGCATCTCTTCCTGCAGCTTCAGGTAACCTTAGATTAGTAGATTTTACTCATCTGGGCATACACATTTCTATGGGATTCCCTTACCTCACAACCTGGAATGTGTTCCTGTTTCTACCAAAGACTGTTCATGCTGCAGCTTTCACAGAAACAGGAAGAGCAGCAAAATGACCATCAATATGAGTAGACTGAGTTAGAGCAGTGTTTCCTCTGTCATAAAATCAAGCTGTTCTTCTGCACCACAGATGGAGACACCTCTCTGCTGATGGATAAATGGCGTGGCACTCAGTGTGAGATTTGCATGGTTTCTATTAATGGCTGAGTGACTGGGAGTCCCACTGGAGGAGTTCGTACACAAGTGTGTGATCAGCTGAGGATCTAATTCCTGTGCATTACCACGCGAGTGCTCATTTAAGAGGTTCTCAGCCCATTTGCCTTATTCTGTCCCCTCTCAAGCAAGTTAGATGGGTAGGAATTCAGAATATTTGTATAAAAGCCAGATGAGGCAGGTAATCCTTGGGAGGCTCATTTTCCATAAGTATTCAGTTATTACAATCGTGAGCATTTCCACAGTGTATATGAGGACTTGATTTCCTGAGGGCTGTCACAACTCTAGAGTTCCTAGTGTCCGTACTGTGCCTCCTTTATGGCATGCAGTGCCTAAGGGAGCGATGGCTTCGCTGTGTCCAGCCATCAGAGTGGGCTGGGGTTCCCTGCATGCTGTGCCTCTCCAGCCGTGCTGCCTTCCCCAGCTGCTACTGCTGCGGTAATTTACCCTGCGATCGTGTATTTGGCTCTGTACTTAGCCCAGTTGCCCGAGTTCTGGTTTTGGGAGGGAGGGATGTGGGATCACAGAGTGTTGTGGCTGGGAAACGCATGCTTTCCAGTTTGAAGCAGAGCGCTTTGCGTTATCCCATCGCATAGGTGGACTGCAGTACTCCGGAGATGCACTGGGTTTGCTCCTGGTCATCAGTGTAAGTGAAGAGCATTCTGTATTTAAGTATTTCTTTAGTGGTTGACTTAAGCAGGAAAGTTTTCAAAGCAAGTAGTAATTATACATACCTCTTAACTATGATTACTACAAATTAATGATGGCAAGCCGCAGCCACCCTTAACTTTTGAGATCTGAGTATCAGTCTGTTTTCCAGAGCTATCCCTTCCCCTTAGGGAACGTGTCCTTTTAAACCTAGTCAAGGTCTGTATCGTCCGACTGGATCCCCTTAACAAACTGTTCTGTTGAGCTGCTGGAGGTCAGAGGTGGAGCACGAAAACAAATGGCCCTTGTGTTGTCCCTCCAGTGTTTGTAGACTGGGCTGCCTCCAGCCGTTGTTGAGCTTGCTGCTTACTTTTCCAAGAGTTTGCTCTTAGATTAGACCAATGTATACATTCAGTAAACATACTCGTCAAGAGGTCGCGGTGTATTCATAAATTATTACAAGGCAGCCCTTTTTATTTGATACTGAGCTCCTTCCGTTCCAGATGGAACTGATGGAAGCTGCAAGTGTTGCGTGTTTCTGAATCATAGCTACTAAGGCATTATTTATTTATTTTTGCTCTTGAAGACAGCTGGTAACAAATGATAAATGATGTCCTTACCACAAAAAAAGAAAAAACAAACCAACCCACAAGCTCAAACCCCAATAAAACCCCAAAGAACGTCATTGTCATTAAACTGACATTTGCAAGACCAATATCCTCAAATGTTGAGAAGAATGTGTGAGGAACAGTCCTGTTGTCTCAAGAGATCTCTTCACCGTGATAGTGGTAATGAGGCACAGGTGATTACATTGGCATAATGGCAAAGAAGGAACCAAAAGAGAGAAGACAGTACAGGATGGAGAAGGTGACACTGGAAGATGCACATTGAAAGAGCGGTTGGTGTAATGAGAAGCCCACACTTTGTACAAACGTTATCTTGAACTGGGCTTCTCTGGAGTACAATATCTTGGCAACGTCTGTAAGTCTAGGACCTATAGTCAGCTGCCGCCTTTTCTCTGAGCTTACAGAAGGGTTAAGGTGTCACCGCCGGAGACATAAGGATGTTTTCTCACACTCTCTGCCTACAACAAAAACACCTTCCTAAATCACCAAGACTGAAGGCTTTGCCCTGATTTCAAGAAGGGATTGATGAAAATCTGCACTACTGTACTTGAAACCTGCCTCCATAAGGGGAAAAAATTCTTTAAATGTCAGGCTTTGCTATTTTTACAGCATGGCCCAGAAAGAAGCTCTTGCATTGCTGTATGCATTCACAATTGCGATACACTACATGCCCGCCACAGACAATTATTACCGTTTGTCTTGTACTTGTCAGTTGTTATTTCACAATGAAAAAAAATTTTGTAACAAGTTGTAAATGCTTTCAGTTGGTCAGCCTGTTGTGAACTGAATGTGAATCTTCTTCAGCTGTGCCTGGAAAGCATTGAAGGTTCTTTGAGAATAGTCTACGTACTTTGGGTTGGAATGTCATTTACTCAAATTCTGTAAACTAGGACTCCACAGAAGGCTAAGTAAAAAATATCAGGACTCCGCTCTGTAGGATAGAAATATTTTCTGATAGGTTGTTTTATTGTATTCAGAGCATATTTGTATTGTTTAGGATTGACATAATATTCATCACTAACAATATTTGACAGCGTACTCCCTTTGTAGTGGGCTCGCTCAAAATAGCCTCAAGGTGGACTTGAGAAATGGATTTGGTTTTGATGGTTGGTTAAAATAATTTAGAATGAATTAAAAGGACTTAAACTGATGTTAATTCACCAAGTGAAATTCGAAAAATAAGATGAATTAAGGTCATGGATCTTTTCTGTAAAAATAGATGTGGGAGAAATTACAAATTCTCGCTGTGGCCTGCGATGAGAATTGCATTTCTGTGTCAGAGTATTCCTGTCGGTCCTCATCTAGATCACTCACGCGCTCACCATCACCTCTATCACTGGACCTCTCATCATTCAGACTCAACTATCAGACCTGGCTTTTTACTCAGTCTTTCTGTTATTTACCTTATTCTCACTTGGTAGGTAAACCTCAAAAGAACATAAAAATTGAGAAACTGTGACCTTGCTTCTGCGCTGAAGGGATGGGAGATGAAGCAGGAGACCACGGCAGGAGATAGTCAAGCACAACTTGGAGGGTTGCGTTATTAACTGTGTAAATAATAAGTATGGAAGCAAGCTCAAAAATAGATTGGGCTGATGTTTTAAAAATTCATTTAAAGTTGTGTGCATGGCAATATAAGGCAAATATTCGCGGATCTTCAAGTGATGCAATTTATCAGTCATATCGGTCCAATTTTGCAGAACCAGGAGCAAAGCATTCAGTTCTGAAGTTGTCTCTGAGATAAGTGACTAGGCATTCACAACTGCCGTCAACGGGAGAGCAACTCGCCCCCCAGGCTGGTGAAAATTGGAGCAATCAACCTGGAGGTTTAAGTCCCAGGCATTTAGTTGGTTGGTTGGGTTTTTTTTAGTGATTCTCATCCAAACAAACACTGTATTTCATTGCTAAAAATCTAGTTGTTCTCATGAGAAAGGTCTTGGTTAATTTCTGATTTCTCTCATTAATGTGTTACGAAGGTAAAGAGAAATAAACTCAAATTATTTCAAGACTTTAGGGAAAATATTTCCTGTGTAATAAACACCACGGGTTTCTTCATTCAGATGTACTGGGGTGGAAACTGATTTCTTGGTGAAAGAGCAATTGCTCGTTGTAAATGAGTGGCAGCAGTCATTGTCAAACCCAAGTTTTTTTCTTTGTAATCTGAATGGTCCTGGGTAGTAGTGATGCAAACTTGAAATGGCATTGCCTGAGGCAAATAATACCCTGTCTAATGTATTTGATTTTGCAGAGATAACAAGCTGAGTTACATTTTTGCTTTCAGTTATATTAATGGTTCAAGGAAAAGGAAGATAAGAAACTGAAACAGATCCGCCTTTTATCGTGGTATCACTTAAGGTAAAAGCTAGTAATGCCTTAAGGGATCTTTTTAAAAAAAAAATGTAGTATTTAGTCTATATAGAGAAAAATAGAATATATAATGTGTTTTTGTTAGATTTCCAGCAACTGCGGGTTTTGATAAAGCATTTGGTTAAATATCTAATGAATAATTCAGGGTCACTGATTTATGAACCCTGTCACATAGACTAAAAGCCAGCGTTCAGGGCCTTTGACAAAGAGAGTAAATACACAGCATTTAGCTAAAGAACGACCAAACTGGGAAGTCGGTGTGGTGGGAGGGAATGCTGTGGTAAGCCTATGAACCTCTGAAGGGCATTGACTCTTGGCTGAAAAGAGGGAATGATGTAATTCTGATAGATTTTTTCAATAGTCAATATTAAAATCTCTCACCAGAAGCAGTAAGGCTGTTATATTAATAAAACACTAAGTTAAATGAGCAGAAGCGTTGTGGTATAAGCACACAGGTGGACTCCAGGACCTTCATGTCTATACTCCATAATTCTGTGAAATGGTTTTGTTGAATCAAGTATCTGATGCATTTTTGATGCTGTACTCCTGCCAGGCGTGATAAGGAACTGGAAAACAAAGGGGAGGATGTTCCCCTGATGAGCTTGCAGCCTTAATTAACAAGACTTAACAAAAACAATTACCACAGATAAAGGTTAAAAAGAGATAGGAGAGATAAAAGTAAATCTCAAATAGGGACAAGAATTAAAGCGGAGATGTTAACGTTCAAGAATCCTTTGCCTCCACCGAGAACAGCAGACATTCATACAAATGTTTTTCAGAGCTGCAACTGGCCTATTTTCATCCTGGATCTCTTGATCTACATTTTCAGAAATTTAAATTTTGTATTTCAAAGCCCAATGAAGCATTTTGGAGACTTACGGAACAGTGCGTTCTAACGTAGGTCACCTTTCCCAGTAGATACATTCTGAAGGCATTTTGGATTGAAAGTAATACAGAACTCTCTAAAACCAGCACTATGTTGCAATCGGAAATAACTTTATTTTTCATTTCAGTGCGACCCTAGTGTAGGCAATTATCTGATATTCCCCATTTGACATAAAGACCCTGGCTTGGGAATCCTGTAGCTTGTAACAATTGAGTAGATATGCCTACTTTAAGGGAGAACCGTTCACAAAAATTATAGGTAATTTTATCTGAGTGAAAAGCAATAGCAACCATCACTTAAAGTTTCAGAGCTGTTCAGTACCCTTCAGTCGGCCTTCTCTTGTGCCAGACGTCTCCTTCAAATGACTCTTTTGTTGATACGTGCTGGTACAATTGTGGTTTTGGGGTACAATTTTATTTATTTATTTGGTTATTTATAAGAGGCACTAGAGATGGGGGAGTGGGGGGGTTACGGTGATCTGGTCTTTCATAGGCCTTACTCAGTCTCGTAGGATCTGGGAACCAAGGAACTGTAATGGTGAGAATTTTCTGCTGTTGCAAAATCGATCTCTGCAGCTTCTTGCAGCTGAAGTGAGTTCGGCTTCGTGCACTGAAGTTAAATTGATGTGATAATTGTGCCTGGTTTTGTCACCAATAATCCTTGCCTTGAGCAGGATATAAAAAAGGGCAAATGAATTAAAAACAGAACTGCTACTGACTATGCATTTTTATTTGACTTTCTTAATGTTAAATTAATTGTTGACAGAGATTGTTTAGGTAGATTGGTTTTGCGCTGCAGTTTAAATTAAGCCATTGTGGTATTACTTAGCATGCAGAAAAGGTCCTTCCAGACTCTGAAAAGGTCACCACTGTTAATCATTTCAGGAAGGCAATCAAATATTCTAGTAATGACTCAACTGAAAGGAATAACCAAGATTAAAAACTTCTTAGTGCTTAGTAAGTATAAGTGTGATATAAGGGAGCAGAGGGAAGAGAAGACTTTGCGGCAGCGTGCAGATGGAAGACCACTGGCTGCAAGCGTTTGCAGCTATTTGTTAGTTTTGGTTAATTCATGTTGTCAGTCCCCGTGACAAAGGTATTCAACTAGCCGTGTTGTATAGCTGAAGAATATAATTTGGGGGGCGGAGGGTTATTTGGTTTTAGGTTTAGTGGCTTACTGCCACCATTAAAAAATTGGAGATTCATCGTGGGTTAGGTTTTGGACTCCTCAAATTTCAGAGGTGTTTGCTATAGAAGGTGTTTGTGGTTGAGTTTGATTCTGATGAGCTGCGGAGCTCCCGGTGACTTCACTTTGAGTGACGTGAGAAACTGCTGGGTATTGAGACCCTTCTCATTCTCCAGCTGGGTACCCCAAACTGGAACCAATCTTTATGCGTTTTCAGGTTTTTGTCAATAATATTAGTATGTCTTTTGTGCGACTGGAAATGGCGTTCACTTTGGAAAGGTTTTGGTGAGGAGGAGTCAGTACAGACCAAAAGAAGGTATGAGCATATATGAATAATAGGTACCTAATGGAACCATTTCTGTTCAAGAATTATTACAAATAAATTTTTCATGAAATAATTTCTTTATTGAAAAATTGCCACAGGTCTCATAGGAACGAGATCCTATTTTCATTTTAAGACTGTTTTAATTTTAACAATTTTTAGTCATCCTTTCAGGGTCACAAAATTATTTTTGAAAATAAGCCCCTAGCCCTGTCTACAGCTTGGTATTTATGTTAAATAGAATGTATAGATCTAGTACAAATAGAAGAATTGACAAGCTATGAAGTAACTCAGGGTTATTTGTTTAGCCATGCCACTAGTGAGGTCTTCCTTCCCCTCGACCCTAACTAATGAGGAATCCCTTTAGTTTACAGAACACACGAGCAGAATAAACATGGAAGGATTTAGCATAATAACATTTATTTATTGTATTTTTGAATGTCTAGCCCATGTTTAATTGTATTTTGTATATACTCAATGATCATCTGTTTTCTGTTGGGCATTCTATTCCGCACAAACCAAGCGATACGGTGATGCACTCGGCGTACTCCGTGCTCGCTGTCTACAGGGCGAGAGGAGCTCCTCATCCAGCACAGATCCTGCCCGAAAGGTGCACAGTTTCCTGTTCTGATAACCTGCTCAGCTGTGGAGTACAGGGATCAGTATTCCTGCGGGTCTGGAGTAACTTGTCCTTTGTGTCAGAGCTTCAGCTACTTGATGGACTCTTTGTATTTAGTAAATATTCTGGTCTAGAAACTTCTTCTAATAGCCTACACTTTTATTCTGCATTTCATCCCATTATTCCTAGCAATGCTTTTATCTTTTACCGCTCTAATATGTTTTTTCCTTCTTGTATTAATACCTGGAAACAAATGTTGGCAATCAGCATAACTATATTAGCTATAACATAGCTAAAAGATGACTGTTTCCTTATTTTAATCTTTCTTTATACTCATCCCACGGGGCCTTTTATGCTTGTTTCCATTTCCTTTCAAACCTATCTAGTTTCTCCATAGCACAGACTGTCATTTCAGGTGTCAGCATTGTGTTTGTTTTTCTATGACTGGAGTATCCCTATCGTACTAATTTTTACTGATAAACAAGGGAATTTCTAATGTTTTAGACATATGATCTAAAGAATCCAATTTCATTTGAGTGTCCTGCTCTTCTTGCATCTCTCGGGCTAATGCGTTTTCCTGTAGACAATTTGTTTAGCTGAGGTTTTAATCAGCTGTAGCATCGCATCTATTTTTTGTTCCTGCTTTTACCAGTCTGTACCTCGTAGAAAGTGCTTGAATCGGCATTCAAGCTGAGGTGGAATATATTGACTTCACGTTTCTAATCTTGCATTTAATTTTTAGAAACATGGGGGACATCTTCACATTGTTGAATATTTTTAAGATACCGGCTAGCTTATTTAGCTTTTAAAACAATTTTTTTCATTCCACTGCAGTAATCCTTTCCTGAACTGATTGGGTTTAGCCGTTTTGATTGGTGTGACATGTGTGTGCCTCCTGCTGCTATACTTGGATTTACGTTATATGCAGAAGATTAATCTCCAGGTCATCAAGTTTAAGTCTTATGAGGACAGACCAAGAGGAATTTTCTGTGTTGAATGTTTCTGAGTTGCTCTTTGTACAGAAAGTGCCTTACCAGCACCCAGATGGTCGTTCTCCTTACTCTTCACCTGTGTCTTTTGATTTGCAGTAGTCAAAGTCATTCTATGTGAACGCCAGCCTGCACGGGGCAAGGCTGTATTGTTTTGTCCCTGGTGTTCCAATGGGAAGTGGTGGCGTTGGTCTAGACCGCTGGTGGAGAGCAGCAGGAATGGAAGTGGCTCTTCGCTCCCGTGGTGGGACTTCATCTCGCAGCTTGAAGCACGGTTGGTGAACATCGTGGTTGGGTCTGAGGAGCAGAGTTATCACTCAGGTTTATGCTTTGATACTTGGGGGGCTTGGATAATTTTGGGGCCTTGGAGACTGGAGGCAAGACCATGAGTCAGTCTGGGTGCTCAGTGAGGAGTGGGTGCTAGCAGCAGATGAGCTCTGTGTCCAGAGGGACATAGGCAAGGGGAGGCAGGCCGATGGCAGGAGTAAAGAGCCAGGAGAAGTTATGTACATGGTGTGTCAGGTTTACTTCTTTAATTTGGAAGCAGCACTGCTTCTTCTCCTCTAGCCTGAGAGAGCCCCCCTTGTGCGGTGTGTCAGAGTCCTGTTTTCCAGAAGAGCTCCTTGCCATGCTGTCTGTCTGTCTGTCCGAGGAAGCAACCTGGCATCAGCCACGTGAAGGAGGTGTGTGGCTGCTGGAGCACCAAGCTCCTTGTCAGCATGGAGCTATCTCAAGGCACCAACAAAGCAGGCAGCTACCCGCAGGGCAGTGGGAAGAGGGCAGCAGCTCCCCTGCTGTGCCACCAGCTCAGGGGATGGAGAGGACCTGCACGGGACTATCCCTCCCCGCTGCACCCCCCGGAGAGCTCGGGCTGTGGAGGTGCAGGATAGTCCCTGCCACCAGCAGCGGGACAAAGCCCTGCTCTGTGCCGTGTGCTGGAAGAGGAGAGGTTCTCACATGGGCCATGCCAGAAGATGGAAGCGAGGAACACCCTTCTCCCTACCACCTGCCTCGCTGCCCTTGTCTCCGCATCAGCCCCGGCAACGTTACCGCTCCCCGGCTGACTGCTTGTGCTGCTGCTGTGAAACACCGGCTTTCCTTCACTGCTGAGAAGCTGTCAACTGGCTCTGCAAGGCACCACCAGAGACCCTGGGTACTCTGCCGCAACATCATTTTTAAGGTTGCAGTGATTAATATACAAATTCTCTCGTAGCCGGGGTAAGTCGCAGAATGCGAGAGGCAGTGTTGCTCTGGGACATGTGCATCTGCAGGAGCATGTGTTTTGACAACTCCCATATGTTGCCACCTACATAAGGAAATGTAATTTCTCCCTGATCAGCCTTAATCCTTCCTCGGTGAGAATGCTAATGTTTCACAAGGCACTCTACTATTGACCAGTTTTCCACCACTTCATACATCATCGTTCCAGATCTGTCATGTCATTTCTAGGGTCTGTTGATGTATTTACAGTATCGAAGTCTCTGCTGTTCCCGATGCCCCACATACGTTTTCCAGCAATGTTTAAGCCGCAGTGTGTCGGACACGGGGCTCGGGAAGCTCAGTTATGGGGAGGCTCTTCGGAGAGCAGGAAGCCATCCTCCGGGGAGTACCTGAGCAATGCACGTTGTCTCCTCATCCATCCCCTTCTCCTGCACTGAAGGTTTCATTTGGCTGTCGCCAAGAGATTATCCCAAAGTACAAATCAGATCCATGAGAAGAGATTAAATTTACTTTTTTTTTTTTTTAAGCTGAATTCATCCCAGGTTTTGTATGTGGGTTAATTTTTTTTCTTTTATATTGGCAGACCAGTACTGCAGGGCACCGTGCTGTGATTGAAGCAGTAGTAGACCAAATCCAGTAGTTACACCAATTGCTGTTTAGGTTCATCTGCTATTTTTAATTGGTCTTTTGTCCCTTAGTAAGCTATCTGTTGTCCTGTGGATCAGGCTCTTAAACAGTGCAGTGTGTATGCTTTGTTTCTCCATTCTCAAAATATCTGTATAAACCCACCACAGTTAAAACCGCAGTCCCTGACAGAGCACCACTGGATTTTGGGGAACTGGATTTTATAAGTTTTGGAAAATAATTTGCTTTTCAGTATAAATAGTCCTTTGGTTAATGCATTAACTTTCAAGGGCTGAAGATATCAATGGAGTGTCCAGATGGAGTAAAAGTGAAAATTATTTCAGTTTTCTTGTTGAAATAAGAGTTGGAAATTTGGCCAGTCCAAAATTTGAGTTGCTCTATGATCGTGGGCAGGTGATGATCTCAGGTAAAAATGAGGCGGAAAAACAGAAGGTTGCGCCATAAACCACAATTCTTTGTTCTGCTTCCAACACAAATTAGCCAAACTGCTGCCTTGTTTTGCTGTGGTTGTTTTCGGTGCCTATTGGTGTGCTTTTAACACAACACA
Organism: Burhinus bistriatus; assembly: GCA_013397275.1. NCBI lineage: Eukaryota > Metazoa > Chordata > Aves > Charadriiformes > Burhinidae > Burhinus > Burhinus bistriatus. The sequence continues at coordinate 125,872 of VYXH01009748.1, read as the reverse complement.
ACAGAGCATGAGAGGTAACATGCAGTTTCCATGATGTATTTCATTTGTGCGCTTTTTCTTTTGGAGTTTCATAGTCATCCCATAAATTCTTTTCTGAATTTTAGTAGTTTTTAACTAGTGGAATTAATACATATTGCAGATACGAATCGTTCATGTCTGTAGGACTTGGTTTAGTGAATGTTGTGGTCGGGATTTATGGGCATCAAGTGTACCTAGTTGGTTGGCCTCCAGTCAAAACCATGGAAAAAAGATTTGGTGGAAGCTCACTTTGACATAACCACAATCAGCAATTTCCACCAGGCTCCGGTGTAAATTAGTTCCCCGTACACAATGAGAAAAGAGGGAGAGGATGTAAGGACAGTATATGGGAGACTTCTGCCTCATCTTGGCTGCTGACTGATACCCAGCGTAGAGGATTTCCTCTTCTCGGTGGAGTGACCATCCCGGTGGTGTTTTTCCTGGCTGCCCCAGGACTGCAGTGTTTGCAGATACCAGTCAGGTGAGGAAGGACTTGTCTTGAAGCAACGTGCGGCAGAACTGGCATCTGTCTCTGCTGGGTGAAGCTGACCGTGTGGAACAGCCAATGTCACCCAGTGTCACCTCCTCTGGCCAAGGAAGAAGGAGAAACTGTGACGAATCCTGATGAGCCTCCATTGCCCACCCCAAAGCGATGGGGCATTCTGGAAGCAGAGAGTCACGAGAGATTTTTGATTTTTTTTTTTTTATTTAAATGTATTCAGGGATGAGATTTTCCCTTTGAGAAGCATGACTGTTCAGATGATTCACAGTTGCTTTCTTGTTGGAATTTCGGCGCCACAGAATAAGCGATCACAATAGCATGTACTTGTGTTGCAGCTTGTTTACTTGAGCAAATATTCATAACACAAATTGTAATTCATTAATCCCCATGCATCTTCTCAACTGTAATTGTTAAATTAATTTTAGAATATTTTTAGCCAATTTCATGGCTATGATCTGCGTGTCAGGTCTGTGGATAGACACCACACTTGAAGAATACTTCCACTGAAAAGCTTGTACTTGTGCTGAAAAGCTGAGCTGCTTTAATGTTGAATTATTGATATTAGGCCAACAGAGCGGATAGATACTTTTGCCTGCAGCACTGGAAGCATATTGTTTTGTGCATTGTAATCTGTTACAATAAAAATTTTCTTGTTCTTGCAATACATATCTCTATTTGACTGGCTGGGCAGTATTTTTGCTTGTCACCTCAATGTCCAGAAAGGCAAATAGAACGTTAGAGAAGCCTGAGGAAACATCCTCGGAGCACATCACTTGCATTTTTACATGTTACTTTTATGAGATATTACAGAATTTTTCTGTGAAAAAGGCTGGTAGACAGAAGGAAGCAAGGTAAGATATTCATGAGAAAGGCGTTGGCTTTTGTGGTTGTTTTTAATCTATATATAGAACAGCAACAAAGCAGAGTTGCGTTTCTAGTATTCATCCTAGTGGTCTGGAGATGGCTAAATGCGATACTGTCAGACTGAAAGTCAAGCTATCACTGATGCTTTTTTCAGGCTTTGAACGCAATGCTCGATGTTACTGTTCAGCGTAAACGGGGCAGTTAGGAGATACTCTACCCTGCTGCGAGTAGTGACGTTATAGCTTCAGGATTGTGTCCAGTTCAGGCACCTCACCAAGAAGAAGAATGTGAGAGAATCTGCAAGAAAATGGGAGAAATAGCAAACATTGCCTATCAGGAAAGATTTTTTAAAAATGGTATTATTTACTCTTGAGGCAATTGCTTTCTTTTAGTTATGCAGAAGGTTTCAGGAGAAGGAAACTTCTTTGCACATCTGCTGCAGATAGTGCAAGAGATAATTAGCAAGTCCTGCAGCAAGGGAGATGATCAGGCTGTAGGCATTCCTAAAAGCTTTGGTGGAAAGATGATGAAGAACTGAACTCCATTGCCTGAGCGGGCTGTAAGGGCTTCAACCGGAGTCATTTGTTGAGTGAAGCTGGGAAGGTTTTGGATTCAGTTGAACCTACTTTGGACTGTGGGAAGAGACCAGATGACTTCTGGAAATCCCTCACAGGAGTGTCTTTCTGCTCATAAAACAGGTACGGTAGATATTCAAGGGAACTTGAACAGTGACAGCACCGAAAGAGAACTTTGGTGACAATGTAATACGTATAGTAAAATAACAGGAGTGAACATAAAACAAGACAAGAGGTAATGGGCACAAACTTGAACAGAGGAAGTTCCATCTAAAGATGAGGAGGAACTTCTTTCCTTTGAGGGTGGCAGAGCACTGGAAGAGGCTGCCCAGAGAGGTGGTGGAGTCTCCCACTCTGGAGACATTCCAAACCCGCCTGGACGCCATCCTGTGCAACCTGCTCTGGGTGATCCTGCTCTGGCAGGGGGGTTGGACTAGATGATCTCCAGAGGTCCCTTCCAACCCTGGTGATTCTGTGATAAAAGAACATTTATCTTAAAAAAATACTGCTTTTATCTACTTAAAGTCCCTTTTTTATGCTGGCATGTAGGTGAGTACAAATCTAATTCTGCGACATAAAACCAAGAGAACCGAGACACGTGATAACACTGCTGCTGTGTGACGATGTTCTCCACTGTAAGTCATCGTACTAAACCTCCCGCTTTTTTGCCTGTTTGGTGTAAGTTGGTACAAATGAGTGTAAGGTATAAAGGCTGTATCTGCACTGCAAAGAAGCTGGCCAGGGTATGTAATGCAGTGAAAACAGAGGACTGTAGCATTCACAATACTGCTTTTACTTAAGTTCTTTTCCTTAAAAATCTTTTTGTTTGATGCGCTGCTGGTCTTGCGGTTACCCTGGGCAAGGTACAGCGGCTCCTTGGCCATTGTAATTAAAGCCTGTCCCTCCATACCCACTGTGAAGGTGCCAGTCACCTTACATATGTATCTGTTGTTTTGAACCATAGGTCAGAGTGGAAAATAATTGCTGGAAAGATTGATGATTGCAGTTACGTGAGACAGTGCAGGTCACATACCCTGTTTCAGTCGCCCCTGCAGTCAGGCTGTGGTGGTGATGTTACCAGGTTAACCTTCCCATCCTCAATGGGACTGCTCCCCAGGCAGATTAATTGAGCTCCAGGGCACACCATGCCAATCTCAAATCCTCCAGGTCTCTCCTGCCTCCCTTCTCCAAATATTTATCATGCATATCGTTGGAAAAGCTAGATGCCATTAGCAACCCCTCCACGGTGTGCGTCCCCTCTCCCTGATGAGACCAAAGCCCTCTCTCCAGAGGAAGGAGATGATCTGTGAAAATTTTTTTAAGGGTAGACAAGGCAAAAAAGGGCATACTTGGATGAGACAGTGCAACATCTGCTGTGGACTAACAGTAGTGAAACTGTTACCAGCTTTTCAGGTTTTCCATGAGACAAAAAATACTATTATTCTGCAACAGGCAGAGGTACATAGGCTGACTTAATTTGGTCTTTAAGGTCTGCCAGCTTGATGACTATAGGAAGAGCTACCATTGGTACAGTCAAGTTTTGTCCATGTTAGCAAATAATGGTAATAGGAGGCTCAATAAGAGCAATGTGGAGAGGAAAACTGTAGTGAGGAACCAGTCCATAGAGATTTGTCCTCAGGGTTTTTCTTCAGGTTGGTTCCATAAACTGAGTGCCTGTTAGGGGCTGGAGAGCCCTGGGTGCATCTGGGGTGCACCTTCCAGTTCAGTTTCACCTGAAAAGTTCTAGTTTGTGTACTTCAAGACTGTCCCAGATTGCAACCAAAACACCATCAATGGGGACAGATGGGAGAGTTGCTTCAAAAGTCAGCTTCCAGTGTGAGCAAGAACAGGAATGTCGGCAACACCAATTGTTGGACACTGATCATGGTCCTTTCCAGCAGGAGATACCTTTATCTTCTGTTTCAAGCAGGAGTGGTAGAAACCACGGCACCTGTTTCGCCAAGTGGGGTCAGTGAGTATCCGTGTGCCTTGCACAGTGTTGTCCATCATCCATATTTCTTCTTCCTCGCTTACAATTAAACTGAAGGTTTTTTGCATGATACAGAATGCGGCAACTAGTGCCGTGAATTGCCTTCATGCTCTCACCTCAAGAATAATAACTGAAATAAAAAGAAGATGAAGTAGTCATCTACAAATCCACTAGTACCTGGTTACTATGGCAGTTAATCAAGGGACCATGGAAACAATACGGTCTGTATTTCGTGGCTGATGCTGTAGCTGCCACCTTTAAAGTGGGTCAGTACGAGTGAGGAGGAGCAGGTGGAAGCCTGTGTACATTGAAATGCTTGTTGGTGTGTGTGTCTGCAGAAGGCATGTGGAGAGGAGGAAAAGCCACGGAGTGGTGAGGCATGAAAGGGACGCTGTTGTTAATGTAGAGTGTCACATGAACCATTATTAAAAAAAGAAAATAAACAAAAAAGATCCCCCCAAAGAGGAAATCTTCCATCTTGTTCCCCCCTAAATTACATCCGGGTTGTTTATGCAATAAGAATGAATTTTTTTAAAAAAATCCATTGTAATTCTGTCTTGTCCAGCACTTTGGTGAGAATGAAATTGCTTTATTTAAATTATTTAAATGATGTCCTGTGAAATCCTGGTAATTATTATTTAAGTACCCATTTTTCAATGGGTTGAGAAACTGGCGAATGGTAGAACTCTCCTGCAGGAGTTTTCACCTATTTTCATTATTGGTGAATGATTTCAGTTATTGCCTCTATCCCCAGATTTCATTTGCATCTGACTGGAGAGATGAAAATACTGTTAGAGTGCGGTGGCTGTTTCTATACTGAGAAGTTGAATAACGTGCATTTATATTCTGTTTACCATCCATGCCAGAACATTATTTATTTTTTTTTGTTCTCTTTTTCACTTTTGTTTCAGAGAATGTTGCGGTTGGTTGGGGACGTACGTAGGGCTGAAAGCCCAGCCCTCTGATGTCAAAAACCACCAGGATTTTCCTGGGCAGGATCTCACTTCATAGCCGTCTTTCTGACTAAAGTATAAATCTTTGTACCATTAATCTAATTCTGGGGTCTCTTCCTGTCTTAAAGAATAGAAGAAAAGGCAGCTCTTTATGTTAGCCAGGAAGACTTTATACAAGGTTAATTATAATTTTGCAGATAATCCCTTACTCTGATGCCAGCTGTTCTGGACAGAATTGGATATACCTACCCAGGGTAGGAAATACAGCAACATTACATCCTTAATAAGCTTTTATTTTGCTTATAATGCATCTTGTGTGGCAGTTGGCAGCCTGGATGAATGTAACCACCTAGGTACCAGTGTATTTCTTGATTGTTTTACTCTTAATTTAGCAGGACTTGTACTGCGAACCCCAGTCACGCCGTCCTTCTTTTGTATCAGTGACACTCCTGTTCTACATATTTTATTATGAACATTATTTTCTGTCACTTACTCTTAGGTTCATAGCTGCTTTGCTTCAAGTGACATGTTCTTTGTTCCCTCGCCTAGGACTTTGTTCAGTAAGATAAAGTCATGCAATTTTCACTAAGAAATTACATTTATGCTTTTTTACTAATTAAGTATGTTGTGAAAGTTACCTTACCTTTTCAAGAATTAAAACAAAGATTATGTCTTTCAGCTGTCAGCATCTCTTCTTACAAGCCTCTAAATGTCATTTATATTATGGAGAATTGTATGGATATAGTATAGTATAGTATGGACCTCTGATTACGGGGCCACCTGAAGGAAGGGGCTGCCGTGAGAGGGTGCTTACCCTTGGCAAGGCGGTGTTTGGTGGGTGGGCTCTTCATAAAGAAGCTCAGGTCCCTGCAGCCAAGGGAGGGGAGTTGCATCTCTCCAAGGGTGCCCCCCTATGTCGTTACCAGCTCCAGTGGTTTCCCCTCGTAGGTCAGCACAGCGCGGGGGACAGACCAACGAGCGTCAAAGGATCCATCTCCGCTGCAGTGGGTGGTCCTTCGGTACAATTAACCTTCTCATTTCACGTTCATGACGAGATGACCCAATGAATTTATAAACAGAGTGAATTCTCTCCTGTTCCTGAGCGATTCTGCTTTGCTTTGAAGAGTGAGTGAGGGCTATGAAATTACTGTCCCAGTACCAGGAACCCTTTCTGCTCTGGTCTCTCAGTATGTCTTTGCTGGTTGTGAATCGAGAGCCTTATTTCTAAACAAACGATAGAATTTTCAGGTTGGCAGGGTCCTGCTGTCTGCATATGTAGTAAAGTTTAATGCAAACAAATCAAGAACAATAGCAAATGATTGTGTATTTCTCTGGGTTAGCAATAATGAGAACTAATTCAGGGTATTTATTTGTTTTGGAGAATGAATTAGGATTTCTTCCCTTTCACTGAAGTGGATTCTCTATTGGGAGCAATTTCTGAATGTCCCCTTCTTCATTAAGCAATAATTCTTACCATAGGCATAGGGAGAACGCTTAAGACATCTAAAACCACATACACACAAAAAAGGATTTTTAGTATTATTTGTAGTGCTTTAGAAGAGATAGCGTTGGGGGGGGTTGACCTTTAAAGACATACATTTTGTGCCTTTTTGATATTTAAATTGAAACAGTACACTTCTTTTCACCTCCCTCAGGCTTTAGAGTAGTTTTGTGAGACATTGAAATAAAAACTTGAATAGCTTTTAAATTTTACATGTCCTGACGAAGAAATTAAGGCTGCCATTGTGACTGGGAATTCAGAGAGAATGTGGAAACCACGATCCCGAGGGAGGCAGGCGGTGATGAGGTCTGCAGCGGCAAGTAGAGCCGAGAAGCCCGAGGTACTTTGGGACAGTGAAAGTTGAGCGCGAAGTTCCAAGGGAAAGGGACTGAAACTTGGCTAGGAGAAAGAGGATGGAATGGAGTCAAATAAGCAGCGAGGGGCATGCTGAAAATTTGGGTTCCTGTGCCTCCTCTGTGTTCTGTGGTTATGTACACGCTAAATGAGGTGCCAGCACCCTGGTACTGTTAAGATGCAAATGCTGTAAGAAGGAAATACTGTGTTCTCTCTTGAGTTATCCCAGGGTGGGTAGTGCACGCAGAGAAGACATCCATCTCGTTGAGGGACTGGAATCAACAGAGGCTAATAAAGGAGAATAAGGGCCTACCAATAAAATAATTCTTTTCATAAAAAAGTGTTTCTTCAGGTGGACATTTCCGTTCTGTCTTGCAGTTTGAAGTGTTTGCGTGCTCGGACTTTCAAGTCGCTTTGTGAAATGCCAGAATTTCTTCAAACACTGAAAGCAGCAGGAGTTACTCCTCTTTAATCATCGGAAATCAGTAGATTGTACCTTGTGGGAAGACTTTAAAGTCTGACAGCATGAATTCCTGGCAGGTATTTTCCTTGCATAGGCTCTGATTCTTCTGGAATCTCAAAACGTGTTTTTGTAGTAGCTGTTAAAAGTTTAGAACGAGGAATGCGGATGCCGTAGCAATGTTAGCATGTTTTGTCCTCGAAGAATCTGACTTTTCCTGGTGTTATTTCAGTAGGCAATCTTACTTTCCTCAACGCATACACTGCTTTATTGAGAAAGAAAGCGTAAGAGGAAGTCAAGAAAGAAAAAAAGGTATTAAAAATCTTGGAAAACTTTCAAGTGGAGTAGATATACCAGTGTATTTCATTAGTCATATTTGCGGGTAGGACTCAAAGGATCTCATGGCGTACTTCAAGTACGGCAAGTTCTGTTGGCTATCTGAAACTTTGAAATGCAAGCAGATTTTAACAGAAATTGAGGGGTTTTTCTTTGGGCTGTTTTTCTTTGGGCTATCATGCCAAAGAGTGAGCATCTTTGAACACTAAGGTGTGCCAGGCTTTCAGCTGATCAATAAAAAAAAAAAAAAAACAAACCAAAACAAAAAAAAACAAATTAAGGGGGGGAAGTCAAAAACCAGCAGAAAACAAACTGGTGTGGGTTTTGCCCTTTTCAAACTTACTTGAAAAATAATTGCTTTTAACTCTGTTGATACTGTGTCAGAGGGGGTGGCCAGACTTACTGAAGTCTATTCAGTCACAAGTCGTTCGCCATCGATCTGCCAGTTTTCGGCACTGACATTTAATGGCTGTCAGTTGCTCATCATTTTAAGAATAGTGGTGGAGGGAAAAATGGTAGTCTGATAATGGGAAAGCAACCATTATGTCAAGAAAATGTTTGAAATTCTGCAATTTAATTATTGCCTTCTACCATGAACGACACAGGTGGGAGTCATTAACTCAAAAATAACCCCCAAAAAACAACCCACCCCAAACCAACCTCTTCTTCAATGCTGATTTGAAAACAGATAATAGTGAAATTACAGTAGTATTCAGTAATGTTAAAAATGAGAAAATTCCATAATAAGAAAAAGATTGACCAGACTAATCTTCTTCTCAGGAAGGACCAACAGGGAACAGAAAAGGGGATATCTTTTGAAATTCAAATGAAGATTTAAAATGGCATATAACAGCGTTGAGATATAAGCAAATATGGGGGGGGGGGAATACTGTGAAGCCCAGCTGATGAGATTTCTGCCTGAATAAGGTTTACTTATCTGTACTCGAAATCCGGTATTTGGTTATTAAGCTTGGTAATGTTTGGGCGAGATGAAAAATGAGTTGCTTTGTGTTTGTAAACGGGGAAAAATAGTATCTAGAACAGGCTTAAATTACACCTCTCAGGAAAAAAGCTTCCAAGACCTCTCCTGGAGCTTACAGAGACGATGGAGTGTCCATACGGCCGGGAATATTGCTTGCTTGTTCTTTGTTGCATGAAATCAGGACTGTGAAAAATTACAGAATAATAAGCAGAGCTCGGAGTCGGCTGAGGAGCCTTCGCAAGTGCTGACTAACTTTTTTAATAAACAAAGCCCATTAAAATATAATGAGGAAATGAGGGCTGTGTACCAGTACACCCTGTTGTTAAACCCTGCTCTACTGAGCAACAGTGCTTGGTCCAAATTTACCTTCCATTCCTGCCTGTGCCGTTCAAACAAGAGCCGGCTCCGGACCCCTGGCACCTCTGGTGGCATCCCTGCGGGGCACCTGGATGCGGGTGGCCACCCCGGGCAGAGGGACAGCCCCGGGGAGGGGGTGACAGAGGAGAAGGGAGGCGGTGGCTCAGCTGTTGCGGGCAAGCTGTTTTATCGGTGGGGAGAGGCGAGAGCGATGCCTTCTGCAGCATTGTTGTAACCATGACACTGAGGACGTCATCCCGTGAAAATAGCAGTTGGAACATTTGTGGAACAAAGCTGAAGCGGCTCCGCTTTTCCGTGCGAGGGTCCTTAGCAGAGCGATACCATATGCATGCTGTTCATTTACATACAGATTAACTATCCGCTCTCAGCTACTTTCCGGCTTTATAAAAACATGCTAAGAATTAAGATGGGAATTGCAAAGCAATCCACAGGCTCGAGGAATTGTTTTAGTTTTCAGAAGGGGGGATTCTTCTAGGTGCCAAGAAACATTGGGCATTACGGGCATGAGCAGGCTCCGCCGGGGGGGTCGCGGAGAGGAGGGTGGTGGGATGGGGACCGGGCAGGTTTCTTCTCAGCGTTGCTTTGAGCGGCAACTCTGCTGATTCAACAACCTTGCACTTATTTGGTCCTACCCTCCGCTGAATAAAACTGATGAAAGCCAGAGCTGGCTGTGCTGTAACGTAGAATTAGAGCGCTGGAAATGCTATTAAAGTGATTTTTACGGCCCTGTTGAACCCAGAGGGAACCTGTAAATAAAAACACTGGGGAAGGGAGGGCAGCAGATGTAAAAACAGCCTAAAGGTAAAAGAAAGGGATGAAGTAATGCCAGCAAAGAGGGAAACGCGTTGAGGGGAAGGACAAAAGGGATGGAGGCTGGAGGAGGAGCGAGGCAGGAGGGAGACAAAGCAGGGCAGGGGGTCAGCGGGGCTGACGTCAGGCACCGGCCTCGGGCGCCGCAGCATGACCTTCCTCCTCTTTCCCCATCCTGTCAGTGTTTTATACTGCCGCAGGTTTTCTGTACGGTTTTGTGTCTGAAGGCTGGGAAGGGGGTAGAAACGGGACGCTCCAAAAGAGCATCCGAAGGCATGGTCCTTTCTGAGCTGCACCGTGCAAGAGAGTCCTGTGGGAAATCCCTCTGCTCCTGGGAAAGTGGGGCATCGCGCTCGGTGGGGCTGCCGTCTCCTGGTGAGGCAGAGCAGGGCTGAAGGCACGCTCATCCTTTTCTTCCCTGGACACCTCCATGCCATGGTTGTGGTATTTTCCACCTGGGAGAGTCCGGCAGAAAACAGAGAGATTGCATCTGAGGGCTTTCATGGGTGTCACTCGTGTGCTGGTGTGTTAGAGTTTGTCACAAGACTACTCACAATTGAATTTTTTGGGTTGTTTTTCGTTTATCCCGAGGCCTGTCAGTTCTGTTTCAGTTTCCCCTGGAGGGGTAGGAAAAAAGAATGGGATTATAAGGGAATCATTACATTTATGATGCTAGAAAAGTAAATCCTTCTTCGTTTGTAATGGAGTTGTTTGGCAGGAGGTCATATGCAGCAAGGGATGAGAAAAAAAGGTAAATGATTCCAAGGGAATCCCAGGTGTGCTTCCAGGCTGGAAGCTTGGATTCCATTACCTCCCTGGAGATTTGCAGGATCTGCAACCCTATTGTAAGGAATGTTGGGGTTTTCTTCCCATCAAAATTCAAAGTTTACTGATAATTAACAAAATCAATTAACAGGAAGATTCATTGCTATTTTGGATATTTGACCTCCTTTTCAAAAAGAATGAGATATTTATGTTCACAGATAAATACTATTAATTGAGCTCTTTCTTGCTTTAAATAAATTGTCAGATAGTAAAGTTGATGTTAAGCATTTTTGTCTCTAGTATGTAGTGAGAGAAAAATGAGCTACGAGTGTTGAATAATTTTCAGACTTTTTTTTGTACTATTGAGAGAAATTGAGGAGAATTTTACTTAACTACAGGGAATGAATTCAGCAGAAATGCTAGAGAAATTAAGATTTCTTTTAACTCCTGTGAGCTTTTCAAGTCTAGAGACTGGATATCACTTTTGTGTTAAATATTCAGGGTTGTGTAATGATTTGCATGCTCCCTTTTAAGCTAAAGGTGCATTTTCTTCCATTGAACGTACATTGAGAAAATCCAGTAGGTCATGTAAGGAGTTCTATACAGTGTTCCATGAGGCTGCTTTGAATGCCATTCTCCCAGCTGAAAGAAGCACTTGGGTAAGTTTTCCCCAGTGCACTTGTGGGCTTCCATATCGTCTCTAATAATTCAAAGCCCCTCTCGCTGCCTCTTCATTGAGTGATAGGTCTGACTCATCTTCATCTTTAGCTTACTCATACTTAATATTGAAACAATCTTCAAAGGAAGGAGATGTAGAAAAAGTTCTCACTCCTGGCAACACCCACAACAAAGACTTGAGTCAATATATTCAACACAAAATAACTGACATAAAAGGAGTCAAAATTTTACTTGGCAAAAGACATTTCAACCTGAGAAGAAAGTCAAATCCCTTAACTAACAGCACAACCAAGACAGCATTGCCAAAAACAATCGATCATCTGCATCAAAGGCACTACCAGTGCTCTTGTTCTGTGCGCTTGGATCAAAGTTTCCTCTCTCCATAAATTATCTTCACTAGAAGTCATTGATGAGTTTTTCATAGAATCATAGAATCACCCAGGTTGGAAGGGATCTTTAAGATCATTGAGTCCAACCGTCAGCCTAACACTGCCAAACCCACCACTAAACCATGTCCCTCAGCACCACGTCTACCCATCTTTTAAATACCTCCAGGGATGGCGACTCCACCACTTCCCTGGGCAGCCTGTTCCAATGCTTGACAACCCTTTCGGTGAAGAAATCTTTCCTAATATCCATCCTAAACCTCCCTTGGTGCAACTTGAGGCCATTTTCTCTTGTCCTATTGTCTGTTACTTGGGAGAAGAGCTCGACCCTCACCTCTCTACAACCTTCTTTCAGGTGGCTGTAGAGAATGATAAGGTCTCCCCTCAGCTTCCTGTTCTCCAGGCTGAACAACCCCAGTTCCCTCAGCCGCTCCTCATAAGACTTGTGCTCCAGACCCCTCACCAGCTTCGTTCCCCTAAACTCATGTTTTCATCAGGTCCCTTGCTGTCTGCAAAATCCCGAAGGTGGTTTTTGGAGTGAACCGCAGGGAGCAAGCAGGAGAAGACAGGACAAATGAGCTCACTGAGCAACTTTCTGAAGAGCAAAATAAGTGGCTGCTGCATTGATTCTCTTCTGTGGGTTGGCCTAATGCATCCTGACGTTTGTATTCTGGATTAGTATCCAAAGCGATTACTTCCAGTCCTGTTGCAATCTGGCAGGAGACTGTTCATAAGTAAGGAACATCCTTGGTGCAACTGGAACATGTTTGAGGTTCTTGTGTTGAGCAGCAGGACATAAAATGGCAGAAGAGCCTTGATGACTTCTTGGTCATCAGCATGGGAAGCAAGTCCAAACCTCAGGAGTTTTCTGAGCTGCCAACGTTGTCTAGCTGTATCTGGATTAGACACGGTATTTATTAAAGATAGTGGTTCTTAGAATCATAGAATCGTTNCAGTACTCAAGCTGCGGCCTCACCAGCGCTGAGTACAGGGGCACCATCACTGCCCTGCTCCTGCTGGCCACACTATTCTTGATACAGGCCAAGATGCCATTGGCCTTCTTGGCTACCTTCATATTTAGCTTTTAGATAAACATCCTGAGTTGGAATTTTCCCTTATTTTCTATCAATGTTGTATATTTCCTGTCTAGGTTTTCAGCTAGGACAAACTCTTCACTAGAATATGATGTATATTTTAGGATGTTGAGCATTTCCCATGGCTTGAGGCATGGCAGGAAAGTCAGTAATCTTCACCTTACTCTATACAATGCACTGTCGTGCTGTCCATTTTCACACAAAGGCTGATTTTCCAGTGGGATAAGAAAAGTATTTATTGCTATTATATATGTATATATAGCTGTATGCTGTTTATCATCGGTTCTTAAATGACGTTTTCACGATTGCCTGGCTGTCAGTATGGTACATGTATTCAGCCATATTTCTTATATTTCTGGTGTCTACAGCTTTAAAAATGAGCTATATTTATTCCAATTATTTCCCAAGGATATGTTGAAGTGTGATTTGTACTACTCCATCTGCCAGCTGGGGAGGAGGAAGAGAAATGCACTTTAATAATGAGAACTTTAAGAAGACAAGCATATGTAGTTCAGATTTTGGTGGGGTTTTGTTGTGTTTTTTTTTTTTAATAGTTTTGGGCTATCAAAGTGGGGCTGAAAGTGTTACAGTTCTCAGTGGAAATGCATGGGGAACATCTCTCTAGTTGAACCTGAATAAGATAATGTTAACATAAAACAGAGCGTACTGAACTAGCTTGCTGTGGTAGATTCTCTGTCATTGAAGTGGAGTTTTACAGGAGTTCTTCCCTCTTAAATCAACAAGTTCAGATAAAAACCCATACAATTTCTTGGCTGGCTTTTTAAGTGTAACATGATTGTATAAATTTGTAAAAATGGAACAACTGAGGGCTTCCAGCACAGTTACAGAACCATCACACTGTGCTATTTTTATTGCATTTCGAAGTGGAAGGAAGTGTGCAGCTATACCAAGTCGGTTTTTGTTACGGACCAGACCCATTGGGTATTTTTATTTGTCGTTCGTAGCTGTAGTTTTTCCCTGGCTTCCACCTTTCAAAAAACGTCCCCTTTGGCTGGTGGGTCGCACAAAGCAAAGTTGCGTCTCCATCCCCCCCCATGCTGTCCCCTCTCCCTGCGGGAGTGGGATCCTGATTCTTCTCATCAAAGAAACAGTGCTTTCCGCCAAAAAGTTTGCAGATTTTGCTTCCCTTTTCTGGATTTCATGCAGAAACGTCTCAGTTTCAAAACAAACTTTTAATTAAAAATAAATAATGCAGAAGAGTTAATTTTAATTTCGATTTTAAGAGTTCAGAATTAAAGAATTTAATTTTAGAATTAAATGATACCAGCGAAGGACACCTGCGTGTTTGTCTAGCCCTCTAGCACAGAGGGGTCGATTAAACATTCGAGGGAGAATTTTGCTATCATTAAAGTCAATGGCAGAAGTCCCTTTGACATCAGCGGGAGCAGGATCAGGCCTTTAGCAGGGTAACGTATGACTCCTTCAGTGCACTGTCCCGTCCAAATATGGGAAATACCACAGTGGTATTGCCACAGTATTTAATGGTGCTTTTTAAATATTTAACCTGTTCAAACCTGTATTTTTAAGGATTCAGGCACTCTCTGTATTCTGACCCATAGGCACTAAAAGAACTAAACGTCAATGTTTTATTCGAATTCCTAGGGTATTGAAAGGACTTTTGAGAAGAGCTTTGCCATAAATAATTCAAGTAGTAGAATATACTTGGTTAAATACAGATTTTGTGTTTTCGTAGTATAGGTGAAATATGTGTTTTCATTGCTTTTATATATTTCACATTTTTGCAAACTCCCTACATTTATGGAAAGGTTTCTAATTGCCGGCCAATTCGGTAGTTTCCTTCTTTATGCCTGTGTGATGAAGAGTTCCTTCCCAAAGAAGTCAGTAGGGTTAGAGGCTAGTAAGCAGGTAGGTACTTTTTTAATGTAAGAGTGTGTGTGTGTGTATATATGTATATAAAAATATATATGTTTGTGTATATATATCTCTATGTGCATACATGTAAATAGGTGTGTATATATTTATATTTTTATATATATATTTATGTAACAGATAAAATACTGAACTGGCAAACTACTCAACCATTTCCACCCTGCCCCACAACCTGGCTGCAACTGTTTTAGAAGAATGGCTCTCAATCACAGGAGCAATTGAGAAAACAAACCCTGTGCCAATTTTAGTGTATTGTCTCAAGAGGAGGGCTTGTAAAGCGTGCATGAAGTTATTCACGAAAACGGCTTACAATTTTCCTTCTGCCCACGGTTTTTTGGGGGTTTTTTTTTGGTCGGAGTGTTGTGTTCTGCACGTTGCAGGAAGAGTTCAAAGGAGTGAGCCCTGACAGCAGGCTACGTCGAAACCTGGCGCCGGCTGATGGATTGGACTTGGCAGCTCCTTGTCTTCAGGGGTTCCTTGGTAACTTCATTGCTGAAGCAGGTGACCTGTTGTTAAAGCAGAATTAGCCTTTTGTGTGCCTTCAGGATTTTCCCCCTGAAGTTTCCCTTGCCTTTGCATTTTTACAGATCAGCTATTGATTTAAAACATTCATCATCATTTTAAAGTCATGTAAAATGCAAAGCAACTGGCTCCCTGCTTGACGCATCGGGTCAAACGTAGCCTTGGACCTACCTGCCAACACGGGGAGAGGTGGCACTGTAGGCTCGTTTGGCTCACACAGATATATTATTGACTTTCTTCTAACGTGCTGTGGTCAGAGGCAGCCAGCCTGGGATTTGTGGGCAGTTTGTCGTTCAGAGGGGACGGGAATGCTGCTCCCCCCTGTCCCTCTGCACTCCAGCTGACAACTGAGAGCTGCCACCGCCCCCACCGGTGATGCCACTGGTGATGCCACCAGGGAATCCCTGGCGCAAGCTCAGGTTGGCGTAGGGTTTAAACCTCTGGGCTAGTCTGGGGAATTTTGTGTAATGTAGAACATTACATAAACTAATAGATCCTTTCTACTCTTCTCCCCACCGAGTGTGCTTTGTTCTTTCTTTTTCTTTTTTCCGTGATTAAAAAAAAAAATTAAAATGTACTTTTTAGGCTCAGGTTTCTGTGCCATCCTTCCCTAACAGCGACGGGCCGAGCTCTTTTCATAGCTGTTGGCATTGCGGATACAGATGAGCCAACACACGCTAACAAACGTCAGCTTTGGCTGGTGACTGCTTTATATTCCGGTTTTGCTTGTTTAAATACAGCGGACCAGATGCACAGCTAAAGCAGTGAGCTCAGCCCAGTGCCACATCTTCTGTTTTTCTAAATGTTTTAACCGGAAAATAAATTTGACCGGTTAAAGGAGGGGGAGAAGGATCCAGCCAACCTGGAGTTCCAGAGCTGCTGCATTTTTATGGCAGAGGTTTGTGAAGCGAGCATTGACACAGTTCACACTGCCGCGGGAACAGCACTTGTGTAATGCTTTTTAATCCACTGTAATCAAGTACATAATCAACATAATTAATTTCTATACTGTTGCTCTCCTTGGTTCACATGGAAAGCTATCAGAAATTGCTAAATTGGTCCTAATTCGGGGGGGGAGTATTTTCCTTAAGTATTCTAGGTAATTTCCTTTTCAGCTAGCTGCTAATTGCTAATCTTTGTATTGATGAAATTTGTTTTACCTGATGTTACCTTTACCCTACTGCGTTGAGATTTAACTATGTGGAAATGCTACTTTGGGAGTGATGTGTCTTTCTTTGCAAAAGTTTAAAACCAAAAGCGAATTTTACTGGAGATCGGACTTCACGGGGCTCTCTTGGAGAGGCTCGTCACTGTTAACTGGAGCTGAAGTCCTGACCCGTGTGACACATGACGTTTGCGTTGTCACTTTTATTTTATTGGTAGTTTTAGTTGAACGATAATGAACACTTAAACGATCATTTCTGGAAGTTAGTGACTACGATAAAGGGCTGGGGGCTGTTCTCTGCAGTGCCCCATGGGTGATACCCGGCGTTTCTGCATGTCGCCTGGATGATCAGGTTGGACGCGGGTCCAGGGCGGAAATAAAACCTTCCTCCCCCCCAACTCTGTGATGATTTGCTTTGTCACTAATGGTTCGTTCTTTGCCGTTTCTTTTGTCCCTGATGTTCTGGACTGGCACCTCCTCGTTCTTGTCCCTGTCCACGTCAGCAGGGTGCCAGGACGAGACCGGAGCGCTGCGGGGTGGCAGTGATGCCCAGAGCCTCCTGCTGTTCCTTCAGACCATGGCAAACCGGCCCCAAAGGCTCTCTGGTTTATTTTTCTCAGCTTGCTGAACTCCCCTGCATCAGATGGAGCCCAGCTCTGGGCAGAACCGACTTTGCATCCTCATCCTCAGATTCCCTATGAAACTTCACCTAAGCTGTGAACTCCAGCTGGGTTAATTAAGCACAAATTTTTCAATTCTTTTCATCAAGACAAAGGGGTGTGTTCCGCTGCCACTGTCGCAGACAGAGTCTGTGTTTCCCAAGTTGTTTTGTTTTTGCGTTTATACATTCCTTTTATACTGAAAAGGGGGATTATTATAGTTGCAATTACCATGGAAACAATTACCATAAAGTATTGATCGACCAAGATAGATTAGTAAGCACAAAAAGATAGAGGTTGTCTCTATGGAAACATGGACATTTAGAGCTATTTATTGTTTCTTAAGGAAATAACTATTATTTCTTCCTTTGAACAAGCTTCTAGTCCAGTTTAAAATCACTTTGTAGTTTTAATTAAAATTGATTGTGTAATCAATACTGTGTTTTAATATCATTCACGTTCTTTTTATCTCAAGAAGATCTCTGAAATCGACCTTTTTTTAAAAGAAGAGGGCTTGCATCATTTGCGCAGCATTTTTTCATATTAAAAAGTAGCTGAAATGTATCATTAATTGTTAATGAGAAACAGGTCAGCAGAATAGGCCATTTGCTTCCAAAAGTTAGCATTTAGTAGGGTTTTGTGTTAATGGATTGACAAAGGAATTACTAACCTGTTCTTGCTTGGAGTGGCACAGGGAGTTGAGCATTCAGTAAGGCTCTGCAGCGTTGGCTGTTGGTCATTCCCGCTCCTGCTGTTAGATCCAGGTGAGCGTTCGGATCCAGTTGACATGCAAAATGGAATTCAAATACTTCATCACTCAGAAGCACACCCTCCGCTTTTTCTAACAGAAGTTGATCGTGTTCCTCCCGGTGGCTCCAGTGCCTTGAGTTCCTTGTGTTTTGGGTTTGGCACCAAAGGGAGCCTGAACATTTTTGCCGTGTGGTCACTCCTCTCAAGTACGGTCTTGTTAAGTAAGAGCTGAAGGTTGACTCCTCCTTCTAATATAAAATATGTAGTTACCTATCTTGAGGCTGTGCAACACTTAAGTAGCTGGAGTTTTTCTTAGTCACTTCTTATATTCCTCTGGTGAAATGAAATGAGAACGGCGTCTTTCATTGTTTCCTAAATGGTTTTGATGCTCAAACCTCTAATGATGATACTTATTTCTTTAAGCAAAGAGCAGTTTCATTAAGCTTTATTCTCTGTATATTTGACTGCTTGTATTTGCTTTTTAAATTTTATTGTAAGCCAGTTTTTGCCAGCGCTGGAGCTCCCTGGCACTTTCTGTTGTGACATGGTTGCTCCCCTGCAGGTTTCCCTTTCCTGTGCCTTGGGTAAAGGTGTGGGTTTGGTAGCAGCTCACCCAGTATGGTTTACATACTCCTCCTCGCCTGATCTGCAGCTTAGCTTATGGAAATGGGTCATAGCACTGTCAAGATGGGAGTTTAAAATAGGTGGCAAAGGAAGACAAAAAGGAGAAGAGCTTGAAGGGTGATCTGATTCCCCCCTCCAAATGTTAAGAAAATCTTATTCTTTTCCTTTCCTCTATGGGGAAAGCAGCCCTGAATGAAGAGGTCGGTATTGCTGTTACTGAACTTGTTGAGACAACAGCCATAGTCTCTGCTCTTTAATAAATGGCATATAAAGCGCCTTGTTTGCCTGCATTCTCCTGCTTGTTGTAGGAGATACTGCTTAATGCAGTGGGAGAGGTGCCCACTAGCGTCCACAACCACTCAGTTGCTCCATCTCGTTGCTAACTGAATTGGAGATGACCGTTCTGTTTTAATGGATGCTTTTTTACTTGACCGGACATAAAACATTCAGTGAGCAAATCTGTTCCTGTGGGATGTCGATTGCCTGGTCCGCTGAAAGGGATGGAGAAGTGTCGTCGTGGCTGGGGACGCGTCAGCAGCCTCTGAGGGACACGTGTTTCGCTGGGTGCAGAGGGAACGTGTTTTCGTTGAGGCAGCCTCGAGTTACGTGGTCAGGAGTTCTTTTCTCAAGCCTAACGAACACGACGTGAAGCTGGCGCCTCATCAGGCTATTAATCGACGGCTAATCCCGAACGACTGTGGAGCGGTGTGCTATGCAAGTGTCATTCTTCCTAAGCACTCACTCAAATTTTAGTAGACAGATAATGAGATTTAGTGTAAACTCTGTGCTAAAGGGAGAAAATATGGAAGTCCTTACTGCTGTAATGTCCTGCAGTTTTCTCATTCCCAACTGCAAAACTGTTTTGGTCAGACTGTCCCTGATAAGGAGGAGATAGGAGGGGCTGCCCAGCCGTATCGGTGGGCAAGGGCAGCTCTGTGATCCCAGTGCTGGGGAGGCTGGTTTTGCGTGAGTTGCACCCTCTGTTATCACTGATCAGGACAAGTTTCTCGGAGCAGGGGTTTTCTTTACCACTAAGTTTATACCACACCAGAAAACCGTGACAGCTTGCTCCAGAGAGCGAATGAAACGACGACACCATTTGGGCTTACTGTGCATTAGCACAATCCTGCAAAGGGTGCAGGGCTCATCATTTATCACAGAATCACAGAATGGTTTAGGTTGGAAGGGACCTTAAAGCTCACCTAGTCCCAACCCCCCTGCCATGGGCAAGGACACCTCCCACCAGACCAGGTTGCTCCAAGCCCCGTCCAACCTGGCCTTGAACACCTCCAGGGATGGGGCAGCCACAGCTTCTCTGGGCAACCTGGGCCAGGGTCTCACCACCCTCACAGTCAACAATTTCTTCCCAATATCTCATCTAAATCTCCCCTCTTCCAGTCTGAAGCCATTACCCTTCGTCCTATCACTACATGCCCTTGTAAAAAGTCCCTCTCCAGATTTCTTGTAGCCCCTTTAGGGACTGGAAGGGGCTCGAAGGTCTCCCCGGAGCCTTCTCTTCTCCAGGCTGAACAACCCCAACTCTCTCAGCCTGTCCTCCCAGCAGAGGGGCTCCAGCCCTTGGATCATCTTGGTGGCCTCCTCTGGCCCCCCTCCAACAGGTCCTGAGGACAGTTCCACTGTGCTGCTTTCTCCTAAGTACTATATATAAAATACAAGAAAATATGTAAAGATAGTGATCCAGTATAAACATTTTTTTCTGTGTACTAAGAGCTATAATGTAAAAAATAATGTCATCCTATGCTTATGCATAGTTGAGCCTTCATTACAAACGATGTAATTAAAGGCATGAGAGACTTAGTTCTGTGTCAGATTTTTTACAAATAGCAGGTTTCAGTAGCGCAAGTGGTTTGTGATGTTTCTGGCCGTGAAGTATTGCTTGAATTTATTTTTCCAGTTGTTTGTATAGGTTTACAAATTCAACAGCCATATGTAATATTTATGCTCTCTCAGGGAAAGGGGAGATTTTACGCTTTATAATAAGAATGTAAATGTATATATAGCACCTTTCTTCATGAGAATTTCCATGTGTCATCTAGATGTGAATTACTGAAATTTCATGGCAATCTAAAAATATTTAGCGTAAAATGCAAAAAAAAAAAAAAAAAAAAAAAAAACCAGGCTTCTGCTGGCTAAAAAAGTTCTGTGGGGGAAAAAAGCC
>VYXH01009748.1:75680-105310 GCA_013397275.1 Burhinus bistriatus | reverse complement strand
AAAAAAAAAAAGAAATAACCAGGCTTCTGCTGGCTAACAAAGTTCTGTGGTGGAACAAATGCTGTGTACAAGAAATGTAAAAAGGTACGGTCTCGTGACGTTTGAAAAACACAGGGCTACATTTTCCTGCAAGATATTCACCTGACTTCTCAGTGCGCTAGCCTCAAAATAAGTAGGATGAAAACAAGCCCTGAGCCAGTCGAGAGCTGGAGAGGAGAGCTCCGTTCTCCCCGTCTCTGCAGCTGCCCCCGCTCCCCCCGTCCCGACCTGCCCCCCGTATGGCTCCTGTAACGCCCCGGGGCCGGACGGGGGGCGTTGGACTGTCAGATAAGGAAAATCTCATCCAATTTCTGCATTTTCTGCATAACGCTTTGCTGCTAGTGATTACTATTACAAGTTAAGGGCAAAAAATCCATTCTGCTATTACTTTTTTCCTGTCTTTGTCCTGGGTTATCTGGATTGCATCTCATAGGCTTTTGAAAACTTCTATAATTTTAGACTTTAAAAAAAAAAAAAAAAAAAAAAAAAAAAAAAAAAA
Source organism: Burhinus bistriatus (assembly GCA_013397275.1). NCBI lineage: Eukaryota > Metazoa > Chordata > Aves > Charadriiformes > Burhinidae > Burhinus > Burhinus bistriatus. The sequence goes on along the minus strand of VYXH01009748.1, from coordinate 104,772 downwards.
AAAATCTAAAAGAAAAAAATCCAGACATCCTAAACGTTCTTCTTGGTCATGGAAAATATTTCTCAGTATATACAATGGCTGTCAAAATCACTCTGATAAGTTACTGAAACGTGGACATTGTGCTGTTGACACAAACACACTTAAGATTTTGAAGAATTACAATTGAATGCTAATTAGGTTTTGATTAAACTAATTCTGTGGACAACGCTTTCTGTTTCCTGGGTGAAAACGTGCACTGGTGATACCAGCACCACTAAATATTTAGAAGTCTGTTTCCAAATGTATTTTCTATGCAAGTTTTATTATAAATAATCGGACTGTGTTTTGAACGTGGGTTTCATGGAAATTCTTGAAGTTATTAGGCAGCATTGCTTATTGGAAGTGCAGGCATGAATGTTGGAGCCAGGGAAAAGCACGATTAAATCATTTGTTGCCCTTTGATAGGCACATTGGGTTCACGTACTAATCTTTAGTTTCATTTCCTTTTTTTAATGTGTTCAAAATAATAGCTGATTTTTCTAACTTGACTGCGTATTCTAGCGGTTGACATTATTTGTCAGGAGATAAATTATATACTTTATAGAGTCTTCTCTGTCAAAAACTTGTAAGGTCACCGAACACCAAGGTACGTCATCCAGATAAACTAAATTCAACAAGTTTATATTCCAGATCTCTTGATATAAACAAGCTTTATTACCACTGGAATATTTTTTTTTTGCCACTTGACGTGCGAGGGTGCTAATGTATTTAAGAGGGTAATTTCAAGAAAGGTAAATTCAAGAGGTGGCTTTGTGTTAAGTTATGCATGAGCTGCAGGCAGCGTTGTGCTCGCGTTGTCTGACAGTCGATTCTGGGATCCGGTTCTGCCTCCTCCCTGCCTGCATCCCTCCGCACCGTCCTCTGTTCCCGCGACTGCGTGAAGTTTTGGCATTAAGTTACCGTAAAGCAAAAGGTGAAATCTAAGGGGACGCCTGGTAAAATGCAGAAAAGCAAAAAACGCGTAACGGGTTGCAAAAAATGATTCTGCTGGATTTCTCTGTGCACTGGTGCAGCATCCCAGCACTTCGAGATCTTTATGGTACTAGAAGGAACCATCTCCAAGAGGGAATATCACCAAATCTGGGTTCTTTACCCCGTGTGCAAGCCAATAACACACAGAGCAGAGGTATTTCCAAGTTTATTCCATTAATGCGCCGAAATGGGGTGCTTGTCCCAAGATGTGAGCACAGCTCAGTTTCAAAAATCTCCACTTTTACACGTTGATTATTACGTATTCAAACAACTCATACATGTTCGTTGTTACTCTCTTTAATGATTGGTCAAGATTTCTTCGCTTCCCCTGTAAATTAGGGCACAGACTCTTATCTTCTTCTTCCATTGTTCGCTTTTGAGTAGGCGGTGTCATCTGGGGAGGTGGGCGATGAGTCGGTGGTCGCGATCTCCCCCTGCCGGAATTACCTTTTACCTCCTTCTCCTCTAACCTTGGCAGGTCCAGGAGGTTTTCTCGGTTTGCTGGCCGGGCCGACAGTTCATCACCCTCTTGACAGGAATACCCTACGTATCAGCAGAGCTACATTGTCTAGTGGTTAGTTCCTTGGCTGAATCGCAGATAAATCATGTACGGTTACTATTTCTCTGTTTTAATATTAGGTACATAATTAAACAGGGTTGGGGCTGTATAGAGAACTCTAGCAGCAGCAGGTTGCCTTAGTTGCTTCAATTACACTTTACATCTCGTTTTTCTAGTTAATATCAATTTTACTGCAACAAAAGCAAGCTACGTTTATGTGTAATGGAACACGTAGGGTTAAAATAAACACTGACAAAAGGGGCTTTGCATTAGAAAACTGCAAGAAGAATATACACAAATGCTAAGAAGTTTGTTAGGCAGAAAGGAGGAAGCTAGGCTGCTGGGCGCTGAGCAGGAGTTAAATGCTGCCTCAGGTGCAGGTCCAAAGCTGAGGACAAGCTTGTTTAATCCAACAGACAAGAAGGAATTATTGAGACCTGACAATGTAAGCTGAAAAATGGAAGAATTTACTTTAGTTTCAATTGCACGTCAGCAGGTGAATGGAGTTGCATCTTGTGGTTGCTTGTGCTGGCCAGGCGTTGGAGTCCTTGGCCTTGAGCAAGGTCTGAACCTTTCCATTCCCGTGTGTACAGAGAGCTCCAAAAAACGGAATGTAGAAGGCAGAAAGAGTTTGCCCACATTTTAGCGCAGAAACTAGAAAGGAGGCAGTGTTTGGGTTTTTTTTTTTAGTTTTGTGGCTGTTAGCTTCAGCATCTTTGAAAAGGGCTTAGTGAGCATCGGGTGGTGGCCCGTCGGTCAAGGGGAGGCAGCTGGGTACCAGGACTACCCTAATGCTGTTCCCCTGGCTCGGAGGAGCTGGGGGTACCTGGGCCAAGGCACCAGAACCCGCTAGTACAAACCAGTCCTAGAAAACCTCAGCGTTCTTTCCAAATGACCTGCAGTGACCCTATCGCTACAGCTTCCCCACATTAGTGTTTCTAAATAATTGTTTTAGAAGCCAGCTGGAAGCTGTTCTCACACTCATCACTGTAATCTGCGCGGTGGCCTTCAGCTTATCGGGCTTGAGACAGATGTATCCTTATAAAGTAATGGTGCGCACCTCTGATGAAATGAGTGCCTCTTAATTGTAAAACCAGAAATTCACCCGGAAAAAATAGACATTGATTTTTATATTTAGCTAAATACTCGTGAAAGGTTATCTTTTCCTTTATGCAATTTTATCCCTTTTTCAAATTTTACAATGTAGGGATTCTTTCATATCTCCCTTTTTAAAATCAAATGTAATACAGTCCAGAGCTGACCTTACTGACATGCTGTTTCCCATTCTGCTCTGCGTTGTTCGTTATGTTTATATCTCAATTATTTCTAGCAGTGTACACACAAATACAATATTATTCCTGTTTGCACTGTCACAAAAACATTTGCTTTCTGTACTGTGTCTTTTCGTGATCTGGTTCCCTTCATTAACACAAGAGATGTTAAATATTTAGTGTTATATAAATAAGTACCTTGATAGTATGTTAAACATTTCATCAATTAAATTTCATACTAATTGAAGAAAGCTTGCAAAAAAATGGTAGTCTGAAGGAAAATAAGTCCATTAAGGTAGGAAAAGGGGCATTTAAGAAAGAATGTAATGTCCTTGTCAGCTTCAAAACAACTGCAGGCTTCCAGATTGTATGTAATTATTTTCTACTCTTTTTAAGCTCGTCTCCATGCAAAGTGAGGATGATGACTTGCTGGGGATTCCCCTGCCAGCGTCCCTAAACAGGAATGTACAAACCTCTTCCTTTTCGTCATGAAACAACGAGGCTGTTGAGCCAAAACAAAGATTTTTTGGTGGGTTTGGTTTGGGGGTTTTTTTTTCATCCCAGGGTGTCTTTTTTGCCTTTTAGACTCTGGTATCATGAAGTGTCATTTTTTGTAACTTGGAGTCCTTCGACTGAAGTAGTTTCTCCCTGTACTCAGATTTGTGTAGTCAAGCCTCGCTTTAGCTTGAAGATTTGTTCTAGCAGGCGAGCGTCACCATTTTGTGCCATCCAGCACATGCGGCACCCACTCTATACACATGTTGGGCCAGATGTGGTGGCTCAGATCTTTTGGGGAAATTGTGCTTAATATTAAGCTTCGTTCTGCAAACCTCTTCCCAGGAGGCAGGTGTCAAGAGCAAAAATTTGTTCTGCCTGGCCTTGACGTGGGGACAAGACAGACCCTCGGGTGCAGTGTGTGGTGGAGGCTTCAGAGGAGAAAGCACCGTAAATTTGCCGTCATCCATAACTCTTGTGATATGAAGACTGATTCTGATGAATCTAGTTGTACGTGTGAAGTTGCTGTTAACAGGTTGCCCAGAGAAGCTGTGGCTGCCCCATCCCTGGAGGTGTTCAAGGCCAGGTTGGACGGGGCTTGGAGCAACCTGGTCTAGTGGGAGGTGTCCCTGCCCATGGCAGGGGGGTTGGGACTAGGTGGTCTTTAAGGTCCCTTCCAACCTAAACCATTCTGTGGTTCTGTGATTCTATTTATACAACGCTCAGCACCAGTTATCAAAATATACGCAGTAATATTCTGGCTGTGTGTTTAATTTTGGAAATTAGGAAAGCGAGCAGAAATTGCTTTACGCGGTAGAGTGATCTGATAGAGCGAGAGGAAGGGAGCAGTGATCTGATACAGGGGAAAGCTGGAGATGTAATAACAGATGAAAGCCAAGATGGGCGTACAGATGAGCACAGACGAAGACAGAAGATACGTTCGTGTGTGGGCTGGCAGTAAATGTGTATTAGCAGGAGACAGAATACTGTCATCTGGGGCAAGGGTGGCAGGATGACAGGGCAGGTATTTAAAGCTGAAAGATGAGACTCGTGTAGAGATTTTTTTTCCCAGGTTCTTGTTTTAGAGCACTGCTGGCATCAAAAAGAAGAGCTGCTTACGTGTAGCGGAAAGCAGAGCTTGCCCCTGGAGCTCTGCACGCAGAGCGGCAAAAATCAGCACTGCGGCAGGCAGGAAAAATCAGAAAGTTTGTGATGGGGACAAAGAACATGAAATGCAGTACTCGGAGATGGCCAGAGAAAAGAATAGTGAGTCAAACAATACAGTTTCATGTTCTTTTTTCCAAAAGAAAGTGTACAAATGGTTTATGGGAATGACCCAAAAGATTTTCTTTAGTGAGATCCAAGATTGCTTTGGGCTGATGAGTTAGCTCCTGTTGAGTCAGTGGAGGCATCGGCCTTAGAAAGCAAGATGTTCCCGCTGCTCGTTTGTGTGGCTGTCGCTGCAGATAACGAGCTCAGCCCACGGTGCTACTTATGGGCTCCATATTAACGTGTTTGTTTCCTTCTGGTATCAAAACAAGGACAGTGAGAACTGAACCTCTGCCCACCACGAGAAATGGAGAGAAGAGGAAGAGCACTAGAAAGCCATCAGGCTGGGAATTTATAATTCTGTCGCTGACATTGCTCTTTTCAATATTGTGTGTTGAATCTGGTGGTGCTTGGGAAAGACCTATCAGTAACACTAGATACTCCCATCATGCTTCTCCTTCGTGTTTATTCAAAAAGAAGTCTGAATAGGGTCACAAAAAAATTAGGTCCTGAAGTAATCATCCCTTTGCAAGTGAGAGAAGCGTAAAGAATTATTTATGCTATATTTGTAATGGGAGCCTGTTCAATACTGTTAGTTATACCCCTAATTTAGTGTGAGTTTTCTGCCTGATGTTTCCTAATGTTTTTACGTAATTCTTGGTGGCCTTGGGAAGTATCTTCTCTGACTCCCCTCTGGAAGCTGGTGCAGACAGTGCCTTTCCATCACCTGAGCCTTCTTCCCACAGGTTGCAGTGTCTCTCCTGACTGAGTAAAGACGGCACCTGTGGCTGCACAGTCTGCTTCTTGTCCCAGCAGTGTACCGGATGGCCATCTGAACTAGCTTTGTGCTTTCTAGTTTCAGGAAGGTGACCTGTGGACATGATCATTTCACAGCATCTGTAGCCGTCCAGGTCCTGCTATTCATTATTCTTCCTCAGAACTTGTGCTGGAGTTGTAGGAGCTGGTGCAAGACTTTGGGTTCAAGTGTGAACTGTTTTTTTCAGTTCAAGAAAGACAGGGAACTACTGGAGAGAGACCAGCAGAGAGCTACAAACATGGCCAGGGGACTGGAGCACCTCTCTGATGAGGAAAGGCTGAGAGACCTGGGGCTGCTCAGCCTGGAGAAGAGCAGGCTGAGAGGGGATCTCAGCAATGCTGATCAGTATCTAAAGGGCGGGTGGCAAGAGGATGGGGCCAGACTCTTTTCAGTGGTGCCCAGCAACAGGACAAGGGGCAACGGGCACAAACTTGACTGTAGGAAGTTCCATCCAAACATGAGGAGGAACTTCTTTCCTTTGAGGGTGGCAGAGCACTGGCACAGGCTGCCCAGAGAGGCTGTGGAGCCTCTTTTCTCTGGAGAGATTCAAAACCCACCTGGATGCGTTCCTGGCCAACCTGCTCTGGGTGACCCTGCTTTGGCAGGGGGTTGGACTAGATGATCTCCAGAGGTCCCTTCCAACCCTGGTGATTCTGTGATTCTGTTGGTCAAGATTTTAGTAGTCTTAGTTAGGACTATACCAATGCAGGTGACTGGGTCTCCTTTTAATTATTATTTTTTATTATTTTTGGCCCTTTGCATGCGAGGAAGCTGAGTCCTGCTTTGGCTAGGATGCCACCAAGTCGAGCCTCCAGCTCCATTTGCAGGTTGCAGAAGGGCTGGGTGGAGTTCTCCTTACCCCCCTCTCCCTGGAGCTTCAGAGGACCTGGGGCGTTAGTTTAGAGATCAGTAGACACGGTGTTTGCTGAGATCTGATCGCTGTCGCCATAGTGAATTGTTCCGGGGTGCTCCCCATGCCTGGTGCTGGCATGGCTTGAACTGTGCTGGTGGGACCATTGCTCGTCGTGGGACAGAGAGGAGGCTGCTCGCAGCACGCACCGTGCGCAGGGACGTGCGGAGCTGCTTTGCCATAGGAGCAAGTCAAGACATTGCAGCCGAGTTGTCATTTCTGGGTTTTCTCTATGTTATAAACATCATTTTGGTGCTATCTAAACCAAATTAGGGTAGGGCAGAACTGTATTTCTCATGGTGGTGGCTGCATTGCCTCAGTAAATCAGTTTTTCACAAGGTTAAACATATTTCTGTTGCCTGTTATGAAAAAGGTCTGGCTTGAATATTGCAGTATACAGAGAAGTAATTAATTTTCTAGGTAAAAATGAAATTTATCCATTATCAGGCTTAGCAGAATTGTGCGATTAGAAATGTTAGGTAGAAAAGATACTTTTTTTTTTTTTGAAGGCCTTCAGTGAAGTTTTTAATCTCAAGCTGAAACGCTTTCATCTTTTATGAAACAGATGTCAGTAGATATCCCCGCACGCTGCAGAGCAAACCTCAGACTTGATGTCTCTGCCTGGCTCCGCACCACACCAGCCCATCGGGTCAATACGCTTTAATTCCAGCCCCCCCCAAGCCCCGTGCTGCCCAGAAACCCACCTGAAGCTTTTTTCTTTTGTATTCAAAGCAAAACCTTTCATCTCTTAAGCGTGGAAGTCGAGGGGTTATTTTTGTGTTGCTTCAGAAAGAATGTTTTAAAAGTGACGGGACGCTATCCGTCTGTGACAGTGAATTGAGAAAGCCCAGGAAATCCAGGGAAATACCGTCCGGCATATACAGCTTGTTTATAGACTCCTGTGTGCTTACCCATTTCATACGCGCCTCTGAAACCCAAAAAGGAAAAGCACATCCTAACTGACAGCCTGTAAACCTTGTCAAGATTTTCAGTTGCTGGTGTAAGGGATTGTTAACAGTGCATGGCTGAGACAAGTTTTTAAATGGATTTTCTAGATCTTATAGAATAAATGGCCCAGAGGAAGCCGTCGGTATATACACGTCCCCGACGGGCAGCGTCAGCGCTAGCAATGAGTTCTTGTGGCCAGCGGGGTATGACGTGGGTTACGTGACAAAAAATTGATAATGCTCCTCAGGGACTAGTTTTGTGTTCGTTTCCCAGAGTTTTTCAGGGGATACTTTATAATCTGCAGCGTTCAGCAGGTTCTGGAAAAACCTGTTTATGAAGAAATTCCTCTTCTTTCATGCGCCGTATTCTGATGGTCTTGTCAAAAAGCGAGTGGTAGATGGGGCAGATTTGTTGATAGGAAATGCCAGGAGCAATGAATAAAAGTTACGGAGCTGGGATGTGTAAGGGAGAAATCATATTGACAAGTGTTTGTGCCTGATACTTGTTATCGTGCGAATCAAGGATGTGTTTCAACAATACCTTCTTTGAAGGTTTTAGTGTCTCCTAGCTGTTTAGTTCAGTTCTTGCAAATAAAAATGCATTAACTTTGAATTATAAAAGTATTATTCTAATTTATTTTTCCGAACAGAATGCCTCTTTCCTGAAGAAATGCATCACATCTTTTTAGAAGTAATATTAGAGATCTGAATTTCAGGTTTTAATTTGTTGTATTACAGCTACAGGGAATAAATTTCATAAACGGAAAGTTCACCCCTGTGAAATAATAACTTCTTTTCCATCCATCTTTTTCAGCCCTAGTTTAAAAGCATCGAGTTTTCTAAAATATCCAAATAAACAGATAAATTGCCCCCACCAATGATTATTACTTTTGTAGAATGTCATTTAATTTATGTATGTGTTTAATTAATGAATAGGTATGCCTGGGACACTCCAGGTTTCTGGGTACTTTTGCATGTTTGTCCGTCACCTCTTAAGGCATCGTGATGAACTTCACTAATCCTGTCTCGTTAGCGGCACTCGTTGCTCATACTTCTAAACAGATTAATAAATATGTATTTCTCTGACATCAGTTCAGACATGACTCACGTGTTTGCACGCACAAGTGAGGGCAGATTTGCTGGGTTTTGGGTCTGCCAGTCCCTCCCTCCAGCTGCCCCACGTGAACTCCTTGTTCAACTCAGGGGAAGGACAAGCATCTCCTGCAACAGAGTGTTTGTCATATTTTCTTTATTTTTAACAAATACGCGAGTAAATGCAAAAAGAGAGTTTTCATTGTGTACATATCAAATGAGAGATCTTTTTAGAGAACCACTAGTTGGTCTTTGTGTTCAAAATATAATTTTTTATCTTTCTAAGTGCAAGAGGATCTTCTGTCTCCCTTGTATTTTCTTCTGGAAAGAACTGTTAAGGAGAACGTGGACAGACAATTGAGTTGCCCAGATGTTCGATAGCCCTAAGTTTTAGGTAGAGCCACTGCCCCTTTCAGTCCCACAGCTGCTGCCACCCTTTTTTGCCCACCTGCAGGCAGTTGTCCATGCACGTCTCTGCGCTCTCCATCCCTGGAGTGAACCAGGGTCATTGAGCAGTAGATTTTGGTTCCCGTTCCTTATTTCTCTAAAAGGGATTGCTGTGGATCTTTGCTTTCCAGAGAGGTGAAGGAAGGAAAAATTCTGCATAATATGTACTAAGTAGGAATTTATCCAGGCACAGCAGGTCGGTGGTAGGAGCTAACCTAAGTTCCCTACATTCAGGTTGATTAATAATTCATGCCAAAAGCGATAGAGATCTCGAGTGCATTCCTTGTACATACAGAGGGAACATACACCTCCTCTTTTCTTTTTTGTACCTAAATGGTATTTATCTATATCACAAAGAATTCCACATGCTTTACAAGAGTTGGATGAACAAATGACTTTTCCCCAATTTTTATATCATTGACCTGGGGTCACGGGACAAATCCTGTACATGGAGACACATTCATTCCCTAGAGTTTGCCAGATCAGGGTCTCATCTGATGATCGGGTATCGAAGCGAGTGAACACAGAACGTGGAAAGTGTGGAGCTAAGGGCAGCTATTGCAATCCGTGTGTAGGGGTTTCTTCTCATGGAGCGGATGTCTCTCTCAGTGACACCATAAGTGACGTGTTGCATGCTAAGCCTTGTAAATTTAATGTTTTGGGTCAACCTGATTATTTGCTGTATACAAGGGGCAAATAAGCTCATCCCTTCCTACTTGATACATTATTCATATATCCTTCTTGGAAATACCTGATGGCAGTACTAGAAGAGTCAATTATATTTTTTAAAACAAAATCTTCCTATTGTGTTTTTGAAGGGTATGTATTTTTTATAACTGTGATGTGGATGGTCACTAAGCCATTAGTATTTTTTAAAGTTAGTGTTTTTCAAGATGCATACTTCCCTCATGAAAGATGCATGTGTTTTGATAACATAAATTATGCCTATGCTTCAGTTCAAATTAAAATCAATTCTGATGATGTAGTGAATATTTTAAAAGTCTGTTGTTTGTTCATAAAGAGCTGATGGGAATGATAAGTATATTTTTAAAAACAACAACAATTTCTGGAATGAAAACCAAATTCCAAGCAAAGGCAAAATAGCATTGATTTAATGACCATCTAGAAGAAGAAAATAATTAAAGACATCTAGGCTAACTACTATGGGAATGTAAGAATGCTGCCAGTTCCATCAGCTTATCCCATGCGATGGTCCCAGCTGGGGGCTGAGTGGGTAGAAAGCAGCTTAGCAGAAAAGGTTGGGGGTCCTGGTTCGAAGTTGAGTTTGAGCCAAGATCTGCCCTTGGACCAAGGGAGGCCAGTCCGTACCTGGGTTATCAATAACATTGCTGGCAGGTCGATGCAGAAGGGAGATTTAGATGAGATCTCGGGAAGAAATTGTTGACTGTGAGGGTGGTGAGACACTGGCCCAGGTTGCCCAGAGAAGCTGTGGCTGCCCCATCCCTGGAGGTGTTCAAGGCCAGGTTGGACGGGGCTTGGAGCAACCTGGTCTGGTGGGAGGTGTCCCTGCCCATGGCAGGGGGGGGGGTTGGAATTAGATGATCTTTAAGGTCCCTTCCAACCTAAACCATTCTATGATTCTGTAATTCTATGACATGGTGCATCAGCAGAGGCTTGAGGAAACTGGGTTTGTCCAGTCTGAGGGAGAGAAGGGGAAGGGGAGGTCTCATTGCTACCTCTAGATGTCCGATGGGAGGGTGTAGAGAAGGCAGAGCCAGCCTCTTCTTACAACATGGGAAATTCTGACTTGCTGTAAGGTAAAAATGTTTTGATGGGGTGGGTGGTCGAACACTGGGACAGGGGCCAGAGCGGCTGTGGGATCACCATCCCTGGAGATGCTCAAAATTTGACAAGGCAAGGCCCTGAGCAGCCTGGTCTACTTGGACCTGCTTGCAGCAGGGTTTGGATGAGACTCTTCCAGAGGTCCCCTCTGACCTAAACTCTTCTGTGAGTCTGTGATTTCTGTCGCCCAGCTGGATTAGAGCCCTTTCTTGCATATTGGCCAGCTCAGATATCTCAGGACAAAATGTAGACACCTTGCAGCTATGGAATAATCTAATTTCTTACTCAAGACCAGCTGTAACACTTGCAAGTTCCTGCACATTGCCGCTAGGAAAAATCTTCTTACAAGACCACCATGAAAGAGGAGAAGAAAACAGAGGAGAAAAGGGGAAAGTCTGGTGATGAAGCAGAAAGCAGATGTAGATGCTGTACCTGTATTACACACTGTAAGATTCTGCATCTCAGCTGTAACCAGCATTATTCTTTGTTGCAAACGTTTCAACTGAGTGTATGTCGGATGCAAGATTTTCAGCAGGCAATGAAGGAGTGACTCTTGGTAAAAAATAGTCCAAAAGTTGATTAATTTCCATACTGATCCATTCAGGTAGGCTTCCTGGGGTTTCCTCCATCCAAGGTGTTTCATGCTGCCCTGGTAGCCCCGTGGCCGGGGAGTCCCTGGGCTATGGGATAGCACATCCCCACTCTCGCTTCCACCTTAAATCTGGGAGGCAAAGCACAGTAAATCCCGATAGTTTTAACTTACGCATAAAAAGCAAGATGAAGAATATATTCCTCCTGTTACCTATGAAGCTAAATTTTATATAAAAATTACCATCCGATGTAAAAATATGTAATTATTTAGAGGATCTTTCCAAATTAAAAACGCTATCAAAGAGATCTTTATTCAGGTGGTAACTGATACCTTCTTGGAAAAATACAGAAAAATCTCATCCTCTTTCATCATTTAGGTTATTTTAATTTCTTTGTGTTCTTTGTGAGAAGACTGGTTTCAGAGAAGCTTTACAATTTAATTTGCTGACTCCCACACGCGGCACAACGCTGTTGCCTCACAAATGCAGCAGGTTAATGTGTAACCTGGAGCAAATCAGACTGTAATAAAAAAAATGAAACATTTTGTTTTGCTTGAAACCTAATGCTGTTATCCGAGTTGCCAGTGAGGGTATCAGAATGTCTTCCACTGTCTTTTTACTTTTGTATTAGATTTGCCTCTAGTAAGAGGATATAAATAAATTTTATATGTTGGTTCCTAGAAATTAGTATCTTTTTAAAAGCCTTCTTTCTACCACCTGGGCTGCAGTCTATGTGAAAATAACTTCTGTAGCTCATGGCAACAGCATTTTAATGGTTCCTAGCCTGTAGTTTGCCCAACAACTTTTAATTCAGAGTTGACATTGTGTTTAGCTGATGGCAATTCTTCTTCTCAATTAGCACGTGTGGCAATCGGGTCGGTGAGAGTGACTCGGTATTCTTCGTGCATCCTTCAGTGACCTAATGCTGGAGCTGCATCGTGTCCTCTTCTTTCAGGGCAGGTAGTTTTCCTTCTTGCATTAGCCACGGTAGGAAAGAGCATGAGCAGGAATCCCATCCTAGCGAAGAAGCCGTGCTAATGTGGTCTTGATCGGCAGGAGAGCCAGGAGGGAGCACTTGAGTCATCGCATTTAGTCCTTTGCAGAGACAGTCCAAAAGTGCCCACATACCACCACTGCATTTTCCAGCACCCTCTAACAAAGTGAAAACATGCTGTGAAGGGCAGAGGCTGCATCTGTGTTTTGCTCCAGGAAGAAAGAAGATGACACTGAAGCTGTCGCCAGTGTCCTCTCTGCAGTCGCAGGGCACTTGTCCCCATAACTTCGGGACGATCTTATGGTTGGTCACTGTACAGAGGAATTTAAGTCTCTTCTCCATGACACTTCTAGGGGGTTTGAGCTGGTAGGAGAATTTCTCCCTGGCTCCAGATGTCGTCTATTGGTTCCCAGCAGGGCTCCTAAAACTGTAATGGTCCCGAGGGCGATTGGACTGTTGACAGCCATACTGCAGAGGGAGGCAAAATGCTCCTCTTTGCTCCCCCCAGAGCATCATCTCCCTTCCCTGTGCAGACCTAAGTAGTCTGGTGTTCTCCAGAAGGCTAGCTTAACAGATGCTTGTGTCCAGAACTACCGTCATTGGCCTTGCCATGCTTACACATTGCCAAATCTTCCTGGATTCGGACCGTTAATATAACATTTTGGAAACCATCTCAAAGGAAAAAGACACGCTTCCAGAGCTGCATTGCCTGTTATGCACGGTTTAAAAATGAAATACAAGAACTGAGAGTTTTTTAGCGTGAGCATTATCGTGTATTTGGGGGGAAATAAACTGAATACATTTAATTCTTGTTTTTGAAAATTTGCAGTCAAGTGGAAAAATAAAATCCTACAGGGGGTATTAAATGACTGCTGTCAAATACTGCTGCATGCAGAAACTGCGAGGGTATTGCTGTGGAAGTGTGCCGTCACCTCGCTATTTGAAAAAGCAGTCCATCATTTTAATAACTATTACAGCTCTGGCAGTGGACAGAGTCCTTTCAGTCTAGCAGGGGGCTCCGTTTGCACCTCTTCCCCCAGAAGAAGGGCTGGCGTGAGAATGTTTTAATCTCTTAAAGTGTCACAAGCCTGACATGGGTGGTGTTGCTGTTGGAATAAAGCAAGGTACAGAGTTCATCACGTCTCTCGCAGCTGTGGGCTGCTCCGTGTAGACGATCGCGTAGGTTCATGCTCGTGGTAAGCCAGGCTGAGTCCTCGCCCGTGCCAGAAGGGACGGTCACGCGTTCCCAGTGCCGCCTCATGGTCAGCCATACCACAGCCGATCCGGTAGAAAATTAACTTGCAAAACAAACAAGACTATTTGCGTGCAGCTCAGCAAAGTGAAATGCTCAGGCAGCGGCAGGAGGGAGAGGGCTGAAACCGCACGCACCCTGCCCTCCCTGTTTTGGCACCTAAAGTGGACGGGGTTGTGACTGCACCCACCTTGACATACCCGAGCCGCGCTGATCTAAAGGCGGTTTAGGTACTGCTGGTGCTGCATGCGCGAGCTGGCCGGGCATTATTGGGCATCTCTCATTTCTGCTTGGCTTAGTGCTTCTGCAGCCCTCGGTCGGAGCAGCACTAGGTCACTCGCAGCCACAGCGTTTGTCCCCAGGTGCAATCCGGAGGAGACTTCAGCAGCCGTGAGTAGGATGTGCAGATCTAGCGAAGGAGGAACCCTGACAATCCTAGCTGCTGGCTGTACGGCAATATGTAGAGGAGATGCAAGAGTCTGCCTTCCCTGGAGTCATTGCCACGGCTGTGAGGAGAAGGTTTGTAAAGTGCCCCAAGTCTCATGATGAGCAGGTCCATGATGCGCAGCCCTAGATCAGGCCAGGGACTTGTCTTCTTCCTCTCTCCTTAGGGCTTGTATTTCCTTTATATCAATTAAAATTTAGTAGAATTACAGATTTTCGAGTGTTCCATCCCCAGTATCTTACAGATGACATTTCTGCCTTACTGAGTTGCATTTGACAGGAAGCTGCAGAAAGTGAAGTTTCTTTTTTGTCTTCGTGTTTTGTTTTAACTCAGGTTTTGGTATCTGAGTGTTGTGCATATTGAGCTCCGGACTAGCAGAAAGATTCATGACCATATCTTGATTTTACTGAGAAGTAAGATTTTATCCATATTGTACAATGCAATGCTATGGACAATGCAGTAGTTTCATGGAAAAGTAATTACAGCACCTACGTACACAAATGAAGACGTATTCTGCCATCTCTTCTGGAAGCTCCTTGATGTGCATTGAGGCTGGAGCCCTCATTTTGGCAGTTGAGTTTCTTGTGTTTTTATCGCTGTAGTATTAATTCCAATACATGCCAGCTGCTTATTTTGTTTTGCATTTCTTTTCATTTGAATGAGGGGAAAACAGACATCAGCTCTGAAGGATTTCTTTTAAAAAAAAAAAGAAAAAACAAAAACAAAACCGCAACAACCAAAAAACCCAATTCAGATTTCCACTGGAGATTCCTGGGTAACTCTAGCCACCGCCACTGCTCAACAGTGTATTTTTATCAGAGCGCTCTGTCTCTGCAGGTAGCTGCGGGGGTAGGCACTGTAATACAGGTTTTATGGTTTCCTGGTGGAATCCCACCAAATCTCAGAAGCAGCTTCCTGTCAGCAAATTCCCTGTTCAGCAGTCTCCGTTGCAGGCATTTGGAGAGATCTTTTGAATGCATTTTATTTACCAAGCGTATTAAAACGCCCACGCAGATGTCACTGTGGGTTTCTTGGTGAACACTGTATTTAAAATGTTTAGACTGCGTCTTACTTGACTGATGGGGTGCAAATGGCTCGTTTTCAGCCATTGTTTCTACTGGTTAGACTGTACCAGTCACTTTTTTAAAACTTTAGAGGCAGTAAAAACAAAGATGCAAAGATTTTACGGAATGGTTTTTGTAGGATGGATCTACCTGCTCTCTCTGCTCGAGGGCTGCGTTAGGGGTTGCGATGGATGCACAAGCTGATCATCTCGCCACCAACTAGGGCTATCAAATGTACCGAATGTAACAGGACCAGTGCTGGGCTGTAATGATGAATAATTATGAATCTATTATAAATGGCATTAATTGATAGAATAAAAAGTCATTGGAAAGGGGATGTTGAACTCACCCGCAGGCTGGATTTCCTCAGCAAACCTCCCCTCCTAACGCACCGCCCACCAATTCAGCATACTCCTCTTTGCGGGCTTGGGACTGGTAATTTCAAATACCTTTTGCCCAGCAGACGAAGTGCTCGGAGGTATGTGTCAAACGGGAGGAGAAAGAAGTTGGGGTGTTGACCTGAAGCTTGCTCACCATAACTAGTTCCGGCGGGTCTGCAGCACTTCCCCATCGCCTGGATCCCAGCGTTCTTGTTCGTTGCTGCTTCTCCTTCGGGCTGAGGGTTTAATGGTTTGCAGTTCTTCGGATTTGAACCTCTCTCCTTGGAAAACTGGCTGGTGGTTCTCCTGGCAATTGGGAGGCAGAGATTTTCCAAGAACTGCTTTGCTTGTTGCTTCTCCCAAGCCCTGGTAGTGTTCCCCTAGAGCCACGTATCTGTGACCACTGCTTATTTCCCCCACGCTCTTCCCAACGGCTTCCTTTGCTTTGTCTCTGCTGAAGACCAAGTTGAAGACCAGCACTGTTCCTTTTTTGCCAAACCACCACCGGACATTGCTTAACATTATTAGCAGTACTACTATCTTTAGAATTAAAACTTCAAAGGATGTTGATCCTTGTTGCTTTCTGAAGAGCAGTGGAGTATATAAATAAAAGTTTGACTTTTTTCTCGACCGAGGGATGTCTAGGCACCAGTTTGGCCTTACGATCCTTAACGATGTTTTCTACTGCTTTATTTTTGTTACAGTAACAGAGATGAAAAGTATCTGGTTCTGCAGAGAAAATCCTTCTTTTGTAAAACCCCGTAGTGTTCCGACCTCAGAATTTACTGATTAGGCATCAAATATAGCAGTCAAAGCCAGAAGAAATTGTTTCAGAGGTGTGTAAGCTTTAATTTGATTCCCTTTTGAATTGGCTCGATGTACTGAATCCTTGCTCAAGTCAAGTCCACTCTTTCTTCTTATACGATCTGTGTATGATCATGAAAAATAAATATGAACAGTAAAAGAACTCTGAATTTTTTTAAGTATCTTGCTCAGAATAGTAATGCGGTGCCATGAATTCAAGAGCAGCAGGGACATCTGGGAGAGTTTAAGGACATTGGTGCATATTACTTTAATATGCAAGAGGATGCTGGGAATTACTGTTCATTTCCACTGGAGCAGGATACATTTATGGTTTTCCAGACAATCACTGGGTTGCCTGTTTTCACTATACATGGGTAAAGTCTTCAGTTTTTTCATTTCGTAACTCTCATCAGGTGCTGATTTGGAAAATATTTTATTACTATAAGGTAAACTTTTCAACAGATTTTTTCCCCCTTATAAGTATTTGTATATTTGTGCTCAAAACCTTTAAAATAAAGATGTGGGAGAAGGCAAGAGGAGGCAGCCCAAACCTTTTTGGTTCAGTTTGCATCTGGTCAGCCTCTGGTGATCACGGTTTATGACTGCCTGCCAGGAGCGCATCACTCGTACGCAGGACAACTTCGGGGCAGGTGCTTGTCTCAGAAAAAGTGCTTTTTAAAAATTGGTCTTATGTGACTAGCTTGGTCATTGAACCCTACAGGAATTAACTTACTTTGGAATGCTTTTTTTTGTTTTGTTTTTAAATTTGGGCTTGCAAAGCAGTAGGGCATCGCTAGCCCAGGCTGTGCTCTGGGTTGCCGCAGCTGGATTGCTCCTCCGCCCAACTCCAACATCTAAATCGAACTCAGGTCCAGCTGCCGGCTGCGGGACTCGACAGGGAGAGAAAAAGGCAAACTCCTTTTGTTTACAAAAGTATTTTTTGCGTGTCTGAATATCATGACTCTGATCTCTGACCTCTGGCCAAGGCTAAACAGAGGTTGGCCACGTTCAGGAAGGCTGAAGTCCTGGGAAAAACCCCAGAATAGCTTTGTACCCTGTCAACTTGAAGAGCACTTCTTTTGGTGAGGTTAAATCAAATGAACTTCCACCACTTCTTTTTCGACTGCCTTAACTCATATCAACATCTTATGAACTCTTACATATTACTTAGCTGTTAGTTAATAGGGTTGCCGTAAATTCTGGCTGTGTTCATTCAGAGGTATTCAGTGAATTTTGTTTGCAGCACACACACATTAGGATGGTTAATTTTTATTCTGATAGACGAGTTCCACACCTTACATCAACTCGCATCCTGGTGCAGTTCCAGGTGTTCTGTCTATTAAATTTATGCTTGCATGTAACGTGTAAAGTTTACTGTAAGTATGAAAGTGTTGTTTAATTTTATTTTATTTCACACCTTCCAGTTCACATTAAATTATTAGTTTACATATGACTTTGCTGCAATGGAAAAGAGCTCTGCTTCATTATGGAGAGTCGAGTCTAATTTTAAAGAGTTATGTATTTGCTGCTGCTGTCATTTTGATGCTTTCCTAGTATGTGATTTTCATATTTTTGTATTACTCATGTTTGAAATAATGAATGTTAATGCCAATAAATTGTCACAAACAAAAAATAGAAAAGGTTACAGTTTATTATTGCATTTGTTTGACTAAAGATTTTTTTTTTCCAAATTTAACTTAAAATACCTTTTAATATTGTTAAAGTGTGGCTATAGCAAATTGCATTTCTAGTTTTCAAGGATTAGCCGGTGAGGATGTAGTGAGCTGATCCCTGTTTTGAAGCCTGCCATTATTGGTGCTGTGGCTTAGGCAAGCTGATCCCTGGGCCTTAGTTCCCCGATGTGGAGGGGAGATGTGTGCAGGTAGTCCACGAGGAAAGCGTGTCTTGCTGCCTCCAGCTCTTTATGGACCTCTTTCCCAAGGGATACTTTGGGCATACTGGCCTGACCAGTAGGTCTCCAGCTCCAGGCTTGGGATTCCTTGCTAGGAAACTGCATCTCTGTCCCAAGTGTGGATAGCTGCCAAATTCAATGGGATTCATAGAATCATAGAATGGGTTGGAAGGGACCTTAAAGATCTAGTTCCAACCCCCCTGCCATGGGCAGGGACACCTCCCACCAGACCAGGTTGCTCCAAGCCCCGTCCAACCTGGCCTTGAACACCTCCAGGGATGGGGCAGCCACAGCTGCTCTGGGCAACCTNGGGGGCTTTCTGGGCTGCCAGCGCACGTTGCCGGCTCATATTGAGCTTCTCATCCACCAACACCCCCAAGTCCTTCTCCTCAGGGCTGCTCTCGATCTCAATTCGTGTGTTAAGCTTTCCTGCAAGGCACTGCCGGATTGGAGAAGCCTAATTTGTGGATCCCAACAGGTTCGGGTGGGAACTAGGTATAGTGGTCAGTAAGACTGTGGGCATCATGGATGGATGGATGGAAAAATAGAATATTAAGCAAGTGAATAACCTTACTGGTGGAAGAGAAATTGCAAATTGGCAGATGTGCGGATTGTTTTCTTGGAGCTGATTCTTCTGAATTTAAATCCTTTTTAGGATCTGTCCTTAGTCATCTTTTTAAAACTCACATTACATTTCAGTATTAAAGCACTACAGTTTGGCAGCATTTTATTTATACTAAATTTTTAGCTTTGTGAAATTCATAATGAATTCTTAACTTCATGATAAGCTACAAGGACAGTTAGCAGAGACGGGGCTTTAAAGTGATTAGTGTATGTATTGCATGGAAAAAGAGCTATTTCATGTGGGTGGTGGTGAAGTTGGGCTTGAGTGCAATTTTCAAAAGTAGAACTGGGTTTTTATTAACAAGTATTACCATTGCTGCAGTGCGCCCTACTTATGCTGATTGGTGTGTTGGAGACACGTAACCAGTTATGTTTAATTATTTGTTAGCAAAATATGAGTTTATCCTAGTGGTTACCTTCAGCCAGATCTCCCATCTTAGTCTTTCTGGGACAGATTTCCAGATATTCTAGAAAGATCTCATTGAAGTCAAAGGCAATTAGATGTACCGGCTTCCCTCAGATAAAGAAAGGGTTAAAAATTGGTGCGCCATGAGAAGAATATAGCTGTAAGCACAATAAATTACTCTTTTCAGTTTTGAAAGCAGTGAGCGCAGGGAGGAGAAAATTCATAATGAAAAAGTTGGAATAAAATACGTATTAAGCTGTTTTTTTTAAACAAGCTGAATTATTCATGTGAAGCTGAAATCCCACGGAGGGGCTACTGTGAGATTAATAACCCACTCAGCCTTGTTAATGTCACTCGAAGGCCCCTCGGTAGAATTACTGTCATGTACAATTAGACGAACATTAATCTATATGTTACTGTTTCCTTTAGCAGAAATGACATTCAACTTGTTTGTTTCTGGTTCTATTAACTAGATACAATTTTCAGCTAATATCAGACATAACGGTTCTCAGTTGCTCTTCAAATAGAAAAAAATACGTATTCACTGGCCTAGAAACCATTTTGTCCAATTTGTATGTCTAAACACACCAACATAAGAGGCTAATGTCTTCCAGATGTGCTTCTCACATGGGGGACTTAGAGAAAAATCAGGTTCAGTCCAAGTTTCCATTCTCCAAAGTTCAGGAACAAATACATCTTACAACTGAGACTGCTCACCACTGGGAATGCTCTTTTGGGTTGCGAAGCCTCAGGGGTGTCCTGGTTTGAGGTTTTCAGATGTTCACGTTTGAGATTTTGGTGGAGTTTTTGAGTCACCACAGAAAAATTGGCCGATATTCTTGGTGACTTTGTAATACGATGCAAGAACAGAGGCAACTGTAGTTGCTTAATCTTCTTGACACAGGCTGGTCTTGTTGTTGTGCTCCAAATGAGGGATGGTTCCATGGTCCATATTGCCCTCCACTACATTTATGCATATTGATGTCTTTATTTGACATATAACATGACCTACCTTCTGTGTCACCCGTAATGTTAAGTCATCTGTTGCAGAACAGAATCCGATATACCCTAGAGACTGGAGGAATGAGAAACACTGAGAAGCTCAGCTTCCCCGTCATTCAAAACAAGATAGTTTTCACACCAGCTGCTTCCCAGTATATGTATTTTCTGTGACAACTGGGGCAATTTTCTGTCTCAGCAGGTAGATTGTCTCTTTGCAGCCTGTAGAGCTCTATACAGCCGTTGTTTAGGAGGAGCTGAAGAGACAGAGACATGATATTAGGATCCAACGCAACTCGAAGTAAGTGGGTCTTTTCTCTCTGAACAGTAGGGGTTGAGCTGCACTTCTAATAAAGCATTTCTTAGGCAGACAGAGAAGTGTCATTTATCAGCCGTGAATTGCCTCATTTAGGAGACTAGATCCATCTCTGAATTTTCTGCCGTTGTTGTCAGTTGCTTTCAGACTAGAGAGAGAATTTAATATCTAACCTGCTCTTTGGGGAAAAGTAGCAATATATTGCATACTGCAGCAATAATTTGTATTTCAGCGGGCCAGCCTTCCTGCGGTTGGAAGCGTGGGGCTGGGGGTGTATGCATAACACCCAACCACTCATACCTCGACATTTGAAAAGGTCATTGCTTTTGAGTTAACTACCGCTTCTTGCTTCAAGCCGTGAGATCCTGACACGCTCTACATACAAGAGCGTTGTCACACGAACGGAGAAGGGCGTTTCACGAATGCCTGTTTATGATGATTGCAGAACCTGCTAAATCTGCGTAGCTTTGTGGCAATTCAGGGGTGTATATTTGCTGTTCATCATGAAAACGTCGGTAACAGGTCTGCAATGACACACCGTTCTTCAATTGCTGTATGAATAATAGAGAAGCACCAAAAATGCAGAAGATGTTAGGCTGCATGTAGTCTCTGTGGGAGTCCTTCAGCCCTTTCTTATGAAGGAAGGCACAAAGCACACCTGACTGAAGAAGGGAGAGGATGTCTTCTTCTCAAATCAACTTAAATAGAAAGGCAAGTAATGCTTCTCTTGCCGGTAGTTACTTCAGTCCACAAGGTAGGAAACCTTGCTCAGCCTGGCCCTACCTATTGTATTTGTAATGTCACTGTAACTCTAAATCCTGGTCTTTAATAGGACAAGCCTCTGTAAAAGTAAGAGAAGATGGCCTCCTGGCTTGCCATCAGAAGGATGAGCAGATTTCGTTCAAGGCTGTGTTAACTTGTATATTGTGGTAGTTTTAGTCATCTGAAACAATTGCTGGCAGAAGCAATAGACTCCATAACTTTTCCAAGCAGACTACAGTAGGATCTTCAATAGGATGTTCATCATCTTCTTTTCCCCATTATGATGTTTTCTGCCCAAAAGGCTGGTGGACAACAGGATGACCATGAGCCAGCAATGTGCCCTTGTGGCCAAGAAGGCCAATGGCATCCGGGGGTGCATCAAGAGGTGTGTGGCAAGCAGGTCGTGGGAGGTTATCCTCCCCCTCTACTCTGCCCTGGTGAGGCCGCATCTGGAGTGCTGTGTCCAGTTCTGGGCTCCCCAGTTCAAGAAGGACAGGGAACTGCTGGAGAGGGTACAGCAGAGGGCTACAAAGATGATTAGGGGACTGGAACATCCTTCTCATGGCGAAAGGCTGAAGGACTCGGGTCTTTTTAGTCTGGAGAAGAGAAGGCTCAGAGGGGATCTCAGCAATACTTATAAATACTTCAAGGGAGGGTGTCGGGAGGGTGGGACCAGTCTTTTTGCAGTGGTGCCCAACGATAGGACAAGAGGTAACGGGCACAAACTTGACCGTAGGAAGTTCCATCTGAACATGAGGAGGAACTTCTTTCCTTTGAGGGTGGCAGAGCACTGGCACAGGCTGCCCAGAGAGGTGGTGGAGTCTCCTTCTCTGGAGACATTCCAAACGCTCCTGGACACCATCCTGTGCAACCTGCTCCAGGTGACCCTGCTCTGGACTAGGTGATCTCCAGAGGTCCCTTCCAACCCCCGTGATTCTGTGTAATAGAAATACCAGATTTACTGCTGATTGTGCTAATATGTGGGGCTCATCTGTGAAAACAGACATACCTCCCAAATTCAAAACACAATAGTCTTACCTTGCTGACTCAGCAGCAGTGTCTACATGCACACATCTATGTGTGTGTGATAACATGAAATGAAATTTAGCCTGAAGTCTCTTTTTTTCCTCTTGCCTTCCCTGCCTCCATTTACTTAATATTCTCTTTTTCCCCCCAGTATTTGCCCTGTAACTGACCCTGCCATGGGTTGCCCACTCCCATCTCACAGAATATCTGCTTCTGATTTTGTGTGAATCATTTAGGGGCATATGTTCCAGTTACAGCACATTAATTTCCTTTTAAAGTATAATCTACATGCATAAGAAAATACAGGATTTCAGTACAGAGCTTTACATTTTCAAATGGGGATTTGAGATTCATCTCTGTATTGACTCTTCTCAGTAGCTGTGCTTCTTCTCGGGGCAGTGCTTTGGTCACGAAGAGATGAAAAACCCTGTTTCGGGACAAAACTTAAGCACACATTCAACATTAAGCACAATAATCTTTCTCCATAAAAGCATTCAAATTCCCTTCCCTGTGATTTACCTCTATTTGTTCAACTGATTCAACTCACAAGTGTCATGACTCTTCCTTTTATTGAAAATCACTCTATTTATTGTGGAAAAAACCCTGCAGTGTAATGTTTAATCAAAAAGGCATGATGGTCAGAGAATAAATCTTTCTCATTTTAAAACATTTATACAAGGGAGAGGAAAATCTATGAGAAGCAAGTGAGCGAATCTCCAGAGAATGGCAAATACAAGTTAAGGGCTGTGAAACAGTTTCGCTCCTGGGTTCAGTTTTGCTGTATGAAACATGAAGTTATACTTTTGTAAATCGTGTTTTTAATAATCCATTCCCCCAAGTAACCTAGTAGTAGAATTTAACAGAAATGATGTTTTGATACATTATAATCTGTTCAGTGCATAGCAAAAGTACCCTATCATTTCTAAAAGCCTAAAAATTAACAATAGAATTAGAGAATGATATAAAACTACAGATTTATGAAATAAATAATGCTACAATTCTTTAAAACTTCTTTTTTTAGGAAAAAATATCAATTTCACAGTAGAATTTAACACAATTCTTTTCCATGTATCTTTTCAGATTTTTTTTTTTTCCTAATTCATTGGCATCTTTTTAACTGAAATGATACTGATATTTTCTACAGGAAAAACATCGAGGAATCATAGGCAGAATAGAATTGGCCGGTCAATTTTAAACTAAGCTACCCCGTTGCTTTTAACTAAGTTCCTCAGGTCATATTTATATTTCTAGTGAAAGAATCTGGCTGCTTTCTCTGACGACGGGATTTTGGTTCTTGAACATTTTCGCCTTGTGGATGCGTTTGTTAAGAGCGGAGCACTGGGGCTGCAGAAACAAAATACAAGCGTTTACCTCTGGTTCTGCTGGGGAACGTAGTGCTGGTGAACAGCCAGAGCAATTTAGTCTCTGGGCCATTCTGTATCCTGACTCCTGGACAGTTATGTCATAGAATAGAGTCATTTAGGTTGGAGAAGACCTTTAAGATCATCGAGTCCAACCATCAACCTAACACTGCCAAACCCACCACTAACCCACGTCCCTCAGCACCACGTCTGCCCGGCTTTTAAATCCCTCCAGGGATGGCGACTCCACCACTGCCCTGGGCAGCCTGTGCCAATGCTTGACAACCCTTTTGGTGAAGAATTTTTTCCTAACATCCAATCTAAACCTCCCCTGGCACAACCTGAGGCCATTTCTTTATATTTCTGAATATAGAGATTTGGAAAGTGGACATTGTGAAGACCAGGATGCGCGAGTTTCTTGGTCCCACTGGCTGAAGCAACCATGCCAGCTCTTGCCGACAGTTGCACGAGTGGATCTGCGCCGGTCCAGCATGTTCCTGGGGTGTGAGAAAGGATTTTACTCCTGACTACAAAAACCCTATAGCTAAGCCAATCAAGCAAGCAATATTATGTTGAGTTTTATACAGTAGTTTATTGTAGAGCAAACAGTACTTGGCTAAAAATCGGTGCTAAGGATAGTGCTTGGTGCTAGAGCCCCAGGAAAGTACTGACAAGGTCCACGCAGGTGGTGGCACTTGATAGTGCTTCAGCCTTTGTGGCCAAATGTTGTTTACGACAGGCGCTAACAGCAGCACGTTGATGGTTGTTCAAGGTTTTAAAGGCTCCTAAATGAATAAATGTTACCTCTTGGTTGTTTCAGTTTTGTTTGTCACTTAAAGGTTTTCTTTTAATCCTGGTGCAGAGTAGAGCTAAATCCAAATCTACCAAATTCTTTTAAATGGGCAAGCAATTATATTCCTCAGCATAATTCAATGGGTTTATTGTTTTGGTTGATACGAAGACTTACCACTCCAATAATTGAGATAAGTGCGTTTTCATTGTGTTCTATTGCTAATAAAATAGTTGCGATTTAACATCTTGCTGGCTCAAAATAGCTAGACCTTGGGCCTAATTACAGAGTTTTCTTTTGCTTAAGATTGTGTGCGATGGAGGTTGAAAGGGTTTGTTTCCAAGGAAACAAATGCACTGCACTTGCCTTGCATCAAATGTTTCCTGTAAGAAAATGCCATAACTGGACTCCTGGGAGAGAAAAGTGTCGGGAGGTAACGGTGGCCCGTGCGGAACCTTTTTCTAAAAACATCTGGGTTCGTGTTTTCCTGAAACTGGGAGTGTATTTCTCAAACAGCTATTTGGGTGCGTGAAAAAAGCGGTGTAGTGTCAGCATCCTAATTCTGGCGTCTCGGGCTTTGTCACCCCGGCTCAGCGGGGTTTCTTTTGTGCAGGTGGCATAATCGCTCTGGAAAGAATATGCAGTGCTATAGGAGCATCCTTTATGGTTAAAATAATACACCCACTGTTTTATATTACGGCTTTACTTTTATGTGTAGCTTTTGTTTTCCATATTAGATAAAGAAAGTCAACACAGTTTGAGTAGACATATTTTTGGCAATTCTATGTGTCGCTACTGTCAGGTGTGCAAAAGTCTGCCTGCAGCACACGCTAAGTGAAAAAGGGCTGAGGAGTGCAGAAGGGAGACGCTTCCCGATTTCTTGCCCTTTTCTCTGAAATTTGTTTTTTTTCAGCCCATAAAAAATGGGTGCAAAATTGTAGTAATGGGTAAACAAATTGGAAAGAGTCCAGATGCCAAAGTCCAAAAGTTTTCTGTGTCTCTGTGTGTGTGGTGGGGTTTTTTTCCCCAAAAGTTGGAAACGTTTAGGAAGAGCGTGCCTTCTCCTTGTTCCTGAGATAGTGATATTTAGAGGGGAGGGAACGTAAGTGATAAGGAATAACAGTTAAATATATACACTCACGATGCTGCGGCGTGGACTATTCTGAGATGCATGAGTAAGTCTCTCGAAGGACTTAAACCTCTTCATGAAATCTGTTCTGGGAATAGTAGTTTGTCATCATATACCATAGGTCACCCAGAAAGCCAGGCAGGAGCAGTCTATAGAAAACATCATTGGAGATGGTGGGAAAGGCTCTTCTAAGGGCACCTCTCTGCCAAGAGACTTTGCGCGGAACAAGTCTGTCCTTCTCACCAGGTCCTGGGCTAGACAGGACTGAAATACCTTGGTTTAGCCCTGGCGTCTTTAGAAACTGTGTCTTTCTACCTATAGTGTTGAACTGCGTGCTCAAGCTAGATTAATCAGCTTTATCTATTTGAAATTAATATGTATGTATGAAATTACGTGCAATGTCATTTCTCTTTCAAAATGTTGCTATAATGCCAAACTTCAGTAAAATAGATGTATGTTTTCTGTGGGGCTTTGGCAGAGCTCGCACTCTTGAAAAGCAAGATCCCCAGTTTCCTGCAAAGCCTTTGCTGGCAAAACTCAGCAGTTTCACCTGGTACAGAGAAAATGACGCTTTGGGGACTGTTAAATCCCATGTCTAATCCCCTGGGAGAAGCGGCGCTTCCAGTGATGGCAGGAGAAGGTGTGTTGGTGCTGTAACACACACCAGCATCGCCTGAGGCTGCCGTACCCTGGGAATTAGATGCTTTTCCACTACTGGTAATAGTGGCAGGAGAAGGAGCGTTGTCTGGGCAGACGCTTTCTGTACTGCTACGTGATACAAACCCCTGCCGGGCACCTCTAAGTGACAGATGGGTACACGTGCTCCCGTGAAGCCGATCCTCATGACTCTGTCTTTGAAAGTGCTTTGCCGGGAACAAAAGTAGATATTCCCTCCGATTCTGTCTGGGTATACCTGTTCTCTAATTAGGTTCAACCCGGACAATAAACTTAGAAAATAAAAAAACTAATATTGACTTTAAGAAGTCCTTTCCCTCTATGTTTCTTTATGTCCAGTGTTTCTGTTTCACAAAACTGATTTAGGATTGTTGAGTCTGGAGAAGAGAAGGTTGAGGGGAGAGCTTGTTGCTCTCTCCAATTCCCTGAAAGGAGGTTGTAGTGAGATGGGAGCTGGTCTCTTCTCCCAAGGAACTGGCGATAGGACAAGAGGAAACGGGTTCAAGTTGCGCCAGGGGAGGTTTAGGCTGGACATTAGGAAAAAATTTTTCACTGAAAGAGTTATCAAGCATTGGAACAGGCTGCCCAGGGAGGTGGGTGAGTCACCATCCCTAGAAGTGATCAAAAGCCGTGTAGATGTGGTGCTTAGAGACATGGTTTAGTGGTGGACCTGGTAGAGTAGGGTCAATGGTTGGACTGGATGATCTTAAAGGTCTTTTCCAACCTAAACGATTCTATGGTTCTATAATTTCCCACTAAGACAGATGGGAAGAGGGGGGAGATGCATTCCTGATGTATGTACCATGAGAATAATGGTCCTGTGTATTCAGCGAGAACAAAATATAATAGTCACGTAAGTGACGAGATGCATTGCTAAATGCACGGGAAGAGCAGGTCCCATTTCAGCTCATCTGTGTTGCTGCTGGACGGCATTTGAGATCTCTTTGCAGGGTGATCCCAATGGACAGTGTTCGGATGGATGTTTAAATATCTGTCTGGCTCATACGTGCGTTAGTTTAAAGGCCACAGGATAGCACGAGTATTTGTAAATGATGAGGACTGTATAAAACCAGTAAACGTTGTGGCCATGAAGCTGCTCTCTCCTTGATACAGCTTCCAAGCATGTTTCTTCACATTTGCTAACCTTTTTGTTAAACTATGGTTAATATTCTCTGGGTTTCACCTTGCTTGGCCACCGAAGGATTTGCGTGGGGTTCCCGTGCTCCCTGTACTAGGGGTTTGCAGTTTTACAGGAACAGAGACTGCAGCTCGGCCAGTATAGCAAAAGAGGAGAAAAGGTCCTGTGCTCAACAAACCACCACCGCTTCTGTCATCCCTCCAAGTGAAGGAAATTTAAAATCTGAGACCAGCTGTGCCAGGAGCACGAAACGAGGTAGAAGTGCCCACAGCAGGTCTAAGCCACCCCGGAGCTCACCTGCCTTGGACCTGGTTCAGAGTGAGTTATTGCCATGAGCTGTCTGCATTTCACCGTGTGCTGCGCTCTGTGACAGGCATTTAATGACAAAGCATGACTTACTTCATCGAGCTAATTCTGGGAAATGTGCTGGGGTAATGATGGCACATTCACTGGTTTCGAATTATTTAAAAATTAGTATTGTTCTGATTTTTCACAGTTTTAGCACGCCAAAATCTACTGGCTTGGATGAATGCATAGAGACGTGGGTATTATTCTGCTGCTGGAAGTTAAAATGAGAGTGATTTCAATATGGAAAAATAACTATTGTCAATATAAGTTACTTCTTTGTTAGGGAAATATAATGTATCATTGAGAGGGAAGTTTAAGACAAGAGGAAACGGCCTCAAGTTGTGCCAGGGGAGGTTTAGGATGGATATTAGGTGAAATTTCTTCATGGAAGGGGTTATCAGGCATTGGAACAGGCTGCCCAGGGCAGTGGTGGAGTCACCATCCCTGGAGGGATTTAAAAGCCGGGCAGACGTGGTGCTGAGGGACATGGGTTAGTGGTGGGTTTGGCAGTGTTGGGTTGATGGTTGGACTCGATGATCTTAAAGGTCCCTTCCAACCTGGGTGATTCCATGATTCTAAGTTTCAATATGCCAAGGAAATAGTGTATTAAACAAAATCTTAACATTGCTAAATTTTGCAATATTGTCTTAGCTTTTTTTTAGTTTTCAGAAGGGTTCTGAGTAACTGAAGATTCCCTGCTTTTCAGGGTTCGAGATATTGTGTTATATTAATATATATTTGTTAAAGGCAGTTGAAGAGCCTTGTTCCTCGACTTGTAGGTAAGATCATTCTCTCTGTCCTGCCCCAAAGGGTTGCACAGAGTTTCTGCAAGGCACACGGCACCCGTGTCCTCACTTTCTGTTGGACCGCCGGTAAGGATGTGACGGCTGGGGCTGGGTGCAGTGGAGACAGGCTGTACTGGGACCAGCCTGCTCTCAGGAGCTGGTGATGGCCATTCCACGTCCAAACAAGTGCTAGGTGGTAAATCTGCAATGATTGAGAAGCTTCTCCTCCTGGGGTTCACTTGGGATCGCCATGGCCATGGCCAGTGGTGGATGTCAAAATACTGGCTTGCAAGTGAGGTAACAGATGGAGAATGGGATTAAATTTTCCTGTCTGTTCTGGGGCTTCTTCCCTGTCATGAAATCAGATGTAATAGAAAATATTTTAAAATATTTTCATGCAGATGGATTTGTACTCAAAGGAAATTGAGAGCATGATGGGGGAGTTAACATTATGGGAGAGAGCAGAAAGGAGCAATCTGAGTGCCTGAGGAAACTGCTACTTTCCCTCGTCTCCTGTCAGGAAATAGCTCCTTAAGTACTGCACTCTGAAATTGTCATCTGCTTGTTTTAACACAAAATACCATCATGTAAAAATACCCCTTCTTCAGTCAAGGAGATATGAAAGCTAATGCTCTCGAAAACTACAGCTTAAAGGGTTGAAGACACAAAAA